>CM029612.1:21002070-21147693 GCA_017311315.1 Dendrocalamus latiflorus | reverse complement strand
TTCTATGGCATCATACAATGTGGGTCAGCACCTATATCTGTCACATGCCATGCCTTTTCAAAGATGCTCATCTTTGATTATGTGATTCTAGGCATTTACAAACTACACCCAAATCTAAATGTATGTTGTTTTTGTATCAGTTCAACAAAAGATAAAAAATCATATCTTCATAATCATATAACTTCTATTGTAAAACATCGATTGTGATACATCTCTGATTTCTCATCACCTCTGAAGCGGTTAGAAGCATTTCAAACATATTAATTTGATTAACATAATTGAATTTGTGGTCTGTTAGATTATAGTATTATTGGTATATATTCTCTTCTTTGCACATTGACAAAACTGCACTGTTTAACTTTTTTTCAATTTCTTATTCAGGTGTGTTATCCATGTTCCCCCAGAACATTTTGTCAAAAGTGATTTCATCTGAGCTGTTATGAGAAGCTCAGTCTCTATTATGATCAGTTGTAGGACTATTTCGTTCTTTCTTCATTTCGCACAAAAATATACATAATCATGACCTTTAGATGACTGCATAACTGTATGTTGCTACACAAATCTTCATAATATCTCCTAAATAATTCCGTATGAAGATTCTCCTTACTATGAGAATAATTAGCTTCACCTTTTATTTTTTGACTCATAATAATAGAAGAAAGCCTGTCTGTAACTCTAAGTTTTGATATATGTTATTCAATCCCCCCATATGTGAAGAAAAAATGAATAAAAAATTTAGTTGCACAGTGATTCCCCTCACCCTCTCATGTCTTCTCTCTACATGTAACAGTGTTGTGTGATGCTAAAGCAATGGCATTTCAATCCTCAGGTAACAAATACCTTTTTATGTTGGTAGTAGGCAACCACCAGGTAACGAATTCACAGCCTCTCTCTCTCTCTACAACTAACATAAAAGTAAGGGCATTCGGATCTTGAGGTGGGTCTTCAGGTAACAAATACTTTTCCATAATGGTAAGATGCATCCACTAGGTAACTAATATTTTTCATGTCAGATAAAAATGCACGCAGAGTGCATGTAGAATCAATACTTGCAAAATTCATTTGGCACGGAAACTATAGATAATCATAACCTTTTGATGACTGCATGACTGTATGTTGCTACACGAATCTTCATAATATTTCTTAGATAATTCCATATGAAGATTCTGCTTACTATGAGAATAATTGCTTCACATTTTATATTTCTGACTCATAATAATGGAAGAAGATATATCTGTCACTCTTTAAGTTTTGCAATCCCCCATATGTGAAGAAAAACGAATAAAAAATTAGTTGCACGGTTGGTTGCCCTCACCCTCCCATGTCTTCTCTCTAAAACTGAATTTCTGACTATGACGTAACCCTCCTGAAGTATAGCTAAATATAGATAAAGCATGCTTTCTCTCGCTTTCAATTTGAAAGATCCTCTCAACATTATATTATTCTCTGAATGGTGTGAGAGATATGCTAGAACATTGATACCATTTATAGTATGTGGTGCTTATTTTGCACATTTTGTTAAATGATGTGTATTATTCTTGCGACAACAGCCACAGAATTATTCTAAAGCACATAATAGCTTATGGGCATGCGATTGTTGTGTTTGCACATGATATATATAAATTTTGTTTTGTGTTTCAATTTGCTCAAGTCAGTTCCTCCTGGCATTGCACTCCTTAATTAGATACCCATAGATTTACATGTGGTGTAGAGACTTTTTACTAAATTATGCTCTTTTCTTTAGTATTCATGCACGTCCTGGAGGGAGCTACTAATATGAAGCTATTAGTGGTGCTTGCTATCTACTCCTGTATTTTTTGGAGGCTTATTAGTTCATCTTGAGATAAGCTGTACATTGTGGCCCCTGAGGGACTAACAAAATATACAAATGTATTTGTTGATGATTTTTGTCTTGAGTACCAATGTAATTGTAATTTTGGTGCCATCCTCAGTCAGCGTGGATATAATTAGGTGTATAAGCTTGTTATGGAAAAAAGAAATATCAAATGATTGTCTTCGAAATGATAATGCATAAGTACACTATTTTCTTCTTAAATCTATTGCACATGTCACTATGGTTTTCTGTAGTGTCACACTATTACTGAGTTTGCCGATGATTAAATTAGCAACATTAGAGATATGCTATCTGATTTATTATCAATGTTGGCCTTAAATTTTTCTACAATAAATTCTCATGTAAATGAAAGAAAATGTGTATAATATTTGATTTTCCGTTGCAACGCACAGGCACACAACTAGTCAGATCTCATATTTGAGTCCAGTCCTCTCCTGCACGAGCCCCACGGCTGGCCGCCGCCTTGCCTGCGCCGCTGCGCGTGCCTCCACCGCCGGCCGCCGCCCTCGCCCCTCGCTCCCGACGCGGACGCAGACACGCAGTGTCGCCGCGGTCCGGGCGCCCCCACCGCCGGCCGCCGCCTTGCTTGCGCGCGCCTCCACCGCCGGCCGCCGCCCTCGCCTGCGCCGCTGCTCGTGGAGTCGTGGTCGTGGACCTGCGCGGTTGCGTCTCCGCCGCTCCGCGCTTCGGCCTCCGCCGCTCCGCGCTTCGGCCTCCGCCCCTCGCCTCGTGGACCCCAGGGCGCAGGCTGCCGCCTAGCCCCGAGCAGAGAGCCGAGCACGGCGAGCGCCAACCGAGCGGCGAGCAGAGAGCACCGGAGCAGAGAGTGAGAGCCAGGGAGCACTGGAGCAGAGAGCCAGAGAGTGAGATGAGACGAGGAGACGGGTTGGGGGCGGAATGGATGAGGCGACGCATTATGGCGAAATGAGTCACCGAAACGCCGAATGGGCGGAATGGGCGAGGCGATGCAATGACGCATCATGGCGAAATGCCATGGATTCATTTAACTGACCGAGGCCAAGCGATCGATTCACTTTCAAGAATCCGGTTCAACTGACTACCGAGGCTGCGCAACAAGTAAATATATGGAATTTCCAAGTCCACAAAAAATTCATGGTACCTAGACTTAAAGTTACACGTCAGTTCGTTATACTTGCTTCCCATGTCACAGTAAGAAATGAGAACCTTGTTTGTCTGTGCAATTTGTAGATCCTGAGGAGAGTAAATCAAAAGTTACTTCTAATTCTAACAAGCTAGAGATCGGCAAGATTGAAGTGGCAAGGAATATTGGAATATATAGCATACATCAAGGTAATATCAATTTTTTGCTCTCTCGTAGTCTATCTATATTTTTAAAATTTTTAAATACATATATACTCGCCGTATCACTGTATTCTTGTTTTTGCAAAATATTGTATCACGGTATGTCATATCCTTGTTTTTAACATGTTTTTCTTATTACGTTGTATGTTGAAACATTGAGTTAAAGTTTCATGTCAATGATACATTTGCGACATACTTTTGTTACGTTGTTGTGTGGTTAAAAATTGGTGTTACTTCTAGGCTGTTAGCCTTTTAGCATTCAGCCCGGGGCGCGGCGAAATCCTGGATCCGCCACTGCTTCGATCTAGATTTTGTCCCACAAAAAGAGTGTGTCTGCTGCTACACAGTCCTACGGGATTGACACGAATTGGTATGTAGATACCGGTGCAACCAATCATATAACAGGAGAACTAGATAAGTTGAGCGTTCGGGAGAAGTACAACGGTGGAGATCAAGTTCATACGGCCAACGAGACAGGTATGTGTATTAGTTATACTGGTCACACTCAAATCTGTACCCCTGATCGTCCACTTTATCCCAATAACATTTTGTATACTCTGAAGCCAAGAAAAATTTGATATCTGCTTCACATCTTGCTGCTGACAATCAAGCCTTCTTTGAGATTCATGTAAAGTTCTTTTTATCAAGGATCAGGTCATGGCGACGCTGACGCCTTCGTGCACTAGGTTGGCCGGCTATCCCCCATCCGTCTCGCGAGCCCCGAGGTCGGCTGCCACCCACCGTGCCCGCTTACAGGTAGGCCCCACCGGCCGACGTCCTGGGTTGCTGTCGTGCGGGCCCCGTCGCCTCGCTAATCCCCTCGGCCGGCGAGCTACTTGGACCTGGCTTCTCCTCTCCCTTTCATCCATCCATCCGTGCATACGCTTCTTCCCCACCCCCGAGAGCAAATTATTGCAGCGCACAGCCCAGCGAGGAGGAGTTGGCTGCTCCGATCCTTTCGGTTGCTGCTCCGTCCTCAAAGGTGAGTGCGGCCTTTAAATGCTCGGGGTGGTTAGGTTAGGTTGTGTTGTGTGGCGCGCGCACGGTTGATTGGGATGCGTCCGTCCATGCTGGCGCAGGCGAAGCTCTCTTGTTCGCCGTGATTCTTGGTGTGCTTCTGGGGATCTTTGAGGGGGAAGCTCTCAAGTTTTGGGTGATTCTCAACCCACCGGTCCCGGATGGAGAAGAGTTTTCTACTCTATCTTTTAGGGTTAGATCTTTAAAAGGGAGAGTTTCGTGAGGTGTCGTTCTAATTAGATATATATTAGTAGATGTATTTATATAAGTGAGTTAGGATGTACGTCAGAGTATATACGTGTGCGCGTTCATTGTTGTACTCCAATGGTAGAGCCACATTGTAGTATCGGGGGTATAGTTACACCTCTAAAATTTTTGCGTAAAAATTCGATATATATCTCGCTTAATATACAAAATATATGTTATACATACTAACATACTTCTAACAGCCTATTATGCCCAATAGACAATAAGTAGCCTATTAACCCAAGTGCCTAAGCCATTCTCACTTCCTCAATGGATCTACCAAGAAGTGTTAAGAGCTCTCCAAGCAACTCTTCTACACCTGCCTCGCCAAGTCCCCTATGCTCTTGACTTATTGTGTCTTGTTTTTTTTACCGTCCACTTCTTTTATGCACCCGAGCCATCGATATCGATTAGCTTCTTAAATGCTGGTAGATCGTTTCCTAATGTTCATGTGTGAATTCGGTGGTGCTAATAATGCTTCTAAATTCTTGTAAATTGTCAAAATTAAGATATAATTAGAATGTTATGGGGCTACAAGATACATTTTAGAGAGTTCTATGGTATTAATTTGAGTTTCGGTATATCAATTTGTGAATTTATATTAAACTTCTATGCTATGTTATTTAAACATTTTAGAAAGAACATATATTAAATTCATACTCTCAATATTAAAATTCTGACTCCACCACTGAAAAAAAATGATCCCTGTGATTAGTATCCTGCGTAGGCACGCGGTCGATCATCCCTCTTTCTAGTAGTGGTGTATATGGACAAGACATGCATATGGTGTCAGTCCCACAGTTTGGCTCGCTTAAAGCAGATTAACTATTTTTTCAAGAGTAAATCAGAGTAATTAAATGTATCACTCGTCTAAATGATTCGACTTTTGGGCTGTTCATTTTAGTTTATTTCAACTTATAGTTTATGACTTTTTTAAATAAATAAATAGAACAGTTTTTCTATCACCGTTTCGAAACGATTTATCAGGATAGTCTTTTAGAAACTACTTATTGACTTTCAATTCATTCGTACGAACGCTCGTACTAGAGTCATAAACTACAAGACATAGCAAAAAAAAAACCCCTTTGTCCGCGTCTTCACCGGCTACGCAATCTGTGGACTTCAAATCAAACACTTGGTATATGTGCGTCGCGTGTCACTTCATCGATGATGATTAGAAGCTGCAGAAAAGGATTATGCAGTTTTCTGACATGAATATGCCACACACAGGCGTTGCAATGTTTATTGTTATCCTGATGTCGATACAAGATTGGCATTGTGAAGATAAAGTTATTTACCATCAGTTTGGATAATGCAAGCAGTACTGGTACAATGGCCAAATTCCTATTGATCAACTTGCTGGATAAATACATGCTACTTGGGAAGGGAAAATTGTTCCACCAACGCTGTGCATCTCATGTGCTGAATGTGATATGCCAAGCAGGATTTAAGTTTCTTAACCCTCTTGTCAGCAAGATCTGAGAGTGAAATATATCCGAGTTTGAGGATATTGTGGCACAGTTGGGAATCCATGGAAAGAATGAATATGAATTGTTCAATCTTTGTGATCCAATAGTTCAGATTAGTTATGATTTAGTTGTACTATCACCCACACTACTAACAATAGAATCTCAAAATATGTAAAATTGTAAAATAGTGGTCTTTGCATGTGGTCGTGAGTGTTTCTTAGAATTGTGTTGAAATAATTCTGCGTGGATGCATGTTCAACGGGCTAGCGCTGCTGACGACGTGGAACAGGAAGAACGTCATGTTCGTGGGCGACTCGCTGGCGCTGAACCAGTACGAGTCGCTGCTGTGCATGATCTACTCCGCCGTGCCCAACGTCCGGACCACCGTGTCGCCAGCGCTGCCCATGAACACCAGCGAACAACTGAACAGCCTCCTCAGCAAGGATGACTTCAAGGTGCTGTCGGTCATCATCCAGATGGCCTCGACCATAAACAGCAGCTTCAACTAGCTCAACATCAGCGTGACAGCCAATGGCAACCTCGACGCCAAGAGCCTAGAGCTTCTCCCGATCTTCCACTTCGCCGAGCTCAACAGCAGCAGCCCGAACCGATGGTTTGATATCTACAGCGAGGGAGAGATGCTGTTTGCCAACTACTCATCTCTGCAGCACCGGGTGAATTGCGCAACCTCAGCACGAGGTTTACCCTGCGCAAGGTGCCATGAACACCAGCGAACGGGTAGTACACCATCTTGAACGGCTGCCCGGCGGTGGCTGAAAAGTCCCCAAAATTCAAAAGGAATTTTTCTTGATTTTTCTGCAAATTTTGAGTGAAATTTCGAAACTTTCCTTTTCGGGAAAGTTCTCCCCTTCCCCGCTTTCCCTTTTTGGCTGGGCGTTGCCCCTCTTCTCCGGCGCCTTCTCCTTTTCCGCCTTCACCCGTGCCCGGCACCTTCCCCTCTCCTCTCCCGCTGGCGCCTGCGCCCTCCCCGCCTTCACCCTTCCTCGCGCGGACGCCCGACCCGGCTCCCTGCCTCCCCTCCTCGCGCACGCGCTGCGCGCCTGCGCCCGTCGCACCGCCTCTGCGCTCCTCCCCGCTTCTCCTCGCGCACACGCGCTGCGCGCCGCGCCTGCGCCCGTCGGCACCGCCTTTGCGCCGCGCCTTGGATTCCTCTGCGCCCGCGCCCCCGACAGCCCCGTCCGAAGCGCGTGGCCGCCCTCGCGCCACGTCGCCCCGCCTTGCTTCGGTCCCACCCGCCAGAGGTCACCCCCCCTCTCCCGCGCACGGACGCGCCTCCTCCCTTGCCGCAGCTCCACCTGCTCCCGTCGCGTCGCCTCTACCTCGCTTGACAGCGCCCTGTCTCTGCCCACTGCGCGGAGAAGACTCGCCACCCACTCCCCATACCTCTGTTGACCACGGTGGACGCGCCCGTTGCCTTCTCCCCGAAGCTTTCCCCCTCGCCGCTCCGGGTATAAAACCCGCCCCCGCGGCTCCCTTGCCTCCTTTGCTTCCCGAGCTCTCCCACCACCCTCAATCTCCTCCCAACACTCCAGAGCTCCTCCAGGAGCTGTCGATTGAACCCTCATCGCCTTGGTCGCCGTCGCCGCCCTCCCCTGCGCCGGCAACCCCAGTGAGCCAATCTCCCTCCCCATTGCCCCATTCCTCGATTCCTGTCGCTTGGAGCTCCTCTGCTACTCCCTAACCCCGATGGTGTCCTTGTCTGGCCAGGAGAATCACCGAAGAGCTCCCGCCCTGAAGCTCACCGCCGGCCGTAAGGCCCTCCTCGTGGCCAGCTCGCTGTGGATCTCCCCAGCTCACGCCGCCGCCGTGAATGTGAGCCCCCTCCTCCGTGGACGGTGTAGCCGCCCCCGATCGACCCCTCTCGGCCCCAGTGACCCTCTTCGCCGCCGGGAAGCCGCTTCCTCCCCTTTTGCCTCCCGTCCCCTTCGTTGCTTCCCTCATGCCCTAAAACCCCAAAACGGGTTCCCCTTGTCGAGCTCTTCCCGTTGGTACTCCCTATGGCCACCGGAGACCCTCGCCGTCGCCGGATAGCGGGAGCGCCGCCAGCTCTGCCCCCCCTGTCGCTCGCGCCGGCGAGAGGAGGACGAAGACGACATGGCCGCCTCCCCGTCGTCCATCTCATCTGTGCCATCTAACCTCGGCCGTAGGATCCCTTTGATTCTCGGCCGTCTGATCTTCATGAACACCGCCTCCCTCCACCGTCCGATCCAGCCGATCCGTTCCGTCCGCTTTCCCTGCGTCATTGCCGTCCGATCACCCCGTCCCGAATTCAGGCCGTCCTTTCCCCCGCCATCTCCGCCGTCCGCCTAGGGGCCGCGTGTCGCCCATCCAGCCCTGGCGGGCGCGCGTTGGGCCACGCCTCGGCCTGCCAGGCCACGCGCCGCGTGCGCGAGTGGGCTGTGCTGGCCTTCGGCCGCACAGGCCGCACAGTGCCGGGCCGCACTGTTCCTGTGGGCCGGCCTGGCACTGTTCACCGATTTTCCCTGATTTATCCATTTCTAAAATCCCAGAAAATCCAAATAAATCCTAGAAAATCACAGAAAATCCCAAAAATTCCCAAATTTCACCACTTTGCTCCAAATAATATTCCAGACCCATTAGTAACCTCCATTTCTCCAAATTCATCTCAAATAAATTCCTAAAATTCCATTTGAAGGATTTATGCATTTTACTCCTTTTTAAATAGATTATTTTTCCTCGCTTGATTAGTCTCAAGCTGGATTTATGTTATTTTCAGTGTTTGCGCTAGTGTCGGAGATTCCGGAAGCTCAAGTGCAGTTGCAGAATCCAGGAGCTTCTACGTTCGAGCTAGCCGAGTTCGTCCCGGTTTACGGCAAGTCACAAGTCTTTGATCATGTTGCAACCCATGTTATCTAATTATGCTAATATGTTATTTGCATTGAGCTAATTCTGAAATGTTAATTCGAAAGTAAAATAAAATGTTTAGAATGACATGTTATGTAGCTAATCCTACCACCGTTAAATGCCATGTTAAACTTGTAGCCATGCCTTTGTAACCCTAGAAATAATTACCTGTTAATCTAGACAATTGTAGGATAATATTATCATCATGCAAAATGTTACACTAATAAGGCTGTGGCTGTGGAGCCAATAGAATTTAGAAAACCCGACTCTAAGGTAGGGTGGTATGGGACACCGTATCTTAGAGCGGAGAGTGCCGGCATGCGCAAGGTAGGGTAAGGGGGAGTGGAAACCGCAAGACGGTCCTCGCCAATCTTTTACCCTAGGTTTGGAGAAGGGTAAGGGTGAGTGGGAAACCGCGGGACGGTCTACGCCCACCGCTTACCTTAGTTTGGGTCGCGGGCCTGGCGAGGTTGCGGACCATGTGAAAATATAAGGACTGAAACCCTTATGCTGAGCAAATGTCACAGTGATCGCTCAACCACAGGAGTTGACTTGTCAACACTTGTCGAATAGCTGCTCAACTCGATTGAAACTCTACAGGAGGTTTAGCAGTGAGGTTAGGCAAGCCGTGTTATGGGTGCCTAACAACGGTAGAGTTCACTCGAAGCGGATACTGTTTTCTTTTGTGTGAGTGTGTGTGTGTGTGTGTGTGGAATCCAGACCCGAGTGAATTCTACCGGGTAGAGCCTATATAAAGAGCTGAGCAGTGAAACGACCTGGCTTTCTTAACTCTGTCGCGGGAGTTAAGGGATCATGTGGGTAAAGCTGAGCAAACTCTGCAGAGTCAAATAAATGGTATTCGAATACGCCGTGCTCCCGGTTATTGGAGCTGTGTCACTTGGGTGATTCCAGCAGCGAAGCTTAAGTAGTTTTGTTCATGCTTTAACTTGATTAGTTGGTTAATGAACTCTTCGTGAAAACCCCTGAGTTCTTGAGAAGTAGTTTTGGGTCGTTTTAAAAAAAAAATATTTGCAAATAAAACTGCATCCACTCAAAGTGATAAACCAAGTATACTCCCTCCCTTTGTTGATCCGTGCAAGTAGTAAGTTAGGATTTCCCCTTGTGATTTGCTGAGTACGGGGTTGGAGTACTCAGGCTTGCTAATTGCCACAGATACCAGAAGGAAAAGAAAGCAATTCAAGATTTCGTGTTGGAAGGGTCTTCCTGTCGAGGACCCGTGGCTTTAGGTCTTGGCCGCGCTCAAGCGGATTCTGGAGTTCTTGTAATGTAAGTATACTTTGGGCTTGCACGCCCCGCTGTAGAAAAATGGATGTTAATCCTTATGTAAAATATATGCTGGACCTTTGTTGTAAGCATGCAATGGTATACTCTTGCGCGACACTTCATAACTGTTCATGCGTGAATAGTTGCGAGGTGCCGTGTC
This sequence comes from Dendrocalamus latiflorus, assembly GCA_017311315.1. Taxonomy (NCBI): domain Eukaryota; kingdom Viridiplantae; phylum Streptophyta; class Magnoliopsida; order Poales; family Poaceae; genus Dendrocalamus; species Dendrocalamus latiflorus. The sequence goes on along the minus strand of CM029612.1, from coordinate 21,137,453 downwards.
CGTACGCGCCCCTGGAAACGGGGGCGTTACAAGAAGTGGTATCAGAGCAGGCTCTTGACCGTAGGTTAAGACCTAAGGCAAATTAGGAAGCGACTTTATCGCAAAACTTAATTTAAGCCATAAAAAGGGTTTACGAAAATCATAAGTACTATTGCTGTCTTTTCCTCTCTTGTTGCTACCTTATCTATCTTAGTTTACTTCTGCTTAAGTTTTACTTTGGCAAAAATGTTTACTGCTTCTTTTGTCCAGCTTCAAAATTTCGTTTCTCGGCAGCTGGAGAAGTAGCCGTCGTTCGTTAGATTAGACTGATCCTGAGTTGTAGTAGTTGTACTTTTGTAATGTAAAGCAGGTGTAATCATGAACCCTAAGTGGTTTGTGTACCACTTGCATTTTATAAATTTATGTTCTTTATCCTTGTATATTGTTTTGCTTAACTATCAGTAATCCCTCTGTGTTCAAAGCTTTCTCCTGTCCCTTTCGCTCTCGTTCTTACCTTTTTCGTCCTATACTTACCTTGAAATTCAATGTCTTACTTATCTACCCTTGTTCTCCAAAAGCCGCTGCAAAACTGATCTCCAGTTCCCAATTGGCAGATGGATCCAGCACAGCAGAGTGGTCAGACCAACGGGCAGGGTGCACCTGCCACAGATCAAGTTCGGATGTCAGAACAGCCAGGAGAATCACTGCCACAGTTCATTGTCAGGGTGTCACCCGAAGAACCAATGTTGACATCGAGTGCAACTGCATTGAAGTTTACAACATTCCTGCAAACTCAACCCCCAAAATTCCCTTCAACCACAGAGTCGCTGAATGCAGATAACTGGTTACAAGATATTGAGAGAAGAATGAATACTATCCAGTGGATGCACCCTAAGGAGAAAGGTATTTCATGGGAAGACTTTGTGAAGAGATTTCGTAAAGCCTACATTCCTCCTGAAGTTATCACAAGAAAATATCAGGACTTTCTTAATCTTCAACAAGGAGAAAACTCCATCACAGCATATCTAGAACAATTTCATCAGTTATCCCGGTATGCTCAAGAAGAAACTAACACCGAAGCTAAAAGAATGGAGTACTTTATGAAAGGTCTACAACCCAATATGAGACAACGCCTTCAGGCCATGAACTTTTCAAGCCTGTTGAGCCTGGTTAATCGAGCTCTACAGATAGAAGAAAGACCAGGTTACGTGAAAGTCATGAAACGAAAGAAGCCTTCGCCTCCATCACCAACGGCTTGTTTTCACTGCCAACAAGATGGACATTATCGTGACAAATGCCCACTGAAGTTCTTACCCGAAGAAGAAGCAAGGAAGCAAGCAAAGAGGCGGACATCATCGTCCCGCCTGCCACCGAAGGAAGAAGATGAACCTTACCCTAAGAGACCAGAATGGAGGATTACAGAAAGCGTGAAGCAGCGCACAAGTCTCAGTCTTCACACAATGCTCAGCGGAGCGAGACCACGGGATCATCTCATTTCGATCCCAACCCTTCCGTCAGTTTGTGACGATACCGAAGACCCAGTCCGGACAGTCTCAGCAGTATGCCACTCCCTCACCACTCGCCATCGAGTGCCTCACCTGCGGAGGCAAGCATCTTGCTAGCAGCTGTCCACGAAGGACATATGTATGTTTCCATTGTGGAGAGATTGGACACTACAGGCAACAGTGTCCCAGGAGGAGTTTGTCATCAGAAGCAGCTAAACTCCAAGCCCAAAACCAGCAGATAGACAAGAAATATGAGCTATGCAGAACAAGAAATGAATGATGTACTTTTGGTTATCCTTTTGTAAGCTAGAATTGAAGGGATGTCTGTAAATTACTTTAACTAAGGCTTGTGGCAAAATTATGAAGATGTATGAAGACCATTTGTGTAAAGTGAAATGGGTGTGATGGTCATGTTGTAATAAAGTTAATCCCAGCAGACCCAATCATATCCAACCTTGGTACGACATAATTCATCCAAGCGGGAACCTGCACCACACACGCAAGGATGATATACAGGTGCAAATAAAAGGAGTCAAGTCAACCCAGCGAAGGTTAAAGCAGATTTGCTGCAGCTAGATATGCAAGGGTTAGATGCCATTTTGGACATAAACCGGCTAGCCAAGAACAAAGGCAAGTTAGATTATGAGATCAAAACGATATCATTGGTAATCCTTGAAGATCAGAAAGTGGTAAAAAAAAACAAAAAAAAAATTTGAGAAGTATTGAAGGATGCGAAAAAGCGCAGGATCAACATGCTAGCAGCCACACCTGATCAAGTGCCAGTGGTACAAGTATATCCTGATGTGTTTCCGGAAGAATTGCCAGACAGATCTCCTGACAGACAAGTAGAACTGGCCATAGAGTTGATTCCAGACACAAAGCCAATTGTCAAGTATTAGTACAAAATGTCAGCCAGTGGATTGAAAGAGCTCAAGAGACAGTTAGATGGACTGCAAGAGAAAGAGTTTATTCGACCAAGTGATTCGCCTTGGTCGGCACCAGTTTTATTTATAAAAAAAAAAGAAGAATGGAGAGCTGAGAAAGTGTGTCGATTACAGAGGACTGAATGTGGTCAAAAAAAAATATATCCATTGCCCAGAACTGATGACCTGTTTGATCAGCTTAAGGGTGCTAAAGTATGTTCCAAGATCGACTTGCGCTCGGGTACCATCAGCTCAAGGTCCGAGAGCAAGATCGAGAGAAAACAACCTTCATCACCAGATATGGACTGTATGAGTTCACAGTCGTTCCCTTTGATTTAATCAATGCACTCGCTTATTTCATGAACCTTATGAATCTGGTGCACGTGGACCAATTGGATCGATTCGTGATTATCTTCATCGATGATATTCTGATTTACTCTAAGAGTGAAGAAGCGCACAAAGAGTAATTGCACATGGCGTTAACTAGATTGAGAGAACATCTGCAGTATGCCAAGTTCGATAAATGCAGCTTTCGGCTAAAAGAAGTTACATCCTTGGGTCACATTATGTCAGAAGATAGAGTCAAGGTTGATCCAGAAAAGATAGCCGCAGTCATGAAATGGAAACAACCCAAGCCCGTGGCTGAAGTGAGAAGCTTCCTAGGATTGGCGGGCTATTATCGCCGATTCATAGAAGGTTTCTCAAGGGTATCTCGCCAACTCACTCAATTGCTAAAGAAAGACAGACCATTCACATGGACAGACGCTTGGGAAGAGAGTTTTCAGCTGTTGAAGACCAAGTTGACAACAACGCCAGTCTTGATTTTGCCCAACCCAGAGAAAGAGTTCCAAATCTATTGTAATGCTTCAAGACAAGGTTTGGGATGTGTGCTCATGCAAGACAGAAAAGTTGTTGCCTATGCCTCAAGATAGTTGAAGCCACATAAAGAGAACTACCCAACACACAATTTAGAGCTAGCAGCGGTGGTGCATGCACTCAAAATTTGGCGGCACTACCTGCTAAGAAATCGTTGTGAGGTATTCTCAGATCACAAGAGTTTGAAGTATCTGTTTACACAACCAGAGTTAGACATGAGACAGCGAAGATGGCTAGAACCGATAAAAGACCATGACACCGAACTTCAATATCATCCGGGCAAGGCCAATGCGGTTGCCGATGCCCTCAGCCGAAAAGTTCGACAGGGCAAACCCAATACCGCAGAATGCCCACCAGAATTGTAAAGAGATATGCTACAACCAGATTTGGTAATCACTGAACAAGGCAGTATGGCAGCGTTAGAACTCCAACCATTGTTGACGAATCAGATTAAGGCAGCGCAAGATGAAGATGCAGAGATTCAAAAACTGAAAAAAAGACATTCAAAAAGGAGATTCATCAGAGTATGCAGTAGACGAGCATGGAATCCTTACTTTCCGTGGTCGTTATTGCATACCCAACAAGAAAGAGTTGAGAGACTTGATCCTACCTGAGGCTCACTCCTCTCAATTCTCAACTCATCCCGGAGGTACCAAGACGTACAAATACCTAAAGAAGAGACATTGGTGGAGTCTGACGAAGAAAGAAGTGGCAGAATGTGTAGCGAAATGTGAAGTCTGCCAGCAGATCAAGATAGACCACCAAAAACCCTCGGGATTGTTGCAGCCTTGCCAATTCCCGAATGGAAATGGGATAGCATTGGTATGGACTTCATCACTGGACTTCCCAAGACTCGTAAGGAATATGATGCTATCTGGGTCATTGTTGACAGATTGACCAAGGTGGCTCATTCCCTCCCAATCAAGCAGACCTAAGGGAAGGACAAGCTTGCTGAACTGTATTGGACCAGAATAGTGATATTACATTGAGTTCCAAAGAAAAATTGTCTCAGATAGAGGAGCACAGTTTACGTCCAAGTTCTGAGAAAAATTACATGAAGCAATGGACACCGACTTGAACTTCAGTTCAGTGTGCCACCCTCAAACAGATGGACAAACAGAGATAACAAACCAGATATTGGAAGACATGTTGACAGCTTGTGCTATTATGTATGGAGCAGCCCGGAATACTTGCCTACCATTCGCTCAGTTCTCATACCATAACAATAGCTATCAAGCCAGCATCCAAATGGCCCCGTTTGAAGCACTTTATAGCAGAAAATACAGGACCCCCCCTAAATTGGTCAGAAATAGGTGAACGATAACTAATTAGACCTCAGATTGCTCAAGATGCAGAAGCACATGTCAGAATTATTAGGGACAGACTCAAGATTGCACAAGATCGACAGAAGAGCTATGCAGATAACCGCAGAAAGGATTTGAGCTTTAAAGTTGAAGACTTCGTATACATTAGAGTCACCCATTCAAGAAGTCCAGAGGTTTCAAGTCAAAGGCAAACTAGCACCAAGATATGTGGGTTCATTTCAAATAATCGGAAGAGTTGGAGAGGTAGCTTATCAAGTACAGCTGCCGCCCAACTTGTTAAGAATACACAACGTGTACCACGTGTCCCAGCTTCGAAAGTATCTGCGACAGCCTACAGATGAAAAACCATTGTCAGATATTGAATTGCCAGATGACTGCACATATGCTGAAGAACCACTACAAATATTTGAAACCTCAGAGAGGCAGCTCAGAAACAAGGATGTCAGATTTTGCAGAGTGCAGTGGAAAAATCATACAGCGGATGAGTCCACTTGGGAATGAGAATCAGACTTGCAGCGGGATTTCCCCAACTTACTCCCTGGACTAAGCTAATCTCGGGGTCGAGATTCTTTTAAGGGGGGTAGGTTGAAAAGTCCCCAAAATTCAAAAGGAATTTTTCTTGATTTTTCTGCAAATTTTGAGTGAAATTTCGAAACTTTCCTTTTCGGGAAAGTTCTCCCCTTCCCCGCTTTCCCTTTTTGGCTGGGCGTTGCCCCTCTTCTCCGGCGCCTTCTCCTTTTCCGCCTTCACCCGTGCCCGGCACCTTCCCCCTCTCCTCTCCCGCTGGCGCCTGCGCCCTCCCCGCCTTCACCCTTCCTCGCGCGGACGCCCGACCCGGCTCCCTGCCTCCCCTCCTCGCGCACGCGCTGCGCGCCTGCGCCCGTCGCACCGCCTCTGCGCTCCTCCCCGCTTCTCCTCGCGCACGCGCTGCGCGCCGCGCCTGCGCCCGTCGGCACCGCCTTTGCGCCGCGCCTTGGATTCCTCTGCGCCCGCGCCCCCGACAGCCCCGTCCGAAGCGCGTGGCCGCCCTCGCGCCACGTCGCCCCGCCTTGCTTCGGTCCCACCCGCCAGAGGTCACCCCCCCTCTCCCGCGCACGGACGCGCCTCCTCCCTTGCCGCAGCTCCACCTGCTCCCGTCGCGTCGCCTCTACCTCGCTTGACAGCGCCCTGTCTCTGCCCACTGCGCGGAGAAGACTCGCCACCCACTCCCCATACCTCTGTTGACCACGGTGGACGCGCCCGTTGCCTTCTCCCCGAAGCTTTCCCCCTCGCCGCTCCGGGTATAAAACCCGCCCCGCGGCTCCCTTGCCTCCTTTGCTTCCCGAGCTCTCCCACCACCCTCAATCTCCTCCCAACACTCCAGAGCTCCTCCAGGAGCTGTCGATTGAACCCTCATCGCCTTGGTCGCCGTCGCCGCCCTCCCCTGCGCCGGCAACCCCAGTGAGCCAATCTCCCTCCCCATTGCCCCATTCCTCGATTCCTTCGCTTGGAGCTCCTCTGCTACTCCCTAACCCCGATGGTGTCCTTGTCTGGCCAGGAGAATCACCGAAGAGCTCCCGCCCTGAAGCTCACCGCCGGCCGTAAGGCCCTCCTCGTGGCCAGCTCGCTGTGGATCTCCCCAGCTCACGCCGCCGCCGTGAATGTGAGCCCCCTCCTCCGTGGACGGTGTAGCCGCCCCCGATCGACCCCTCTCGGCCCCAGTGACCCTCTTCGCCGCCGGGAAGCCGCTTCCTCCCCTTTTGCCTCCCGTCCCCTTCGTTGCTTCCCTCATGCCCTAAAACCCCAAAACGGGTTCCCCTTGTCGAGCTCTTCCCGTTGGTACTCCCTATGGCCACCGGAGACCCTCGCCGTCGCCGGATAGCGGGAGCGCCGCCAGCTCTGCCCCCCCTGTCGCTCGCGCCGGCGAGAGGAGGACGAAGACGACATGGCCGCCTCCCCGTCGTCCATCTCATCTGTGCCATCTAACCTCGGCCGTAGGATCCCTTTGATTCTCGGCCGTCTGATCTTCATGAACACCGCCTCCCTCCACCGTCCGATCCAGCCGATCCGTTCCGTCCGCTTTCCCTGCGTCATTGCCGTCCGATCACCCCGTCCCGAATCCAGGCCGTCCTTTCCCCCGCCATCTCCGCCGTCCGCCTAGGGGCCGCGTGTCGCCCATCCAGCCCTGGCGGGCGCGCGTTGGGCCACGCCTCGGCCTGCCAGGCCACGCGCCGCGTGCGCGAGTGGGCTGTGCTGGCCTTCGGCCGCACAGGCCGCACAGTGCCGGGCCGCACTGTTCCTGTGGGCCGGCCTGGCACTGTTCACCGATTTTCCCTGATTTATCCATTTCTAAAATCCCAGAAAATCCAAATAAATCCTAGAAAATCACAGAAAATCCCAAAAATTCCCAAATTTCACCACTTTGCTCCAAATAATATTCCAGACCCATTAGTAACCTCCATTTCTCCAAATTCATCTCAAATAAATTCCTAAAATTCCATTTGAAGGATTTATGCATTTTACTCCTTTTTAAATAGATTATTTTTCCTCGCTTGATTAGTCTCAAGCTGGATTTATGTTATTTTCAGTGTTTGCGCTAGTGTCGGAGATTCCGGAAGCTCAAGTGCAGTTGCAGAATCCAGGAGCTTCTACGTTCGAGCTAGCCGAGTTCGTCCCGGTTTACGGCAAGTCACAAGTCTTTGATCATGTTGCAACCCATGTTATCTAATTATGCTAATATGTTATTTGCATTGAGCTAATTCTGAAATGTTAATTCGAAAGTAAAATAAAATGTTTAGAATGACATGTTATGTAGCTAATCCTACCACCGTTAAATGCCATGTTAAACTTGTAGCCATGCCTTTGTAACCCTAGAAATAATTACCTGTTAATCTAGACAATTGTAGGATAATATTATCATCATGCAAAATGTTACACTAATAAGGCTGTGGCTGTGGAGCCAATAGAATTTAGAAAACCCGACTCTAAGGTAGGGTGGTATGGGACACCGTATCTTAGAGCGGAGAGTGCCGGCATGCGCAAGGTAGGGTAAGGGGGAGTGGAAACCGCAAGACGGTCCTCGCCAATCTTTTACCCTAGGTTTGGAGAAGGGTAAGGGTGAGTGGGAAACCGCGGGACGGTCTACGCCCACCGCTTACCTTAGTTTGGGTCGCGGGCCTGGCGAGGTTGCGGACCATGTGAAAATATAAGGACTGAAACCCTTATGCTGAGCAAATGTCACAGTGATCGCTCAACCACAGGAGTTGACTTGTCAACACTTGTCGAATAGCTGCTCAACTCGATTGAAACTCTACAGGAGGTTTAGCAGTGAGGTTAGGCAAGCCGTGTTATGGGTGCCTAACAACGGTAGAGTTCACTCGAAGCGGATACTGTTTTCTTTTGTGTGAGTGTGTGTGTGTGTGTGTGGAATCCAGACCCGAGTGAATTCTACCGGGTAGAGCCTATATAAAGAGCTGAGCAGTGAAACGACCTGGCTTTCTTAACTCTGTCGCGGGAGTTAAGGGATCATGTGGGTAAAGCTGAGCAAACTCTGCAGAGTCAAATAAATGGTATTCGAATACGCCGTGCTCCCGGTTATTGGAGCTGTGTCACTTGGGTGATTCCAGCAGCGAAGCTTAAGTAGTTTTGTTCATGCTTTAACTTGATTAGTTGGTTAATGAACTCTTCGTGAAAACCCCTGAGTTCTTGAGAAGTAGTTTTGGGTCGTTTTAAAAAAAAATATTTGCAAATAAAACTGCATCCACTCAAAGTGATAAACCAAGTATACTCCCTCCCTTTGTTGATCCGTGCAAGTAGTAAGTTAGGATTTCCCCTTGTGATTTGCTGAGTACGGGGTTGGAGTACTCAGGCTTGCTAATTGCCACAGATACCAGAAGGAAAAGAAAGCAATTCAAGATTTCGTGTTGGAAGGGTCTTCCTGTCGAGGACCCGTGGCTTTAGGTCTTGGCCGCGCTCAAGCGGATTCTGGAGTTCTTGTAATGTAAGTATACTTTGGGCTTGCACGCCCCGCTGTAGAAAAATGGATGTTAATCCTTATGTAAAATATATGCTGGACCTTTGTTGTAAGCATGCAATGGTATACTCTTGCGCGACACTTCATAACTGTTCATGCGTGAATAGTTGCGAGGTGCCGTGTCCGTACGCGCCCCTGGAAACGGGGGCGTTACAGTGGCCATCCTCGCCGTCGTGACCATATCCTCAGCCGGGACATTCCCCTTGGGGCCTGTGCCCCGCCGTAGCTCGAGCTTGCATTGTCCCACATCAGGCCCCTGTGGTGGTCCCATCCGGGCAATGCGGAGGCGCCCTCGTTACCCCAACACTGTAGAATCCGCAATTGGCACGCCGGATGTTGATGTAGATCTCGCCCAAAAAAAATGTTGAAAAACAAAAATCTATAATATCCTCATAAATCAACGATCAGATTTTATGTATATTTATCATATTTTTACTATCAATATAATATACTGTAAAAAAAATCCTCCATGAAAAACGTCGTGGCTGGAACTTTCAATTCTTGTTATTCTTTCAATAAAGTGATATTCTTTCAATTCTTGTTATTCTTGATCCAAGGTTAAAGTGATGTTGAAAAATTCTTGTTATTCTTTCAATAACCTCGACATCAGAGAGAAAGTAAAAGAAATATTGGAAAGTGTCGTGGCTGGAACTTTCAATTCTTGTTATTCTTGATCCAAGGTTTAAGTTCGCATTCCTCGAGTTTCGTTTTGAAGCATTCGGGGATCAAGCTGCACTTACTAAAGTGATGAAGGTGTTCCAGGGGCTGTTTAATGAGTGTTCTGAATCAAATGATTTCCATTCAGAATCTGCCCAACAAGGAGGTGGTGATGTTGACATGGCTACAAATGATAGTGATCCTTCTGCAGACTGGGATCGATAATGTTAGACAGAGGGTTCCGTTCGGCAAGCGACGCTTCAGCAGAACTCGAGACATATTTGGCGAAGCCTCCACAACCTCGAGCTGATCACTTTGATATTCTACACTGGTGGCAGATGAACTCTATGGAGTATTCTACTCTTGCCCGGATGACACGGGATGTCTTGGCGGTGCCAGTTTCTACTATACCATTTGAGACGGCCTTTTGTACAGGATCAAGAGTCCACTCTAATTTCAGAAGCAGATTGGCACCAGAGACAATTGAAGCACTTGTATGTCTGCAAGATTGTATCAGATCATTTGGTAATATCTTTGCAATTTCTCCTAGTATTTCAGCATTACAAGAATTAGTTCATCTGTACTTAATTTGGAATTGTAGGTTCTTCTCATCTTAGTGTGGCATCAATTCATGATTTTGTGGAACATGATGATCTCCCTGAATGAACAGTGGATCAGGTAAAAATGTATTTTTTGTAATCTGATTAGCCTTATTTCTGTTTGTGGTTAAATTAAATCCTGCATTGCACTAGATGTACTGTTGTCTGCGTGCTTTATACACACAATTCATTTGTACTATATTGGTAGCATCTAATGCTAGCATTTCTTCTTGTCTATTTGGCAGTTGGTTGTGAAATTGACAGTGGAAGGAAATTGAAGTTTTTTTCTCAAGCTACAGTGTGCTTAATTACCATCCTTGTTGCCTGATCAGTGGTCATTGAACTTTTTCTCTCGAGCTACAGTGTTCAATTCCATTAGGTTCTCTGGTGATTTTCCTTTGTCCTATAGGATTTGTCAGTTTTGCTTGGTGTGTTCATATCATTATACTTCAACACCTTTTGTTGTTGATGTTAGAGTATATTGACATATCTCTATATTTGGTAATTTAGGATTTGTAATCTCGTGATACCTGACTTATCTCTAAAAGAGGTTTCTTGCCCTTCAAGCCTTATACTCTGTATAAACCACCCTCGAGGCTCAATATATCCATCTATTGTAGTATATTCATCTTTCTATATGGTATCAGAGCGGCGCCGCTCCTGAACCGCAACCTCCACAGCTTCCGCCGCACCGCCCCTAGGAGATGATCTCGTCTCCATGATCTCTCCTAGGGACCTCGCAACCCGTAGTTTAAGTCGAGTCGCTACCAATTAGAGTTTTTTCCGATCATCCTCAGATCGATTTTTCTCTACTTTTTCCGATCATAGATTAGTTTGCATCGCCCTGCCGACCCGTCGACATTTCTCAGCTCCGGATTTCACCGCCTGGTTTTGACCTCTCCGGCGCCTCCTCTCCTCTGATGACATCGTGGCGTGACGCAGTGCGCTCGTCAACACGGCCCTCCCTCCATGGCCTTCCGAGCACCCCGTCTACCATCGTCATCACGCTGGATCATCATTGCCGGCCCGTTGTCCGCGAGTATGAGCCGTCGCACTACCGAGAGCCTGTGGTCACCATTGCCATCATTGCCCGCCACCATCTTCGTCAACTCTGATCAGGTCCTTCTTCGCATGGATCTAGAGCCGGCTCTCTCCGCCAGATGTCTCCACGGCCCCAAATTCGGGCTCCCCGGCCGACGGCGCCACTACCTCCAGCTCGCCCCAGCCTTCTCTGGTGCTGCCACTCCCGAATCTGGCCTCCTCCTCGCCAGATGTCTCCACGGCCCCAGATCGGCGCTCCCTACCGACAACGCCACTGCCTCCAGGTCGCCATGGCCTTCTCCGATGCCGCCGCTCCTGGATCTGGCCAGCCCCCTCTACGACCACACCTCCGACCGTGCCTTCGATCGGGTCGCCAACCGAGCCTCTGACCGCCCCTTCGACCATGCCTCCTCCTCGCCGGATCCAGCCAGCCTCCCTTTGCTTCATCTACAACCATGGCCAGCCGACCTCCTCCCCGGATCCGGCCAGCCCCCTCTGCTTCATCTTCAACCACGGCCGGACGACCTCCTCCCTAGATCCGACTGTCCCCCTCTGCTTCATCTTTGACCATGGTTGTTCGACCATGGCCGATTCGACCACGGTTGTTCGACCCTGGTTGTTCGACCACGTGCGATGACTATGGTGGCTCTGATCAATTCCTTGTAGCTCCAACCTGTTCCCTCGGATGACCACTTCTACTCCTTTCTCTCATCTTCCCGGTCGATCACGACTGGACAACGTTGGTGATCTATTCACCGACCTTGACCACGACCTGCTCTACATCAACTCCACTACCCCGATCACAGCGACGACCTCGGCACTAGCTACCTCAACGTGGCTCCCTCCATGGCTACGACCATGGTCACCACGCTCTTGGCTACCTCGGCAACAAAGAGCTATCATTAACTTGAGCAAACTCGTCGGTTCCCTCTACAGTCATCACGTCCGTAATGCCACAGCAGTCCCCGACACTCCCGCTGCGATTGTGGGGGATGTTAGTCCGACGGTTCTCACCTTTGGCTTCCTCTCCAATCTGACCATCTGCGACGCTCCTGCTATTCATGATGATTTCCTTTCCAGTCTGACCGTCTGCTCCTACTCCTGCTGTCCGCGAAGCTACCACTACAACTGTGGGGGGATGCTAGAATATATTGGCATATCCTATATTTGGTAGTTTAAGATTTGTAATCCTGTGATATCTGTCTTATCTCTAGGAGAGGTTTCTTACCCTCTAAGCTTTGTACTCTATACAAACCGCTCTCAAGGCTCAATACATCTATCAATTGCAGTATATTCATCTTCCTACAGTTGAAATATCTTAACCAATTAACTGTTGGCATGATAGAACATGAAATATGAATGGCTTTTAGTTTGTAGCATTTCATTAGAATTAATATAATTTTCTACTCTTGTTGACTTTTCAATCTCCTGACCAATTCGATTTATTTAGCATGGTAGTTTGTGGCATCAATTCATGATTTTGTGGAACACTCTTGCTTTGATAGAAGGAGACTGTATTTCGATGCAATGTATATGTAAAGTGGGGAAGCTTGTTTTGACTGTTGGTTGTTAGTTAGGGACATAGTAGCCTGTTTCAATGCAATGGCAGTTGGTTGTGAAATTGTTATTAGACTATAGTATGTCCATCTGTTAACATGTCCACTTTTTCAAATGAAATGTAGGATACAATTACCAACTTTGTTCATACCAGCAAGCAATGGAGTAGTAGGATACTTTAATTCCATGTCTTTTACTCGAAGTGGTCTGGTGTTTCTTTTTCATTTTTTAAGTTATATCTATATAGCTTGCCATATATGTTGTGGACTTAGTAAGGAACTGAAGAATGCCTGGTTTTCAAAAGAAGAGGGTCCTAAATTGTTGCAGACATTGCCTTGTTTAAATTATGATGTTTTTACATTTGTCATCTGAGGCATTGTCATCAGATTTTCCATGTACCTATCTTGTGATTTGTGAGTACTAAGACGATGAATGGCGACAGTGCAAAGATTTACTGACATGAGGTTGTTGAAGGTGAAAAAAACTATGCATCACCATTGCCAGTATGGCTTACTGGCTTGAGGTTTACGCGTGCATTGCATGCATGCAGCAGTGCATAGGAGCATAGGTGGTCTTGGCGTGCATGCAGTAATAGCACCATTTTTGTAAGGTCGTTCATATTAGTTTTGCTTGAAAAGTCAAAAGCTAATACGACATTCAGCTTTCAAAGTGGCTTCTCTACTCTTGCTATCGTCTCACTCCGGGGATAAGGCAAGAAGTCATAGTGTACACGCACTCCACTCCTCTCTCCTCTCGTCGCGCGCACATCTCTCTCCATTTTTTCATTGCTCATATTCTCTTTCTAAAAGTCACTTCTTTTAGATATTACTATTATTTTTAGCCAAAAACTATAAATTCTAAGCTATTAGAAAAAATCAATATGAACCCCGTAGTGTATAGCTTATGGGCCCGATCCATATGACCCACTGGGTCACGGGGGTTATGGCAGCTTCGGCAAAAGAGTCGATTTGTGGCCTTGAAATGAAAAGCGGATAGTAGCACAACAGTTACATAAATAGTACATTCAACATACGTACATCAAATGTTGCAACTAACGAGGTACAGATGATAATGCACAATGATTTATATCTTGGTGCCACTTTGCACACTCGAAGAAGTGGTACGCAAACCATACCAGTGTGCCTACTGTACAGTACCTTGTATCTCGCTGTGTGACCCTCCTGGCCGTAGCGCCCAAGCGTCTACTCAATGCCTCATCTTGCGTTTGTCCATATCATTGGTAATACAAGACTACCGACCACACCCTTCCCACCTTCAGCATGTCAACATCTGGAATCCAGGTCTCTGTGCAATATCAAGGTGACGAAGTTGCCCACAAAGCTGCTTCATCAAGTTGCTTAGGAACTGCTTGAAGAAGTTGGCCTCCATCTGACGAATGCATCATCTGTTCCTCATATCGGCAAGAGAATGGCTCTCGGGGTGTTGCTGAAGTTTTCTTATGGCCTTCGCATCCAGCGTGACGATCATGAATTACACACACCAGGATGAGCTCAACAACTCCCACCCTCAAATGTGAAGGAATCACAATCAATTATCGTAATTCTCACTTTCAACAAATGCGATGGCCAATGCAGAATTTGATTATTGCCATCAATCAATGGTCGTAAGGATCTGCCCTTGTATTTCCTAGTCAAAAAGATCCCATCAATTGAGATCACGGGCAACATATGCCTAAAAGCCTCGATGCAGGCACAAATGCTAAGAAGGCCCTCTGTAATACCACAAAACCTAACGGCGTTCTAGATGGCTTGTCCTTATAGCAATGTATGTGCCGGGTTTATGTTCTTCAGCACAAAATATGAGGAAGGTTATCGTACGCCACCTCGAAAGACCCGAACTGTCTTTCCAAAGTCTCCTGTTTCACTCATGCCTTCACGTAGCTAATCTTGTACTTGAATTCTTCTCGATAGCCACCATGATGTGCTTGGCCTCCATGTCCTTCTTCTCTATATATCTCATACATCAAATTGGCTATGAATGTGGACGTTAGGTTACGATGCCTCGGCAAAATACTGAGCACGCAGAGTATGGCTGCACCTTCGAGACAATTCAGTGAGTCTCATATTTCGATCTATGTGTGTGCACCTACCAAGGATAACCAGTTTGCTTGGACTTGACGTTGTACTACTCCTGGCTAGATTTCACCCAAAATCCACTGCATGGACAGGGCCAACTTAATGGCATCTGCAAGGATACCTTGTCAGCAAACATTGATGCAACGAATCTCTATCCATATACTCCCACGTGATTCGTACTCATCATGCAACAACACCCTACGTCAAACTGTTCTATTCCTGGGGATGGAGCTTCGTCCTCATGGAATTGCCTTCGTCATCCTCATGTAACTTCCTTTAGCCCAGGCCATCTGGTCATCGCTTCCATTTGACACACTATGTACTCATATGCTCCCTTCATCAGCTGTCCTAGGCTCAGTATACGGTGACCGATCTTCCTCTCCTGCATCTACCGCGTCGGCCTCGTCATGAGCAACATCCTTGCACCTCCGTAACACGGCCTCGGGTCCACTTCTTCACAATATGTTGGGCTCTCGAGCTACTCCCACCCATTCCGATGATATCTATCGGCAGGACCTTGTATAGCTTCTTTTGGGCATGATTGCACAAGCACACGTATTCATATCCACGCGTCGGTAGCCTTCAGAAAGCCCTTCACACAACCATGCATAGTCTTCTACACTCCCATCTATGTGTGTGGGAACCATCTCCAAAGCCTTTGTATGATGATGTTGCACATCTCAGGTCCAAGGAGAACTGCAGGTGACCATACATCACATCTGCGATTTGTGCATTCTCGCCGTCAGGTGTACCAAGTGGCCTGCGGAAAACTATCATGTCAACATCGTATGGACCTTCGCAACAGTGCCAACACCGTAATACACTTTCAATCTAGGCTAACACATGCCTCATGTCTGCCTGCAAATATTTCAATATTCAACTAGTCAAATCGTATCACATGATATGGAAGTACTGATGTCAACCCTTCCTCATTCGCACCGACATCGCTCCCTTTCCTTTACCCGAATACACATCGACTCCCTATTGCTCCCACGCAAACCGATGCAGCTTTTCTCTCTCTGCTCGACCCTGTCCTACGTAAATAATTCCTAACAGGTTTAGAGAATTTATATGACACTGCCAAAATTAATTAATTAATTAAGTACGTGACATACTGATTTAAATTGCAATAATCAGTTTTACAGTATATGTGAATTTTCAATGTACTTACGACATTCCTAATTAATATAAATGTTGTCTACTAATGTTTTGCGTTTTAACATCAATACCAAAACTTTTCAAGTATATAACATGCCATGGGATCCTCACAATTAAATATTCACAACAAAAAAGTTAACTATACACGCGCTTTTCCTCCCTTTTATTTTCTTTCTCTCTCTTCTTGCTTTTCTTTCCAACCATCTAACCGAAATTATACTATTTTTTCTCTAACTATAATTTTTATGGATACTAATTATACTATTCTTTACACCAAACTAACTATTTACTTACTACAAAAACATAGACTAAAAGATACAAAAATTTTACCTTACGAACAAATCACTCCTCGCAAAATAGTTGAATCTCCTCTTCTCCTTCTCCCTATCCTATCCTCTTCTCTTCTCCCCTCCCTCTCCTCTTCTCCTCCCTCTTCTCTCCTTCTCCCTCCTTTCTGTTCTTGCGTGCGGTCGGCATCGCTCGGACATGGGCTACACGACTTATATAGCGCATCTAGTGCCAAACATTGGGCGAGTATTTATAGCCCAACCGTTTGTCTACTGCATTTATGGCCCAATGGTTGGGCGACTGCTGCTGTAGCTTGGCTATTGGGTGACAGGATCAGCCCAACGGTTCGGCTACAAGGGTTACTTCTGTAAAAAATAAAAAACAGGTATAACTTTGTATTTTTGAATAAAATATATTATTTTAAAAAATTCTCTACCTAGCTCGAATAGAAGGAAGGAAAGAAAGAAAGAGGAAGAGGATTGTTGTATCTGCATTTGTTGATTAAAATAACTAGGTTAGCTAATTTTACCCAGCTAGGCTACCTTAACCCATCGTTGTGTTTGGCAACAAGCCTAGTATAGCCTTAAATATTGTTTGGTGATGGTTAGCCCGGTCAGTAGTAGAAGAGAATTCATATGGTTAACTGTGGTAGATTACAACGTATGGCCTTTTTAACAGGTTGGTTTAATCATGGGTTGGGGTTAAAAGGATTTTACCTCTACAGGTAACAAACTGGGTTAACGCTCAATATTCGGCATTCATCACCAAGACCTCTTTCTTTTTAGCTTATGACTTATTTATAGTTTTCTCTGAACAAACAAACGGGACAGCTTCTTCACGTATTTTCGAACGTTTATTAGGATAGCCTTTTTGAATGTCTTATCAGTATTCAGTATGTTCGTACAATCACTCATACTAGGGCCAAACACCATCAACCATAGTCGAAAAGAACCATCCCAATCCCACAGTATAAGAGTAGCCAACCGAGAGATCTTCTTTCTCTTGCTTGATAGTGTTCAATAAGTAATAGTGCGTACAAAATTATACTCACAAGACTTTAAGCAACGATATTATACATGCAAACTTAATCAAAGAGGTGGTTGTCATATCTATTTTTTTTTCACAAAGCGAGCTTATATTTAGAATAGACATAGTGCACTCTATAGAGCAAGTTGTAAGAATATTTGATATTGTTAAAGACAATCAATAATAATTCAAGTGACTTTCATGTTGATGATCTTTGCCAAAACTTTTCTAGCATAGATTCACACCATCATATTATTCCTAAAATCATTTTAAAATCAGAAAATATAACCAAGTATGGTATTACCAAGTGATGTTTATGTACGGAAATATAGCTATTAAATAGTTTTATACTCTGCAGAGATTATACAACTTTACCCATATGATATGATCAATTTATACTGTCCGCCCATACTCAAAATTAAAGAATGCGAATGAGGCATTTACAATTAAAGGACAAGAGGAGACTAAAAGAGGGTTGAATAAGACCACACTCTCATGATTTTTCTCTCTAGTATTAGTCTTTTACTCCAATAGCTATGATAAGTATGAAGATCAGACCTAAGCAACTGCAGTAAAAACACTAAAAAATCGAGCAAAACGTGCCTTGATATACCTTGAACGGTCTGACCTCCAACTAATGGACGATCTGACCGTATAGAGCAGTCTGATCACTTGTTGATTGGTGGTCTGACCGTGAGCTCCGTATGTCTTTTAAACCTCTAATGCGTATCTGGAATAGATTTCTTTGGTACATTAGCACCCTATTTGCTCACTAGAAGTCTTGAAAAACGAGTTAAAATGTAAAGCTAGACAGAATCGCAAACACGATTTCCTTGTCTTCGGTTTTGTTTTTTCCTTTTGGAATGCAGGTGAGCAATTTAATTCATGTGTTCAGAAACCAGGCAATTAATTAAATGTACAAACATGACAAAATATGTACGTATACGTAGGGATGCAACATCAAGCCACCCATTCGACCATGGGACACCACACCGACCCCGAACTCCACACACGGTCACATGCATGTCCATGCAGCCCTCACGCGTAGGAGGCCGGCGCAAGCCGCGGCTTCACGACGGCCCGGAGCGGCACGGCCTTGGGCAGCGCCAGCCCGAACATCTCGGTCATGTCCATCTTCTCCTCGCCGTCCGGCAGCCGCCACTCGAACGCGTGCACCAGCGTGCCCAAGAAGTACTGCACGAACACCATGCCGGCCAGCTTCCCGGCGCAGATCCTCCGGCCGGCGCCGAACGGGATCAGCTCGAAGTAGTTCCCCAGCGGGTCGACCTTCGCCGCCGGCCCGGACAGGAACCGCTCCGGCCGGAACTCCAGGGGATCCTCCCACGCCGACGGGTCCCGGCCGATGGCCCAGATGTTGATGAGCAGCCGCGTGTTGCCGGGGACGTAGTAGCCGTCGACCTCGCACTCCTCGAAGGAGAAATGGGGGAGGCTGAGCGGCGTGGACGGGTGGAGGCGCATGGCCTCCTTGCAGACGGCCTGGAGGTAGGGGAGGTTGGGGAGGTCCGACTCCTCGAGGCGGCGGTCGCGGCCGACCACGCGGTCCATCTCCTCTTGTGCGCGCGCCATGATGGACGGGTTCTTGATCATCTCCGCCATCGCCCACTCCACGATGATGGACGACGTGTCCGTGCCGGCCGTGAACATGTCCTGCATGCACGCGTTTCAGTAAAAAAAAGGTATTTTTACTGCATCGTTACGTACATTTGTATATATGCCATATGGTAAAGGAGGTGAGTGTGTGTGTGTTTCTACATGGGTAATGGGTTAGTCGTACTTCGTCCTAGAATGTCCAACTGCGGTGCACTGTCTTGATCAAACGGTTAAGGATTGATATTTCAGTTCAGGGTGAGGGTGGAGTGGTCCTAATGGTGATGGAAAATTTCAACTTATGGTATTGATTATCTCAAGGCCGTCTCAGATGATCAAAGGTGCAATTTCAGATCGATGATACATGGCGCCGTAGAACTTTTCTCTATATATATATATAACACTAATTGTGATAGTATAATATATCAGGCAAACTCGTTAACATTCATTAATTCAAAAAAACATTAATTTGAAAAGAAAGTTATTGATTTAGCATGCTGAAGCAATCATGGATGAAAAGTCGTAATCATGAAGTCTGCGCACCATGATACCCCTGTTATTTATATATATATATATATATATATATATTATATATATATATATATATATATATATATATATTAGTGCTTATGGCTATTTCATCCATCGTGATACGACAATTCGGTTCCATCGTGAAGAGAAACCGTGCCTTGGCTCTGACGGCACATTTGGTCCTCTAGGTGCATCACGAAAACACATTAACACGACTCTGGTGTACTCTGTAGTCCACTTTGATTGACAATTTGTTTAGTTTGGTAGTTTAGTCTACACTGTTGTGCTGAGAATGACGTATTGTTTTCACGTGTTTGGTGGTACAACATAATTAAGCATGTAGTTGTCTTCATCATTTCAAGAGGAAGCAAAGCAAAATAAGGTAGCTTCTCTGCACCAACCGAGCACTGGAGGTCAGTGAGTAGGTCACCTTCTCGCCAACCCAAGTACTAACTAATTCATCCCTCCAGGTATCACGATTTGTTTAATTACAATGAAAATGATGATTAATTGCTTGACCAAATATCTGGTTGTAGTGCCGTGTGGACGATGTTTCCCTTTATTAGACGACGTATTTATTGTTCTCCTGTCGCTAATCCGTTAATTTAGGTGAAAGTTGAAGCATCGCATCCCACCAATAATACACCCATGCATGAATGACCGATGGGCTGCTTCATATTACCAACATATTTAGGAGCCGTTTGGTTAGGCTAAAATAAATTGATTTATGATTAAAATTGTATTGTATCTGGATGAAATTACACTGTAACTGATGATGGTTTATTTGACATAACTAAATTTAAAAAGTTTTAAAAAATAAAAAATATGTTAGCTCATCACAAATAATACAAACGAATACGGAAGTTGGATAAAATATCTAGGCTTGCAGTTCAAGCATCTCTCTCACCCTCACAGTTGGCTTAATTATCCGGCGTCTAGAATATAGGTAGGCGGTAGGTAATTAAGTGGGTGCGATTAAGATAAAATGTCATGACTCATGTTTAAGTGTGGTTTTCAGTACTGCAGGAAGCTGAAGCGAGGAACTTATCGATCACATGGTTCATATCATTTTCCCTTTTTCATAATTGAAATTGTTATTCCCCTTTTTTCTTATGGGAGTGTCTATACAATATTCGACTGTTTTTTAGGACAAAAACAGTCAGATTTTGAGTCGTTAGATGGAGATCCAACGTACTAGATTATATGTTAAGATGTCACCCAACTTTTTTTGCGGTTGTCGTCAGGGTTAAAAAAATGATTTTCTAGGGAGATCAGTAACTGCATATGTCCAGTCCACAATTCTAAATAAAATATTTTTTGCTAATATTCATGCTAAAGATCAGATCAAGTTTGTTCGCAAGACAGAATAGCAAAATTGGTGGGCTATCTACTCTCAGCAAAGCGTGTATACGTACTTTAGGCTCTGTTCGTATTGATTTCTAAAACCTATTTTTTTATAGTAAATTACTTTTTTATAGTATCTAGTTTTGAAACAGAGTATCTTTTTAAAGCGGACTTTACTAGTAGATTATAGTAGACACTGTAGTAACTTCATTTATATCAGCCAAAATCGTACACCAGCGTCTCTCTTCTCGTATAGCTTATCTACAAGCTATTACTATTTATCAGTTAAAACTAAAAGCCATTAGTAAAATCTAATACGAACAGACCCTAAGTTTTGAATTAGACTATTAGCCATTCACCTGACCAGTTCAGAAGATGGTCCTGCAGCCACACTGCCATCATGTAACAAAGCAACAAAAGATAATAGCGTTTGGTTTATGGCTTCTAAATTCTAAGTGTTCGTAAGAGAGAGTATGGAGAGAGACACTCGCGTATAATTTTGATCGATATAGATAAATTCGGTATAATATCTACTATAATTGACATATAGACCCTATCTTTAAAAAATACCATTTAAAATATAATTACTATAGTATAAACTAAAAGCCACAAGTAATAAATCCAAAAGAACCCAGCTGTTAATATTTGTTCCACTGCTTTGCCTCTCTCTCCCCAACCACTCCACTAGCTTCCCATGAACCACCCCACAATTGCACCAAAAGAACATACTACATATGAGTTGCTTGGTTGTTAGCTACTACTTGCTTTTGATAATGGGTCATTGCATTTGGTGTTGGTGGTTCCCATGTCATGCACACGAATGCTCGACGCATTTTTCGCATCAGCGCAGATTTGAAGACAAATCAAAGAAAGGATTGGGGAAAAAAGGTTCAATGAACTGATCGATCAATCGATCGGTTGCGGTGATTAAATCAATTAGAAAGGAAGGAAGAAAACGGAGCTTATTAGGCCCCGTTTGGCACAGCTCAGCTTCACTAGTGAAGCTGTTTTTTTTAGTTTTAGCTTCACGAGCAGCTTCACCGGTGAAGCTAAAGCTGTTTTAGAAAACTGTTTGGCAAAACAGCTTCACCAACAGCTTCATGCATGGCTGAGAGAGGTCAATTGTCCAAGATGCCCCTGTCTACCTGACCTGTTCTAACATTTGGAGTTGTATATTTGTATATGATCATATGAATTAAAAAATAATATATTTGAATGAATATGAATTAAAAAATTAAAATAATAAAATAATATTTGTGAACGGATTTGTGAATAAAAATTAAAATAAAATAAAATAATATATTTTTAAAATAATAAAATAATATGAATATTTGAATTAAAAAATTAAAATAATAAAATAATAGCTTCATGCATGGCTTCATGCACGGGATTTTTGTGAACTCTCGGTGCGTACGCTGAGTGGCAAATGCGTGTAAATATTTGTGAACTAGAGGGGTATTCGCTTCCTAGGAATATGGGCCTGAGGGAGAGAGCTGTGAAAAGCTACTTTTTTCAGCTTCACCTCTTCCTATTCCTTTGTGAGAGCACAAAAAAAGGAGCTTCATGGGTGAAGCTATTTGCAAAATGGGTGTTTGGCAAAAAACAGCTCACAACAGCTCATGAAGCTGTTGATGAAGCTGTGCCAAACAGGGCCTTAGTTGGGACGGAACTTACGAAGATGAGGCCCTTGATGTTGACCTCGGTGATGGTCTCGCCGTCCTCGTCGTCGTCCTTGCCGGCGCGGAGCCTGTCGACGAAGTCCTGGCGGCCCTCGCGAGCGCGGTCCCCGGCCGTGGCGGCGTGCTCCGCCAGCAGCTTTGTGATGAGGCGGTCGAACTGGCTGTGGATCCGGCGCAGCTTCGCCTGCACGCCCTGCAGGTCCAGCCACGACAGCGCCGGCACGAAGTCGCTGATGTTGAACAGCCCGACGCCCGTCAGCAACGATACGATCATGTCCTTGTAGCTGTACATGCGCGCACGTATATTTACACATAAGAAAAATGCAATTAGTTTCTTAGTTTCAAGCATACACGAGCCGCCAAATCCAAGCAAAATGCCCCTGATTTTTTTTTGTCAAGCACGCACCATGGATTTCTCTCACTTCGGCGTATTTTAGCGGGTGAGTACTCACTGGGACTTACCGGATATCTTTTCAGTCCTAGGCGTGCTGAACCACACGTTAGCATGAAAACAACTTGTACTACGACTAGTCTCCAAAACGTTCCAAATTCAACCGGAGGTCTAAATGTACTAAAATCGAAAGGAAACACTAATTTTATTTGAACAGAGAGACTACCACACTGAGGCTTGGAGTTCGATCCTAGAAGATGGCAATCTGTTTTCTATATGAACTGTCCGTCCGGCTCCTAGCTATGTAGCGCTTACTAGTTTTCACGCATTTTTTTAGAGGAAGATTTTTTTTTCTTTTAGAGGAAGATGCTCATGAATTTTGAAAAGATAAACAATCTTACCGAGTTAATTCGCAAGCGTTCCATTGACAAATGGATAGTGGAGATTGGGCAAGAAATTAAATCCACCAGCAGTGAGCTCCCTGCTGGTGGATTTCGTGAGATCTCAGCTCATGGTACAGCCCCTTGGCAGGGCGATGCATGCAGCGTTAGTGCCGAGAAGGAAGGGAAGAAAGCTAGCGCGCTATTGCAGTTGCACGTACGGTTCGTTGCAGCTCACCTGTTGGACTCGTCCCCCTGCGCGTCGAACACCCGCTTGCTCACGGTGATCTGCCCGACGATGTTGGCGAGCGCGCACACGAGCACCTCCGGCACGACGACGGGGCGCCCGGCCTCGGCCGCCTCCGCCATGCAGCGCAGGGCGCGCCCGGTCTCGTCGCGGCGCACGTCACGCCCAGTCCGCGAGCGCGCGCGCCCCGAGCAGGTGCACGCTCGCCAGCTTCCGCATCAGCTTCCACTTGGGGCCGTAGTTGGCGAACACCATGTTCTGGAACCCGTACGTGATGTCCACGGCGCTGGCCACCGCGGGGCGGTTAGCGAACCGCGCGTCCAGCGCCTTGAGGAACGTCCGCGCGGCCGATGGCGACGACGCCACCACGGCGCCGCAGGTGCCCATCCTGAGGTACATAACGGGGCCGTACTTGCGCGCCAGCGCCGCGAGGCCGGCGTGCGGGGCCGGGCCGACGAGCGGCATCGAGCCGAGGAGGGGGACGCCAGGCGGACCCGGCGGGAGGCGGCGGCCGGAGGCGGAGGGGTGGAGGGAGCGGAGCGCGAGGTGGAGGAGGAGGCAGAGGAAGGTGCAGGAGAGAACGAAGGGGTCCGTGCACAGCGCGGCGAGCTGCATGGCGGTGCACTGCGGTGGCGCGCGCGCCGTGGGGAGAGATCGAGGTGGACGTGTCGGGGCGCTGCGGTTGTGTTGTACTGTTGCGCAAGGGTGTCCGCACTCGGCTCTACGCCTTTATATTCGTGTTGCGTTTTATCGTGCTGCCTAGCTAGTATTTTCTACTACTGTTTGTAGAGTAGCACTACTACTACTCGCTAATTGCTAATGCTGGCCCATATATAGGCAATGTACCATGAGCTTAGCCATTCCTTACTGCCACTAGCATCCAGTGGCGAAGCCAGGATTAAAAGTAAGGAGGACTAAAGTATTTGTCGAATTAAACTAAGTTGACACAAATATAGTCTTATACTCTTATAGAATTTCAAATCATACAGAAAGTATACAGTTAGAGTTTTGGAGACAAACAACGGAAAAACAGAGAAATACAAAGTATGTACCTCGACAATAGAAAGCGCATACCCAATAATATATAATTATTCTGCTATGAGTACGGAGTAGAAATAAATCACATGCGTATGAAACATATAAATTAGTTATATAATAGAAAATTGTGAATAATAATGAAAATTTAGTTCATATGAATTATGAAACATACCACAAATAAGCTAATTTGAACCACGAGATAAATTTGAATTACTTACGAAATAGTTTGCACAAAGTTCGTTTCTCCATTATAGCAAAATCTATAAATAAATTATTAGTCTAAAATCTAACTCTAAAATACTAAATTGATAAAAAAAAAGGTGCAGAAAAATTACCTTAAAGCAGTGAGTCGGCCGGCTCTATCCTCAAATACTCTCAATTCTCTGTTCTCACAATCGAGTACTGGACAGTGGTGAGTGGACACTCGTCGGCAATCAATTCGTCCGCCCGACACCCCGACAGGCCGCACTCGCCCCGTCGCCCGACTCCCTTATTATCTTCGGTTCGCTCGCAGCAGCGCCAGCGCAGCTCCTTTATTCCCCATTTCCCCCGCAGCTCGGCTCGGCTCTCTCTCTCACTTCTCAGATGTCGCTCGCCGGCCGCCGCCTCGCCTCGCTGGCTCGCTCCTCCGCGGCTCCGCCTCCTCGCCTCGCTCGGAGTCCGCCTCTCCTCGGCTCCTCCTCCGCCTCGCCTCGCTCGGAGTCCGTCTCGCCTCGCTTCTCTCCTCGGCTCTTCCGCTCCTCGCCTTACTCGCCGGCGGCGCCTCGACCCCTCGCCGCCCCGGTCCGGCTCCCCCTGCCCCGGCTCGGCCCCCTCGTCGCCCCGCTCCTACCCTCCCCCGCCGGGTCGTCGCGACGCCGCCAGATCTGGATTTGTGAATGTGGTTTGTGTCTTGTGAATCTGTATGTCTCCTCTGGGCTTTGGGTCTACCGCCGGCCGCCGCCTGGGAAATGTTGTGAAGTGGATGTTTTGGGTGCCTTGGTGGGCCAATAAGATAATTTGCTGGGCCTTTTTACGGGCTGCAACTTGAAGTTTAAGTTTTTTGTTGCTTGTTGGGCTTAAAGCTATCGCCGGGGCTTGTGGGGAGGCGGCTCGCCGGGGGGGGGGGGTCCGCCGCCGGGGGGAGGTGAGGCTCGAGCCTTACTAAGCCTCTCCCTTGGCTTCGCCCCTGCTAGCATCCAAACCAGATATGCCATAATGGACGGCACGGCACGGGTCCGATATGGCACATGTCTATTAGGCACGGCTCATTTAGCCCGTTAGCCGGAACAAGCCGTGTCGTGCCGGCTCATAGGCCAACGTCTCAGCTCAAGCATGGCCAAGGGGGTTCGTGTCGTGTCAGGCCGGCACGAAGCACGATTGGCTCATTGAGCCACGGAGGCACGACACGTCCGTGTAGCCCGATTAACCAGTTCGGACTAGAAAAATTTGAAAACACTGAATGTTAAAAATGTAGAATTTGGAAAAGACATAATAAATTATAGAAATTATACAAAAGACACATTAAATTATAAAAATTGTAGGAATATAATGATGAGCTTTTATTGATGTTAAAATAGTTGTCTCATTAAAAACTTTGCCAAGTAAAAAACTCAACTCAAGAAAATCTTGACAAGGAAAAAGAGTACAGCCTGTAACTTAGCATTATAGATGAAAAACATGAAAGTACAATGTATAGATGGATACTCTAAGAATCGTTCATGTCCTGATTGTCTTCGCCGCCATCTAGATACAGATTGTTGAATGTGTGTTCTAACTTTATATCTACAACGCAGTGTTGAGCTTGCGCATTATCTTATTCGAAGTCTTTCACTGTGAGAAGCACTTCCACCATCTCACTCGTGAGTTTTGTTCTTCTCTTTTTCAATATTCTTCTAGAAAGACTGAAAGTAGAGTCGGAAGAAACCGTTGAGACAAGAATGGTTAACATATCATGTGCTAATATAGATAGCACCAGATAGGTTAGATTGTGCTTACACCACCAGTTCAAAATGTTGAAGTCCTCTATGTTGTGATGCACGGGATCGCTGTCCAGAAAGACTGATAGTTCCCCACAGGCGCTGGCATAGATTGTTCGACATCCACCACTTAACAAAGTAGAGCTTGATCTTCTGGAGGATCTTCCAAAAGAAAAGATGGTACCCCACATGTTTGTCTTCTTATTTGTAGTGCGTGCTAGTGGATGTCGTTGCAAACGAGCTCCCTAAAACTTATGCTCATACTTCTGGTGAACTTCAGACAGTTGTGAACAAACAGCTATAAGATAGTTGAAATAATCTATCTCTATAGAATCACCTATAATTAAAAGAACATTAGTGAATCATTTAATTTTAGCTGTTGAATCTAAAATAAATGTAAAAATGTATAAATATGGAATTTCATTCTAATATTTTAAATATTTAGCTTCCATCGCACACATAGCCTCTCGTAATACTATGTCATTTAAAATTTTCAAGTGAAAGGTAATAACAAATATATGATGGATAATTACCAGAGATGTTGGATATATAGTACACTCCAGATAAAGCAACAATGTAAAAGAGTTTGAGAAAATTATAATAACTTCTTAACAACATACCAGTGCTGCTCTGTCAGTAGTGTGTTACCAGAATGCTATGATAGTGCGTGTGAATGAAAACAGAAGATGTGGGCTTATAGGGTAAAATATTTTATAACATGAGATAGGTTGAATTCCACCGTACCGGCATGTCCACAGTGAACTTTTATGAACGTGCACTCATCGCAATGCAGTAGGTCTTATATGTTGTAATTCGTTGGTTACAATTATTTACAAAAAAAATAGCATCGCGGAAATCTTGAAAATATAGATCCAACCTCTTCAAAACAGTTTTAACTATAAGATTAATAATATGGCAGGCATAGCACTGATGTAGCAAGAAGGATTTGACATATGTACCAAATAAGCGAGTGAGAATATCCATTGCCTTGGAGTTTACTACAGCATTGTCCAGGGTAATTGCAAAAAAATTATTTGTAAGACATTGGACGCACCAAAATTCAAAGAAAGACATTGCGAAGCAATTAAACGGGCTAAAGATTCCCGAGTTACCTCAGGATTATAATCCCAGTTACGTATTGTACTGTTGGAATTGTACATTAACTATGTCTGCCTTATGGGGATGTCTTGTTGTTCCACCTGTAGATTCTGCAGACAATTTATGATGATATATTTTACAAATAGTAACTCTTACCTGATCTCTAGACGGCAATTACTTCATGACCCTGTTGAAATCTTCCCACACGTTCGACGTGCTGGGTCTGGCCGTCTGGAACTCTTTGCTCCAATACTTGCTAATGCAGAGGCACTTATAGAGCCTGACGATGGTACAGTCACGATATGCTCGGCGGCGTTGGCCTTGGCCATTTAAGGTGGAGATGAAGCCGTCCTGAATGATGCAAGATCTTTTGGGTTAATTCCATACTCACTTGTAGCAAATTCCTCAAAATGTCCCACGAAGAAATTTGGAAATGCGGAAAATTGCAAAATACAAATACAAAATTAAACTAGTACCACAAAAAGCTTCGGAATTTTCACAAAAGAGTAAGGAGAGAGGAGAATGCTAGTTTGAGTGTGGGTTCATGAGGGGGTATGCTAGTTATTTGTAGAAAAATTTAGATTTTTTGAATATTTTTGTATTTTTAAATTCACAAACAGCCTCAAAATAGCTATATGTTTAGAAAAATCAACCGTTCTCGTGCTAAATGGGCCACATATGCCGTGCCCATGCACAACAGTTAGCTTTCATGCGAAATGGATCATGCCTATGGGCTACGCGTGCTAAACTGACCACGTCATGCCGATGGGCCACACGTGCCTGGTTGGTCGTGCTGTGCTGGTCCGTGCCATGCCATGCTGTGCCTAGGCACGACACTGTTCATACCGTGCCATGGTAGCACGGTGGGCCAAGGCAGTGTCCTAGGCACGGCCCACGCCTTTGTGGTGTGCCATGTCGTGAGCCATGCCTACAATAACGAACCGTGGGCCGGCCTATTAAACACAATCCATTTGGACACCACTAATCTAAACTGCATAGCGAGCCATTTGATCACTACATGGGGATTATCCAAAAGCCGATACAAGCGGGGCATCTTCTCCAAGCAACTTCTGTAAACGACTTTCCGAGCTCACCGACGAGTACGCCGTCCACGTCAGCATCTCCGTTGTTTACCATTGTCTCAAAAAAATACAGCTAAAAGCCATCAGCCATACGCTAAAAGAAACAGGATTTGACGTGCGCTGCTAGCTTCCCAATATCAGACGAACAATAATTTTTTTTTATTTTTTGTGGCGAGGAGACGAACAATATGTTCTTCTTCATGTCAGTTACACGATGCACAACGGAGTTTACGCGTTAAACTAGGAATGAGGCCATCGCCGACGTTGAGAGCGACTGAAGTTGATAAGTCCCTGGGATGAAAATATGTTGGCTAGGTCAAAAACGAGGTGTTGACTATTGTGACGTCGGCGTATTTTGTAGTGCACTCTACACTAAGAGGGTGTAATTGGTTGGCGTATAGTTGGGACTTTGAGCCCTCCAAGTCTCCAAGAAGTAGAAATGAAGCTAATCAGCAACGATTGTGCAAGCTGGACTCCTGTGATTATTGATTACTTGTGCACATCTTATCCTGGTTCGATGGTTTTATATGTGTATATTAAACTTCCCCATATCATAGCTAGATTATATTTACAGGTAAAGCTACACCCCAAAACACGAAAGAATATTTGGTGAGCTTGACACATTAGCAGGACAAGTCGTTGAGATGTTGCTTGTGTGGTAATCTCCTTTTCGTTTTCATGTGTTACGTACTGCGTGCGTATAGGGAAATAATGTGTTCCTTATTATGTGGTCGGATCGATGTGGCTGGAGTGAATAGCCCAAGTAGAACTGAAGCATATACTCCTATATGTATAGTTCATCTCTCCACCAACACTGGAACTATTATTGTACTGCAAATGTTTGTAAGGTGGACAACTTATACTGACACTATTTTTTCAATAATGTTGTTTTGAGATTAGGAGACGGTGATGAGTAGAGAATAAGAGAATGGGTACGTATCACACATGATTTATTTAGCCCTACTGCCATATGAAAGGTGTGTCAACGTGTCACGTCAAAGCATTTATTTGTAACAAGTAGATCCATGCAGATACAAACGGATATCGTTTATCATGTGTTATATTCCATATTTTTCCTTTAGAGTTGGAATTGGACACAGATAATGCCGGATATCTATTTCTTCATTCTGTATCCGTTCCATAATCTTTCGGACGGAAATTATTCGCTTCTTTGCACAGGACATTGGACAATATGGTACAATCAAAGCGAACATGAAGAGACTAATTACTGAGATGTTGAAGGAAGAACGCTCAGTACTCCCACCTATTTAGATGTGATAATCTGCCTATATGTTATCTTGTTCCTAGGTGAAGTCACAACAAATTTCCTTATATCACTTGACATACAGATATATATGGACGGATATTATTTATCCCGTATCCTATTTCATATTTTTTTCCCCGGAGTGGAAGTCGAAGTCGGACATGAATAGTGCCGGATACCCATCTACTTCTTCTGTATTCATTCCGCAAGCCTTCGGTTAGTCAAATAGACAGAAATTATCTGTTCTATTTGCACCCCTAGTAACAACTAGTCTCAATGCGTGACCCAAATTTCATACGTGTCTTAAAAACAACAGAAAGGAGCCCAAAAAATATCACTGTCCCAGCAAATATGGACATGTTCCACAAATCCCCTTCAGCCTAGCTTCTCCGATAAGGCAGAGACAGAGGGTTGATCAGTTCCTTGTACAGAGAAGGATTCGGCTATATACACTCGCGAGGGTTTTAGGTATACGTAGTTTTCCTGTGAAGCTAAGGTTTTATTCGTATTGACTTTCGAACATCTAATTTCTCAAAATAGTTTTTTTATTTCTCTCGTTTCGGAATAAAGTAGGGAGTCGCAGACGTATCACGCACGCCACTTATTCCATTCCAATCACGTGTATGTATCTCTTCTTTACTTCCTCACGTTCGTCCTTCTTCTTAAAGTTACTTCTTTCAACCGTTTCTATTTATTTTCAACCAAAAACCATTAGCTGCAGCTAATCCGAACACGCGCTAATGCTCTCCCAAATAGGACACCAAATCATTCGGCTGCGTCACTGTGTGCAGGCTTGGTTTGCAGCACACATGACATATCCAAAGTGATTAGCACTGTGCTATCTCCTCTTGGATACGCTGATCACACGGAAAACAGCGAAACTCCCGCGCCATTTTCAGGGGAGTAGGTGAAGGAGAATGATGGACAATCCACGGGGAACGCCGGGGACCGGCCGATGGATAGATGGGCGTTGGCGTCGTCGCTGTCACGGTTTGGTGAGAGCTTAACCACCGCCCGTGGAATCCCACAGATATGACAATTGGATTAGGAGGCACGACTTCATTCGCTGACTGCCAAAGGCAGATGTGGCAGCTGAGTGCACGTCTGAGCGTGGGTAGGATGTTATTATTTGTGAAGGTCCATCGTCCGATTCCGCGAGTGAGGGTGGTCACTGCCCTGTCCAATTTCGATTGGTCACATCCCAAAGTTTCCAAAAATAAATTAAAAGTATGTTTGAAAACTCATTTTCTGCGTTTTGGTGAGTTTTCAAAAATTTTAAGATTTTCTAAATTGCTTTATTGATCTTCTGTAGCCAAAGATGAATTTTATAAAATAATTTGAGCAGGATAAAAACCTGAAAATATTTTTCTAAAATTCTGTATATTTCAAAGTGCATTTCTAAAATTTTTCAGAATTTCTTGAGCTTATTTTCTATTTTTCCTAGCTGAAACCTAATTTTCTAGAAGTATTTAATTCAAAAATAATTTGAAAATTCAAAACGTGTTAGCGGGCCAAAACAGTAGTCTCAGCCCAACCCATCTCCTGTTCTAGCCCAGCTGTGGTCCGCACGTCGACCTCTCCGAGCCGCTTTCCCCTCTCCGCTTTCTCCACGCTAAGGCATAATCTCGCACATGTGTTTTCTTTCTCGCCCGACCATTGCTGTCGCTGACAAACTAGACCCACCCGTCAAGCATAGCCTTCCACCTCACGCTGTCGCCACTGAAGTTAACTTCCTGGGTACTTTAGCAGCCTGAAGCCCCGTTTGTCCTCTCACGTGCGCATTGACCATAGGCGTGCTAGAGGCACTGCCACTCACCATTCTCACGATTTCTCCCGCACAACCAGGAGTTCGCACCGAGCATAGTGCCACCCCCTCCTCACCACCGACCTTCTCCACCATCACCGACCTCACCACCATGCTTTTGATGAGCCCCTGATGCTTGAGAGCCACTCGTCTTAGTTTCTAGTGGTCGCTAGCATCCTCTACGCCGTACCTATAGCTAGCGCTACCGCCTTTCCTCACGTGTAGTGACTATACCGATGACTATTGGTCCAAATGCCGCTGCTGTTGGCTTCAAAACACACCTAAGAAGTGTTTCCAGCTTTCCTTCGCCCTTCTCTGTCAGCCGTGAGACTGATCCACTATGGACCAAACACCTTTCTGAGGACCCGGTCCATAGAGCTAGCCCAACATGTTAGTGATTCATTTCCTTGTTGATGCCAGCTTGACATAATAAATTCTAATTTTCCTTTAAAAATAAACTAAATATTAATTTGTAAAATCTGAAACCCTAGCACAGTGTTTTCTCTCTTCTTTCTCTCACATTTTCTCTCCCGGCAAAACTTTGGAAGGTTCATTATCCCTCATACGAACTCCAATTAAAGCTATTTTGGTCTCTAAATTTTTATGAAATCATGAAATTTCATTCTACACAAAAAAACATGAATTGTTTAGTATGTTTAAATTTATTTGGAATCATTTGTGTTTCTTGACTTTCCCGCTTAGTTACCAAAGTACCAGAAACATGCAGGTTTGATCTAAAACAAGACCAAGAGTTCAACAAGAAAGACAAACACCCTCATTTGACCATATTAATCCCATATTTCAAATGTTATATACTTTGTTGATCAAACTATTATGCATACTTTAATTTAATAAAATGGCTATGTTGTTGTTTAGCAATTAATTATCACCGATTGTTTGCATAAACCCTACCTTCAAAACTTAATATCCTTATTGTTGTCACCCTAGGAACAATACCCACTATGGTTAGAAATATTTGTGGAATTTTAGGATATTTTTTAGTCATATGCTTAGCCAAACTTAGCCAATATTAGTACACATGTTGTATTTTCGTAAAAATTCAATTTGATCATTCTAAGAAATGTTTTAGAACATTTGGGGCAAAGAGGTTACCTCTGTCATTTGTGGTAAAAAAATGTGAAAACAAAATGGTTTTAAACTTGGGCAAGTGGTTTGTGGAGACTGGTGATTAGCACGAGATCTCTGTTTGTGGAAGTCTTGCTTGGGTCATTAAGGACCGAACTTTGGTGTCGTTGACCCAAGATTTTATAGTACAACCATATATCCAGGATGGGGTGGACTTGGCCAACTAATTTGTACCATCTCAATTTTGATTTCGCCATTCGGTGGAATTTGGGTGTGGTTGGAGCCACTAGAGACCTGCACGGTATAAGAGGGGGCTTCCGATTGGGTGGTTGGCCCTTCAGAGGTGAAACCTTAGCGGGCAAAATCAAGTAATGATGGTGCATTGCAAAGGCCTTGTTGTAGTCGCTCAATCACATACTGTTGTATGGCGAGTCATGGTAAACCATGATGGGCTGATTATATCTTATGGGTAAAGTGTAAATCTCTACAGTGTGTTAATCTATTCAAATAACTATGTTCCTAGTTTTCTACAAATTGCTCTTTACAAAGTATTATGTCTATTGCAAATAAAAGGTCGCTTTGTGCAAAACAAACGTAGTAGGATAGCCATTTCCTTGACAAGCTTGCATGTATAATAACTTTGTATGAAGTCTTGCAGAGTGTATTTTGTATTCACTGTTTCTTGTTGAACACCTACCAAAGCAAGAGGATGAAGACCCTTCAGCTGGCTATGACTATAGCGCAGGTTTTGAGGCTAATGGTGCCGAAATATAGGGCGTTAACCCCAGTCAATTGCTCATGGGAATGTGCCATACCACGAGAACTCCTTTTGTTTATCTTACCATTTATCTTCCATTGCAAAACTCTTTTGAGTAATCAATTTGGCTGGTTGGCTGCTTGTGTAAACTTTGGCCAAGTAGTCCTATGTTAACCATTAAGATTGTGCAAAATGAAATTTACTCTATTTTTAT
Organism: Dendrocalamus latiflorus; assembly: GCA_017311315.1. Taxonomy (NCBI): domain Eukaryota; kingdom Viridiplantae; phylum Streptophyta; class Magnoliopsida; order Poales; family Poaceae; genus Dendrocalamus; species Dendrocalamus latiflorus. The sequence continues at coordinate 21,103,930 of CM029612.1, read as the reverse complement.
TTCCCAATAAAGGCTGGTCCATTTGTTTTCAAAAAGTTTCTCTAAAATGAAAGGATAATGTTTACATATCGATCTTACTTTCAACATCATCTTAACGTGCGACATATTGGTAATCCAAGGCACACCGGTTTATGCAGTAAATATAAATGTCCAAATCATACCACTTATCCCACAAAAAAAACACACCTGTATAATGAAGTGTAACGCCCCCGTTTTTGGGAACAGGAACATCATTACCTTCCGTAATAGTCCAAGAGTTCAATTATGGATAGAATAAGTATCATGCCTGCTCACGAACATTTAAAAGGAGTTAATTTCATTAAAATAAGACTTAACAGTCAATTTTAAAATTTTTAAGGGCGTCCAAGCCCAAAACTTAACTTGCATTCAAAAGAGCCAAGGAAAACTCCACAGGAACGCTTGAGTGAGATCGTAACCCTAACACGGAAACTTGTAACATCTTTTCTTCATCTGATCTCTGTGTTGGTGGAGAAAATAAATTAAGACTGAGTACAACCAACCGTACTAAATAAGTCACACGGGAAATGCTATTTAACTATATGCAAGAGATTGCCATGGAATGGGATATAGCAGTTTATTATTTTATGTGGATGCAATTTTGTTTGTAAACACTTTTGCTTTTAAACATAAAATATCAAATCATAGACTTCTTAAGGAATTTGGGGGTTTTCCAAACTTGATTAGCACACTTTCACATTTCCAAAACTATTCCAAATCTACTTATGCTTCGTTATTGCAATCACCCATTAAACACAGTTTCATTTACCGGAAGCACGATGTATTCGAATACCATTTATAAATGACTCTGCAGAGTTGCCCAACTTTACTCACAAGGTTCCTCAACCCTCATGACTGAGTTGAGAAAACAAGGTCGTTTCACCACTCATCTCTTTATATAGGCTCTACCCAATAGATCTCCAACTCAAACCCGGGTATCTGCTGACACGGCCAGACTGCCCATCCTGATAGGAATCCACCATTGTTTAGTATGGTTTTAGCGTTTCCATACTTTCCTATACCCATTAGATCTCCAACTCAGACCCGGGTATCCGCCGACACGGCCAGATATTTTGCCCATCCTGAGAGGAATCTACCATTGTTTAGTATGGTTTTACCGTTTCCATACTAACTTTTATGTATTCCATTAGAGGTTCAATCGATTTGTGAGAGACCATATGGAGGTATCTCCATTTTTGTGATGAGTAATTGACTTTTGTTTTGGAAAATTTGAGTTTGATTTGAGCTCTCTGTGCGTTGTTGGAACGGACGGGCGCGGGAACGATCGGAGCGGTCCGAATGTTCTCATATGCGGTCGGACGGGCGTGGGGAGTGATCGGCTCGGTCCAAACGCACGCGGGAACGATCGGAGTGGTCCGAACATTCTCGTATACAGTAGGACGGGTGCGGGGAGCAATCGGAACGGTCCGAACGTCCCGTATGCGGTCAGTCGGGCGTGGGAGCGATCGGAACGGTCCGAACATCCCGTATGCGGTCAGTCGGGCGCGGGAGCGATCGGAACGGTCCGAACGTCTTCGGTTGTGATCGGCTCGGCCCGAATGTCCTTGGTTGCGATCGGAAGGGTTCGAACGCACCAGGCTGAGGTTGTAAGCGGTTGGAAGCGTCCGAAAATCGTGAACGTGGTCGTTTGATCTGTAGGATTGATCGTTTGAGCTGAGAATCGGTCGTATGGCTTTGTGGTGAAGTCGTAGACCTCGTGCATTGGATGGTTCATCATTTCGACCGATCGGAATGCAGTTTTCGACTTTGTGGTTTATTATTTGAGCTATGATGCAGATGTTTGTACAAATTGTGTTGTGCGGTGTTATGTGATGTGTTTCTTGTCTGTGTTGGCTGCAGGACGTCGAGGCGGAGTCGTGGTGAGACACGAGGTGACCGAATTAGACGCAGGTGGCGTTGAGGTCAGAACGGTCAGAGGTGTCGAAGACGGCGGAGACTCGAGGTGGTTGCGAGGCTTGGACGACAAGGAACGCGGAAGCTTCCAGGAAGGTACAGGAGGGGCGTTTCGGTAAAAACGCAAAGCTGCATACGTGGAAGCGGGTTCCGTTCGAGTTGGCGAGCGTAATGGGTTGGAGACCCGTTAGCCAAGGCCTATATAAGGAGAGGGTGTCTCCTTGAGGGCTGTATGGATTCAATGGCTATGGGAGAGAGTTAGGGTTTGCTAGAGTCAAAAGAAGCTTTGGTTGTTTGTTTTGGCTTTAGGCTTTAGTTGGTGAGGAGTTGGTGCAATGGACAGAGGTGGTCTGTAGCTTGTCTCCCGTAGTGCTCTATGTGTGTCTCCTCCAAGCATGTAGAGAGTATATGAGTTCTTGGCTTGGGGAGAGGGAGAGATTGGAGTGATGTGCATGTAATCTTCCTTGTTCTAATGTCCATGCGTATCGGGACTCCTCTGTATCCCTTTTGGTTCAATGAATGAAAATATGAAGTTTGATTCTCTCTGTTCGTGCTCTCTGTTCTTCATTTCCTCCTTCTAGGGCTTAATGCAAATATTGATTCTCTTCGCGAGATGGCATGAAACTTGGCATGAGAAGTCCAGAGGCTATTAATTAGCTATCCTTAAAGTTTCATGGCCAGAGGATCAAAGGCTGGGGAGAAATTTGGTTTTTGGTGTTGGCTCTGTATCTTTTTCAGATTTTGGGCCAAATCTGAAATTCTTGTTCTTTTCTTTGATCTCTTGGTTTCCTAGAGTCTCCATGTTATTTTGTTTGTTGTGATAGTGCTTTAAGCTAAAAAGATTGAGAAGAAACCTTCAATTTCTCAGTCTTTGAAGTTCTAAAATTTTCAGGTTTCAGTGAGCTGTCTTCTGTTTTGTTCGTGCGGTACTACCGCTCCTCAAAAGGTACTACCGCTCGACTCAGCGGTACTACCGCTCGACTCAGCGGTACTACCGCTCGTCTCAGCGGTACTACCGCTTGCAGTCAGACTTGCTCTGAAATTATTTTTCTTGACTGCTTCTTTCTGGATCTGTTTTATCCTTGTTTCTGTGACTTCCAGTAAGTACATATCTTCTATCTTCATAGCTTCCATAGCTATTGGAGAAGAAGCATAAGTGTGGACACTTGAGGGGGGAATTTAATTTTAGAAAGCGACATTCACCCCCCCCCCCCCCTCTGTCGCCATTTCGGTCCAACAATTTAAGCAGCTACTAAACCAGGTTTGAAAAGTCAATGCTTGTGGTTAAGCGATCACTATATTCTTTACATGGCATAAGGTTTTAGTCCTTGCTTTTCACTGAAACAACCTTCATCTACAAATTCACATTTCAGCGCCCGCGCACTGCTATCAATTCACAAAGCAACTTTCATTATAGGATGGGCTCAGCCAACTCATGGCTTTCTGTGATATCTTATTATTGAACCTTTTAAAATTCTATTGGCAAAATATCAAGACCTTTAGTAGTAAAAAGTTTATTGAGTTTCTATACTACCATGATTACATTAGTAATACTTTTAATATTACTAGGTTCTATCAAGGTGAACATGGCTATCAAATTAAACATGGCTTTTTCGGGTGGTAGGACATTAACTAATAGCGTGTCATTCTAAACAATCTTTATACATAAAATAACAACTTGTAAATAACATAATGAAAATACCGATAAATAAATAATTAAAGGAATGTAGATTCAATATGATCAAAGACATGTGACTTGCCTTGCGGATTTATAACTTCAATAATTTCGTATTCTTCTATCTCTTGATCTTGAGCTTGATCCTGAGTTTCTCCTTGACTTGGTCGATCTTTGACGTCGTGTGCTAGCGCAAAGTAAGAAAACTAATTTAATTCCACGCTCGAAGAAAATGAGCTAGGAATAAAGAAACAAAATAAAGACATAAAATCCAAGAAAAATCAAATAAAATAGGTTTTGGGCTTTTAGGAGGGTCTAAAAGGTGAAATGGGCCTGAGAAATGGGTCGGTGGGCTCGAAACGGTCAAAACGGGTATAAATATGCATTTTCGGTTTCGGGTGAATACTAACGGGTGGGTACTGTTCATTACGGGTTTTTAGTATTCACTACCGGTTCAGTCGGTCAGATCCGATACTGTTGATGCGGGTCGGGCTCAGGTTAGTGGGTCGGGAGGAACAGTAACATGCGGTTACTATTTTTCTTCCTTAGCCGAACACGTGCGCGCGCTGGAAACAGAGGAAGGAGGCAACGGCTACTGGTAGAGCTAGGGTGCAATGCGACAGGAAAGAAGGCTATGGCTGGGTTACTGGTGCCCTAGGGATTCCATTTTAGGGGTCAGCAAGGTCGGGGAAGTCAGCGATCATCGGCGGCGAGCTCAAGAACTCGGCACGGTAATTTAGGGCTTGGGAGCTATAGCGATGGTGGTCCTTGAAATTGGTGGGCATTTGACCATCTTGGGGCCGTCAGGGAGGTTCAAGTGGTGGTGGTTTGCGCTGGGGAAGCTCCCAACAAGCTGGCCACGGTGAGGCACCATGGCTGAGTGGCGAGCTTCGGCGGCAGAGAGGAGGAGGGCCTGGGGAGCTATAGCATTGTCTCGGTTGTGTTTTTAGGTTCATGAGGGAGGTACAGGAGCAATCAATTGAAATTCCATTGGGTGAATCGAGGGAATTGGTTTAGGGCTTACCTTGAAGCTTCTCGGTGATTGTCGGCAGTGGGGGCGGTGAGAGAATAATTGGGTGTGTAGGGAGCTTCACGGGGAAGTGTGGAGAGGTTCGGGAGCATCCGTGGCTTTTATAGGCCCCCGAAGGCAGTTCGGCGCAGAGAGGGGATCAGGGCGGAGGCAAATTGTGGCCCGTCGACGCTCTGTAGGTTAAGGTGAGCTGGCAAGGGTTGTCAGAGGAGGAGGTGCGGCTGTTAGAAGCTTGCAGCAGGTGGCAGTGAAGGGAGAACGTGAGAAGGCGTGAGAGAGCTCGGGTAGCGGTAAAACCAGACGCGGCGGCGGTTATTTTTAGGACGGTGGCGAAAAATATCTGTCGTTGAGTAGTGCCAGCGCAAAGCAAGGTGGTTTGGCAGGGGCTGGAAGGCGCGGGAGAGCGCTGGGACTTGGTAGTGAAGAAAGAAGTTGGCGGCGGAAAAGTTCGAGCATCGGCACGATTTTTCGGTCGGTGAATAGTGCCGGCAAAGCATCCGCTTCATGAGGCAAGGTAGCACGAATCTCACGGCTCGGATGGCTAAGATTGGAGGAGAATTGGCTAGGGAAGCTCAAAGAATCAAAATCAAAATGAAATTCTCAATTCTTTGGAAATTTGGTTCGTTTCATGGAGGGCTGTAAGGTGGGGGTTCATCATTGCAGTCCTGATGATTAGTCTTTAGAGACAGAAATCTCACTTTATTATATAAATTTAATACAAAGATAAGCAAGCCTATCTCAATATATTTTGCATGGGAATATAATAAAGGTGCACGCTTGGAGCATGAGATTTGAGGCCGTTGTCAAATTACGTTGGCCAATCGGATCCTGCAGACAAATGAAAATTTGTACAATAAACTGTGAAATGAAGCAGTTGTCGGATAATAATTAAATGCGATGACGCCGTGCTGTTCCACACCAAACCCAGTTACCATCACCGATTCTTGGATAGATAAAATAAGCGAGGATTCAGCATCACCGACGAACTGCTACAGTAATCGATCCATTCCTGTCGCGAATTTTTTTTAGAATAATCTATTTTTTATTCGAAATAACAGAAATATATCCGCGTGAAATTTTTTTATAAAAATAGGCTCCAGTCGCCGAGCAGTCAGGCAACTGGAACCTATCGCCCGCGCAATACGCAAGCAATTCATTGACTGTTGAGCGAATTGATTGCAGTCGCCGAACTGCTAGGCGACTGCTTTCACTCGCTCATCGGTTAGGCGACTATGCTTCCTGTCGCTGAAGGGTTAGGCGACTGGAAGTGCATATAAAAGGACCGCGCGTTCGAGCGGGCGAGCCCACTCGACCGTGCGGTGAACAGACGTGACAGAAACAAAAGAAGTGGAGAAGAGGAAAGAAAAGTAGAGGAAAGAGAGGAGAGGGAGAAGAAGAAGAGGTTTTGCGATTCTTGGGAGATTTTTTTTTTGTTTGTTGTAATTTAAATTTTGTATATAAAGTAGATAGTTTATTTAGTGTTAGTATCTATAAAAAATTGTAGATATAGAAAAGAATAGTACAACTTTGGTATAGAAAATTTAGTCAATGTAGTTTTAGAAAATTAGAAGCCGTAGTAACATGTAGTTGTAGAAAATTTAGTGAATATAGTTGTAGAAAATTTAATTAATGTTACGTAGAAATTAACATCCTTATAAAATTGTAGTTGTAGAAAATTTAGTCAACAGTAATCAGTACTTCCGTAACGTGCGATGCGATTTGATTAGTTACAAAATTATTGAAAATATATGTAGGCATACATCAGTAATGTCGATACTCACTACATTGAAAGTGCATTACGGTGTTGGAACCATTCGTAAAGGTCCAAATGGTGTGGACTTGAGTGGTTTTGCGCAAGCCACTCTAATACACCCAGACGGCGAGAATGCTCGAATCGCACATGTGATACACTGGTTTACCCATAGTTTTTCGTTGGACCCAAAGTTGTGCAGCGTCGTCATACAAGGGCTTCGGGGCCGGTCTCCCACGAACATCAGATTGGAGTTGAGAACATTGATGTGCACTGTTGCATGGAAGGGGTTTGTGCAAGGGTGTCGATGCCATAGATACGTGTACGTGTGCGTGATGCTTATGCAACCATGCCTAATCGAAATTGTGCAAGGTCATGCAGAAGGCCATCATCTAGGAGGTGTGAGCAGCTCGGGCGCCCCGCATATTGGTGAAAAGAAGGAAGTTGCTCGTGACGAGGCCGATGCGGTACATGGAGGAGAGAGAGAACGGTCACACCATAGTGAGGGTATAGGACAAGCCAATGAAGGGGATCATATGAAGTACATAGTGCATCGAATGGAGAGCGATGACCGGACGGTTTGGGCTGAAGAGGAAGCTGTACAGGAGGACGATGAGGATAGTTCGGATGGGGATGAAGCTCTCATCCCACAGGAATGGAACCGGTTTGATGCTAAGAGTGTTGCAACACATGACAAGCATGAATCATTGTGGGAGTATCATGGCACAGAAGTTTGGTTGTATTTAATATTTGTTGACAAGGCATCGCTGCGGGATTCCATCAAGCTATGGTCCCTATCTACGCAGTGGACTTTTTGAGTCGTGAAATCTAGTCAGGAGCAGTACACCGTGAAGTGCGAATAGGCCGGTTGTCCTTGAAGGGAGCACACACGTAGATCGAAGTATGAGACTCACTGGATTGTGTCGAAGGTAGAGCCACATTCTTGCATTCTCAGTAGTATTTTGGAGAGGCATCGTAACCTAACATCCACCTTTATAGCCAATCTGATGTACGGAGAGATAGTGGAGAAGAAGGATATGGAGGCCACACACATCGTGCTAGCTATCGAGAAGAAATTCAAGTACAAGATTAGCTACGCGAAGTATGGCATGCAAAGCAAAAAGCATTGGAAAAACGGTTCGAGTCTTTTGAGGCGGCATACGACAATCTTCCTCATATGCTTCAGGTGTTGTAGGACAGAAACTCGGGCACATATATCACTGTGAAGGACAAGCCATCTACAAGGCCGTCGTATTTTATGGTTTTGCAAAGGGTCTTCTTAGCATTTGGTGCGTGCATCAAGGCATTCAAACATATGCTACCCGTGATCCTAGTTGGCGGAACCTTTTTGACCAGATCCTTACGGTCATTGGCGTTAACGACAACAATCAAATTATGCCACTAGCCATCACATTCGTGGAAAGTGAGAATTACGATAACTGGTTGTGTCTCCTCAGACAAATGAGGGTTGGAGTTGTCAGCGCTCATCCTGGTGTGTGTGTGTGTGTGTGTGTGTAATCTATGATCGCCACGTCAGGATTATGAAGGCCATAAAAAAACTTCAGGAAGACCCCGAGGAGCCCTTCCCCTGGCCAGATATGAGGAACAGATGGTACATACGTCACCTAAGGGCGAACTTTTTCAAGCAGTTCCTGAAATAACCGTTGATGAAGCTGTTTAAGAGGCTACTATGCAGAACCAGCAGAGAAAATTTGATGTTTTGTGGGCATTGTTGGACGAGCATAGCAAGAAGCATATCGACGAGAGGAACAAGGGGCTGACCATGCCTGGGGCGGCATAACCGAAATGTCTGATAGCACTGGATGAGCCTAACGCAGCTGGTCCAAGGAGAATGAACTCATGGAACATCAAGTGTTTCTCACAGTGGATCGAGGGAGAACCATTGGAGAAGCGGTCGCTACTGCACGATATGGACGGCGCAAGCTATAGCATAATGACGACTAACCTTACGGAGGTGTACAACTGGGTTCTCAGGGGCCTTCGTTCTCAGCCCCTTGTCGCCATCATAGTAGCCAGTGGATGCACTTTGGCGCGACTGGGCTAGTTTGGGCCGAGCTAGGTCAGGCCAAAGGCCCAATAGGCCCAGTGGGCCAAGCCCAGCTATTCTTTTCCAATTTTTTTAGATTTTTCACAAATTTCTAATTTGAACTATCAATTCAATTCAAAGTCGAATTGCATTTGAATTTGAACCCGATTTGGAATTGTACAAAACTCAATTTACTACAATACCATTTAGGGTTTCTGAATGGCAAATGGAACAATATCTTCTCAAGTCTCCAATTGGTTTCCTATTTTAAATACAATTACTCTTGATTTTGCAATTGGTTTGTATTTAGAATTTCATCTATTAGATTTTTGTTTTTAATTCTATTCTCTCGTCATTTTTAGCTCATGAATATTTTCAATAAAATGATTCCTTAATTTTTTAATTCAATTCAATCATGTCAATCCTACTTTCTCTTTACTATTTTATTTTCAGGTGATGTACCCAATGGAACTTTCAAATCAAAACTCCAATAAAAGTCAAACAGCAAATTAAGGCAAGCAAAAGTTTCTAACATTCTCACATTTTCAAGCAACAGGTTTTTTTTGGACTGTTACATAGACCCACTGTAAGACACGATAAGATGGAAAGGACGACGCTTTAGACCTGTACACAATATACTACAGAGGCTTTTAAGTTTGTGCCATGTTTTTCCCCATTACATAGGAGGAAGATCTGAATGTAATCAGTCTCGAAATCGTAGAAATTCATTCCCACAGACAAAAATACGTTCTTCCTGAAGCATCATTCTTTTATGCACAGATGGGCAATATTACAAGGAAAAAGTAGCTGTTTTGGACGCGTCGACCTGGAGTTTCTAGAAGAAATCAGGAAAAAAAAACTATAGAAGCCCTAGTGCACTTGCTCATGCACGCCCATCATCATGGACCAGCTCCGACAAATGTCATGACGTTTCCCCGTCCCCCGCTTGACAAATACCGGCAAAACGAAAACGAAAAGGGAAGAGAGGGACAAAAGATCACAGGATTCAGGACTCTCCCATACCGCTCTTCTCATAAGAATAAAGGAAGAAAGAGAGAGAAAGGGAAAGGCTCCCCCCACAATCGCTGTCCCGTTAACGCCCTACAGTAACCGGAGCCAGAGCCACCACCACCACCGACAGCAAAAGAAGAACCGAGCAGCCATCGCCGTGCCAGCAGCAGCAGCAGGCCCAGCAGTAACTGAATGGACATCATTACACGTGTTTGGTGATCGCCAATTCGCAGCACACGTACTAGTACTGGCTGCTGCTGGCTGCAGTGGCGCTGTGCTGCCGTACGCTTCGACCCGTTCTAGAACGAGCAGCTCTGAATCTGCCATCTGGTTAGGGGTTCCAACTTGGACGCACTGTGGATCGGAGGAGGAAACATTCGTACGGGATCTTGCATTGCGTCTGGTCGTGCGTTCGATCCGTGCTATGAAATAGTTTGGAAAAGATTCGTCAAGCTGTTGGATCATGAACCAACGTCTCAACGCTCTATGTAACATTAGTGGCAGAAGAGTTGGTGCACAAATTTTCATTCGTTTTTGATCGGGTCCTGAGTGAACTGAATAACTGATCGGACAGCCAAGAACACATGCAATCCCTTCCCGTGAAATTGTTACTAGTTCAGACCAGAAGCTGATCCCGTAAAATTGTTGCTAGTTCAGGCCAGAAGCTGATGCCAATAGGGCAAAAGATGTGGTTTTTCAAGGTCTGAACTTGGCCCCGTTACTTTCTGCTCATAACTTCTTTCTGACAAAGCTAAACGGCGTCGCTATCGTCTTTTCAAAACAATTTATCAAAATAGTTTATCGACGTTTAGTTCATTCGCTCTAAGACCTAAAGGTAAAGGCTGGATTCGAATCAGCTCATTACTTTTGGCTTTTGTATTTTGCTACAGTACCTAGCCTTCAAATGGTATATCTTTTCAAAGCAGGATCTACAAGTCTATTACAGTAGACATTATGCCGGCTTCAGCTATATCAATCAAAATCGCATATGACTATCTCTCTTCGTAATCTCTCTTGCGAACAACTAAAATTCAAAAACCAAAAGTCATAAATCACAGTCCAAAAAATCCCATCTAAAAACCATCAACCACAACTAAAAAAACAGTCGCCGTAAAAACCATCCGTCGCAGTCAAAAAAAAAAGGTCTCCTCGCCAGAGCATCCAACTGGTATGCTGTGCACGTCTGCCTGTACCTTCGCAACAGATTCCACCGCTTTGTGCAGGTTTCAGCTCGAGACTTTCGATATCCACCACACCACCAAGTTGTAATATCGTTAGTGACAAACGACACACCTCCATATTTCCAGGGGAAAGAACACCGCACTTCGTGGGCACCGACATCCGTATGACCGTATGAATGCTCGGTTTTACTGTATCAGCTTCACACCCTTCTAAAATCAACGAATGCATCGCCGGATTCAAACAGAGACCACTTTTCACTATTAGAAGGGCCGGTACTTTCTTATTTATCTCACTCATCAGTCTAGCATGGTACATTTTCATACATCCAAGTCAAAACAATTCCAGATTAATTTTGTGTATCCGAGTACTCTGCATGTCAGAAAGCTCAAAACAGTTCTTGTTTACCGCTATGGTTCTTGTTGTCATTGTAGTAGCATGCAGGCACCTCAGAGTATTGTGCACCTGTTCAGGCCAAGAGAGGAGAAAATCCGCCTGGCAGAAGGCCATAAACGCCCAAGAAGTCCTGGCCTCTCTTCCTCCAAGGCATACTCTGGTTCTGCATTTGGACCAGCCTTTGTGCCCGCATCTCTATCAGCACTAGTCACTGCCTCACCAGAATCTGCTGTGTCGCCCACATTCTTGTCATCCTCCGATTCTACACCCACTTCAGAAATCTCTCCTGGCTTCTTGTCAAATAGTCCTTTGAACTGCTTCCTTGCCTTCTTTTCAGTTTCCTAATTTTAGCAATTATCCATCAAATGTTAATACAAAATTTCGAAGGGTTTGTGTTATTGATGTACTGTGGCATACCTGTTCCTTCTGTTTAAGTTTAAGAAGGGCAGCTGTAGCATCAGGCTCTGAGGACTTGTCAACGACTATAATCTAATAAAGCAATACAATCCCATATTGCTTAGTAGTGCTCAACCAATTAAACATAGTACTTAAGTATGGTGCCACCAACCTTCTCAAAATCGTTCTTTGCATCCTCAAAGTCCCCACCGAACATGTAGGACATTCCTCGACGATAAAGAGCTTTAACATGCACAGGATTTGCATCTAGCACCTGCTCGAAGAGGAGTAAATGAAAGAAAAATAGCTCAATTCAGATCTGGCTTCACCTACCAATATCATTGCCTTGAAATGCCAAGCATCATAATGTGAACAAAACAAATTAATAAGCAAATTCATGGGCATATGTTACCTTGTGCAAACACATATTCAAATACTATTATCGAAACTTTGCACTAGATAGGACTCGGGTGGAGTTCAGGAGGTGAAATTCCTCCAAAAATTTTATCCAAGAGGGGGTAAAGCAAAATTTTACATCCATATGCCCTTGGATACCCTAAATCTAGTCCACACAAGTATACAACCCTCATCCACAGCTCCATGTGGGTGTTTTGATGATAGCACCCACATGTAGGTTTGCACTACCCCTTTATGTACTAAGCAAGGAAAATTCTTTGCCTCTAAACCCAAATTATCATCTACAGACTATAAACAGCAGGTACCAAAAGGAGTAATGCCAAAGTTCCTTTTGGAAAATTACCTTATTGCACGCTTCAATAGATTTCCTGTACTCACCCATCTTTTGGTAGCAAGCAGCTACATTTAGATGTAGAGAACTCTGCATTTGTAACAAGACAAAAGGTGAACACACGTCAGAGAACAGAAACAAGCGCGGAAGACATACTGCTAATCAGAGGAGAATGTGGAAGAAAATGATCAAGAGACCAGGGTGTCAATTGGTCTATGGTAGGACAAAAGCTTAGGATACAGTATCATCGTACTCTTGAATTGGCAAAGATTTTCCCCTCTTCATCATCTTGAGGATGCACGTGGTTATACTCCCTAAGCACCTGCAGCAATAGAAGGTAGAAAAACCAAAGTTAGCAAAATACTTGAGAATATTGATCACATTTAATTATGGAATTTATTTCACATCTCAGCAACTTATAATCAAGCAAAGAAGTTTTGGCATGGGTTTTCCATGGACTACTGCATGGGACTGTATACTAGCTTGTGCTATCCCAATAAAACAGGGAGCAGCAAAGAAATTCCAGAAAGGATAAAAAGGATGCTCCCACTGTCAAAAGCTGTGTGCAGTAAACTCTGAATTATGAAGAGCTAGTTCTGCCAAAATAATAATCAAAGTAGAATAAGATATCCTGCATTCAAGCAGATTAACCCAACAACACAAATTGTAGAATATTCAAGAACCGCCAAGACTAAATGAAGGATTATGCCCATGTGCATATACTTTCAATCAAAAACTTATCTCAACAGATCCACTTTGATCAACTTCTCCTTGACTTTTTCCAATTGAGTGGGCTTGTACAACATAAATTTACTCTGGTGGTATACTAGTAATGGAAGTATTCTGGTACCCTATAGGCACCAACAGGGAAACTTTCTCGGTTAAAGAAAAATTTGGTCCCTGCTGAGATTTTGTGAAAACCGGAAATCACAGAAATTTTTGTCCGAAATTTTCAAACAATCCATTTGAATTTGACACGGGAGCAAAATCAAGCAATATGCTTTCTGAAATCGAGCAACCAAACAGCATGGACATGGACCATCAAGCCATCCATCCATCCATTATTACTAGCTAGCTAGTACCCTTCAATTTTTCTAGCTAGTAGTACCCTTCAATTTTTCCGAGCAACGTGGTTTTGCCGGAGCGGGCGGAAGCAGGCCCTGGCCACCTTCCACTCCCTGGAGGCCACAGAAGCAGTGGTGCCGCCAGATGCGGAGGCAGAGTGCTCGGGCCTCAAGGAGGGAAGGTTGGGGAGGCGCGCTGGGCTGCCAGAGCAGGGGAGAGCGAAGGATTTTGGGGACACCACCATCACTAAGCTTTGACTGATTTGGGGGAGTCAATGGTAGGGAAGGAGTTTGGAGAGTTTAGGGCTGATGTGCAGGTCCCCACAGGTAAAAAAGGAAAAATGGAAAAGCAAAAAAAAAACATGTGACATGGATTCTCGTGCCTTACCACTAGGCTAGTTGTGGTGTTGTGCTTTGCTTATTGTTAAGAATGCTTTTATCCTTAATTGTAAAATTCAAATTCAAAACAAAAAAATTTGACCAGTCCGCAACAAATCTCGAGCCCCACCGAGAAAACCGGTGTTTTCACTGGTTTTCGGTCGGTAATGGTTTCCCTAGGCACCAGCCCTTTTTGTCAAAAAAAAAGTGCATGGTGCACTGTTCCAAAAATTCTCAAAAACATCATGGATGTAGTACATGTAATGTTATGCACACATGCAAAATTCAATGTCAAATTCATACACCGTATAGAGCAGCTGACCGGTTCTCCTAGTGGGTACTGGGTGTGCTGTAGCCAAGGTTCCAAATACCGCTACCGGGATAAATCCCGCCAGGCGGCCGGTACCGGTTACCGGCCGGTAACCGGAAAAACCGGCCGGTAACCGGTAAAAACCCGGTCGAATTTCTCGTGCCAAAATTTGAATTTGAAATCGGTAACCGGAAAAACCGGCCGGTAACCGCCCAAAAAACCGGAGAAAAACCGCTAAAAACCGGAAAACCCGCTAAAACCCGGTTTTTCAAATTTGAAATTGGAAATTCTTAACATATTCATGGCAAAAAGTATGAAGTTAAGCACGGGAGATGCATGGATCTTCCTAATACATCATATTAGTGTTAAACAATGTAAATATCATTCGGGAAACTAACATGTACATTCAAAATTTGAAAATTCCTAATATATTTACGGCAAAAAGTATGAAATCAAGCACGGAAAATATATGCATCTTCTTAATACATTCTATTAGTGTTAAACAATGAAAATATCATTAGAGAAACTAATTTTTACATTCAAAAGTTTAAATTTGAATTAAATAAAAAACCGGCGGTTTTTTTCTCCCGGTCGGCACCGGTAAGACCGGTTACCGGCGGTAACCGGCCGGTTACCGCCGGTATTTGGATCCCTGGCTGTAGCTGTGTAGCATATAATGTTTTTCTTCTTTTTTTAGCTCTTTTGAACTCTACTTGTTATATATTGTTGGAAGTTTAAACTTGCAAAAAAAATCAAAGGAAAATAATATAAAATGGAATTTCGACCAGGATTGGACCGGTTACTGCTAGTCAGGTCCCGGGAAAATCCTCCCAACTGGGAACTGAAATCTTGGTATAGAGTACCAAATACCATGTGGAGAGAATGATAATAATTGCAGGAAAGATGTAGATATCCATATCAATATCGCAATGTAAAAAAAATGTACCTTCACTCAATATATATGATAAATAACAGTAATTCAATTATGATAAGCATAAATTTATGCCATAACAAATTTTAAATCCTGTGGAGGGCATACCTTCTCATATTTCACCTTTGCAAGTTCAAACTTCCCTTCTTTAAATAGTCTGTTACCCTGAGAAAGGGCTTCAGTTTAGAACCAGTTGTTTAAAACTTAAAACAATAAACCAGTCAAAAGCACAACAGGCACAAGTATTTAGCAGCAGATCGCAATTATGAAGTAGCCTGTAACTAAGTACTGGTTGAATATAGGATGGAAACCACTACAAATCTAGACTCAGCTGATGGCCAAATGCAAACTTCAGGATTCTCATATGCTTATACTAATAATGACATCTTAAACCAATTATCCATCTTGAGAGACACTGCTTGCAATTCATTTAACATGTAGCTCTACCAGGCATTCGTTCTCCACATAGAATGAAAAACAGAAAGTGCTTTTCTATTTTATATTAAACATGTCTCAATAAATTTCTTGCAGTATACCAATTTTCTGCAAAAGTGCGTCTACAACAGATTCACGGGAAAAATATAAACACAATATAATCTTAGTCAGTATACCGTGTTCTTTATTTTATCTGCCTCGTCCATGATTTCTTGGAAGGTCAAGCCAGTCCAATCCTACAGTTGTATTTAGATCAGGGGTCCAAAGAAAGGAAAATACACTAGTAAAAACCATATGAGAAGCATAATGAAAGAGAAAAAATATAATATAAAGAATAGAAATTAAGCCACAGATAAATGTTGTACTGGGTTATGAAAAAAGCTCCCAAGTAAGAAAAAAATCATTGTCAATGGCAAAAAGAAAAGGACAAGGCATCTACCCTGTGCTCATGTACTTTCTGAAACACAAGTAATACTTTATCACTTTCTTTTGCCATTCAGCATAAGAAAAGAAATTGCACATAATACAAGAAGCACTAATCACCAATCAAAAACGGATGTATGCCATGCAGCTGCAAAATTCACAAGAATCAGGAAAACTATCAATCCAAAAACAAGCTCAACAGAATTGGCTTCTGATCCCAAGCAATCCGCACAAAAGAGAGCAGAAATATTATTACCAGTATTCTGACACTAGCGAAAGCAACAGAAAAATAGAAGGGTTCGTTACCTTGGGCATTTCAAATCCAAGTAGTTCAATTTCCCACTGAACATGAGCACCTTCAGGAACATTAGCTAGCCTGTTGCAGCCATACCAGATCATTCAGAAAGCTGCATTACAAAAAATGATTCTAATATAAAGGTTGATACAACCTTGAGAATTTATCGTATGCAAAATCTGGAGGGCAGGTAACAATAGATTTTTCACCAGGAAGCATTAGTCGAACACACATTTCAAATCCTTCAGGAACCTACGAAAATGCATTAAAAAGTCTGTTACTCTTCTTTAATTGAACGTAATGAGATTTTATAGGTAGATGGCTAGCAAAGTCTCATTCTCTTTTTTGTTCAGAGTAAATATGTGATAGTTCTAAGAGAGGAAGCGAAGCCCAATATCCCTTCTGGGAGTTGACATTAGTAGCATATACAAAATTTAAAGGTAAAGACCATGCTCGATCATCTCTCACTGTTTCTGTATTGCAAGTTCTTATCTTATTAAGAAACTCTTAAGTGACACTTAGGAAAATTGGAAATAAAAGTTAGGACTCAAAGAATAAATTGTAAATAGAAGTTAGGACTCAAAAGAATACGTGGTTCCAGAAACAAAATAATCAGCAATTTATGTTAGTTGTCGATTCATAATCTGACAGCAAGATTTGATGCAGTTAATCATTCTATAATGAGATAACATTAAAGTGATAATATTTACCAGGCCTTCTCCGGAACAGAACTCCAATGGTTCACCATCATTATCAACTCGTGTATCATAAAATACTGACTTTGGTTCATCAAGGAGCATTCCCTTATAATGAACTCTTAACAAGCTATCTTGAAGAGGGCAATCCATAGGAAATTCACCTTATATTTTTTAGGAACAAAAAGCACCAGAATAAGCATATAACATGATATAATCCAAAAAAAATAAATGATAAAACCATGTACCATCATCAAGACTACAAATCTACAATGATTCCATGTGTAAGATTTTCTTATTGAAGAGCTTGCAGGTTTTAAATAAAAGTAACAAAATAAATAACAAATCAGTTTGTCTAATTTCACACTTCTTAGTTCTGCCCTTAATCTAAATGTTGGTCTAATTTCACACTCTGTTAGATAATTATTAAAAAAAGGGGCAACAAGAAAATAGGGAAAACCTTAAAATTAAAAAGTAGAAAAGTTATATATTTAGTAGAAAGTATGTTATTACTTTTATTTACTTCCCTCTTTATCTTTTAGTTCTCTACAAAATGCTTTTTTCTACTAATAAAAGTAAAAGGTAGAAACTCTGCTATTGACTTATTGGTAAAAAGGTACAAAAACAAAAGCTATCTTGTATCCTACATAAGTATCACAGTAACCAGAGGACAAGAGAAGTCAAGTCCTAATTATCAGTTGGTGAATGGATTGGAAAGGAAGCAACATTTATAGCTTCTAGTATAGTTTTGTGAAAGATAAATTTTGCTATACAAGAAAGGTTTTGCGATTAGAGGGGATATGGGTAGCAACTTTCCCAGAAAAGAAATCAAATACCAATATTGAGCATGAAACAGTGCACAGGGTTACCTACCTCTTCCATCAAATATACGGCGTTTTATGAGGCGGCCATCACCAAGCATATCTCTCACCTATTAGTACATCACACAACTGTTACTGTGATTTTGAATGAAAAGGGGAATGCAACCTCTTTCTAAGTTTCTATACTAATAGAGTAGTAGTTATAGCTAAAATGAAAGACTAGTGTTGAACAAATAATTTAAGTAAACTAGAAATCCAACAACCCCTCAATCTCTTGCATCTACACTACCAGCTACGAGAAACAGCGTAGTTTTGAAAAATTAGGTCTGATAAGCCCAAGTACCTATGATGATATTGTTATGAATATTGTGTGTATATTTATGAGGCCCAAAGAGCAATATATATAGGGAGTACAAGGGGATATACAGAGAAATATGCCATATACAGATAAGGAAACTAAGGCATATAAGGAAACGAATAACAATCATATTCTATCCTTAACACCCTCCCTCAAACTTATGGTGGATTATACATACTAAGTTTGGAGAGAAAATACAAATGTTGTACTCTAGTTTGGGACTTCGTGAAGAAGTCAGCAAGCTGTAACTCTGATGGCACAAACTGTAGAGCAAGTACTCCCTCTTGCACCTGTGAGCGAGTGTATGAAGCATCCACTCCAATGTGCTTGGTGAGCTCATGCTTCACTGGATCACGAGCAATACTGATAGCATCTGTACTGTTAGACATAAGTGTTGTAGGGCCCCTCAGGTACACCAAAATCTGCAAGTAACCACCTCAATCAAGTAATCTCTGTTGTCACTGCTGCCGTAGCTCTCAACTCAGCCTCTGCACTCGAACGGGAAACTGTAGTCTGTTTCTTTGTCTTCCAGGCAATCAAGGAGGAGCCAAGAAAAACACAGTAAGGAGAAAGAGAACGACGATCAGAAGGATCACTAACCCAGGTCGCATCAGAGTACGCCTGAAGTTGTAGTGAGGTGGAGCTAGGAAAAAAGCAATGAGATTGTTCCATGCAAGTAGCGAAGAACACGAAGGAGGTGACTGTAGTGAAGATGAGTAGGACTAGCCATGAACTGACTTAAGATATGAATAGCATAAGCAATATCAGGGCGAGTGCTCACAAGATATACCAGACTCCCGACAAGATGGAGATAACGAGTAGGATTCTCAAGAAGATCACCATCAGTAGCACGAAGCTGAAGGGAGAGCTCCATAGAAGTCTCAGCAGTGCGGGTGTCAGTCAAACCAGACCGATCAAGAAGATCCTGGACATACTTCTGCTGGGAGAGGTAGTAACCCTCAGGCGTGGAAGAAACCTCAATCCCAAGGAAGTACGTAAGCAAATCAAGATCAGTCATCAGAAACTGCTCACTGAGATGCTTCTTCACGTATGTGATGAATGAGGAATCGTCACCAGTAATGAGCATATCATCCACATATAGAAGTAGTGTCCTACTTCGAGGTGAGACATGGACAAAAAGAGCAGGATCGTGGACACTGACAGTGAAACTGGCAACAGTAATCACTAAAGTGAAACGCGCAAACCAGGCACGAGGGGCCTATTTGAGTCCATAAAGAGCACAATGAAGACAACAAACATGGCCATCTGGAACAGAATACCCAGGTGGTGGCTGCATGTAAACCTTATGCAAAACACCATTAAAAAAGGCATTCTTAACATCCAACTAAGAGAGACCACCGACGAACAGAAGCAACCGCAACAAGAGTGCGAATAATGGTTATATGGGCAACAAGGGAAAACGTCTCATCGTAATTACAACTATACTCCTGCTGAAAGCCACGAGCCTTGTAGCGCTCAATAGTACCATCAGACCTGGTCTTAATCTTGTACACCCACTTGCACGTGATAGGACGAGCATGCACAGGTGTCGGTACAATATCCCAAGTCCCTGTTCATCTGAGAGCATCAAGCTCCTCTGCCATAGCGAGCTGCCACTCAGAATAAGAAGCAGCCTCACGATAAGAGGTGGGCTCAATGACAGAGAGAGCATGGGCGATCGAAGTAAAACCAAGACGATCAGGAGGTCGAAGGGATATCCGGTCACGAAGGGCGTAATGAGGTGCATCATCAGAGGAAACAGAAGTCGGTGTCGGCAAAATACCAGAAGATGAGTCTGGTGAAGGACGATGACGTCTGAAGTAGTGCACCCCAGAGAAACGAAATGGTGGTGCTGCAGGTGCAAGAGACGGTGCTGCAGAAGGCAACACAGGAGGTGAAGGTACAAAAGGAACCACTAGAGACAGGCTAGAGGAAGGTTGTGAAAAAGGAGAAATGGGTGAAGAGCCAGGGAGAGACAACCAAGAGATCGTCTCAATGGTGGAAGCAGGACGAGGAGCTGAATCTCGATAGAAGAAAGGTCGAGATTCATCAAAGACAACGTCTCGTGAGATCCTAATCCGTCGAGCAGAAGGATCATAGTAGCGATATCCCTTATGCTTAGAACTGTACCCAAGGAACCCACACTCAACTGACTGGGCTGACAGTTTAGTGCGCTCACGAGGCTGCAGCAAGACAAAACAGGTGCAGCCAAAAACACGAAGTACCGTAGAAACAGCCTCCACCCAGAACTGTGGTGGAATATGAGAAAAAAGAAGAGTGCGAGCAGTCTCAAGTAGATGACGATGCTTGCGTTCAGCAACCCCATTCTAAGCATAAGCACCAAGACAAGATGACTAGTAAAGAGTGCCCTGCTCAAAAAGAAATTGTCTAAAAGCACTAGAACAGTACTCTCCAGCAAAATCACAGCGAAAAGTACGGATAGAAGACTCAAAATGAATATGAACCATCGTGGCAAAGCTACGATAGATCGCAAGAAACTGACCATGATTAGACATAGGGAAAAACCAAGTGAAACGGGAATAATCATCAATGAAAATTACATAGAATTTATGCCCGCCTTTTGAGATAATAGGCGCAAGTCCCCATACATCTGAATGAACTAAATCAAAAGGACAAGAAGACATGGACTCACTAGAATGATAAGGAAGTTGTAGCTGCTTGCCCAGCTTACAACTCTGACAAAACATTGACGTGTCAACAGTAACACGTCCAAGAACACCCTGACGAACTAATAAAGAAAGACGGAATCCACACAGATGTCCTAAACGATGATGCCACTGTGCAAAAGCTCCAGAGGTGGTGGCAGCAGTGGCGGTAGAAACAGATGTAGCAGGAGCAGCTGATATAGATGGAAGGTGGAGGCGGTCGAGAATGTAGAGACCCTGATGATCCCTACGGCGCCGCCTAGTCCCAAGTACCGTCCCTGTCTATCGATCCTGGACGAAACAGGTGTGAGAGTCAAAGACAACCCTACAACCAAGATCAGTGAGCTGTCCCACCGAAAGAAGCTGCATGGTAAACTGGGGAACATGAGAAACAGCTGGAACAGAAAAGTCAGTGGACAAAAGAATGCCCTGACAGCGGACAGACAAAGAAGTATCGTCAGCTGTCTGAACAGAGATAGGAAAATCAGGAGGTCCTACTAAAGTGAGAGATGTGGAGCCCGGTGTCATGTGAAAGGAGGCACCAGAATCTAGAACCCAAGAGGTACCTGGAGGAGACGTCTGAGCTAGACTGACAAAACCTGCTAAGCTGTGAGAGAGCTGCTGAAGTAGAGCCTAGCAGAGCTGTTGAACAGAGTCACCTTTCTGAGCAGAAACTGATGAGCTGATCTATTCTCCTGTGAAGGAGGGGTCTCCCTGCCCCCCTTGGGTCATCCACCCCCACGTGCCTTGTTCCGCTTTTTTCACACCGCACAACTCTAGTAGTCGTGCCCGAAGTTCTTGCAATAGTTGCAGTGAACTCCAGTTGGTGCAAGAACAGGAGCGGAGACAGGCACCTAGGGAGAGGCTGTAGTCGAAGAAGGGGCAACAAGCACAGTCGGAGTAGACTGTGCTACTAACCCAAGACGAATCTCTTCAGCCCAAAGAGTTGAAAGGGCCTCTGTAACGGTCGGCCGTGGAGAGCGGCTCAGCAATTGAGCTCTGACAGGCTCAAACTCTAGGCGAAGACGGCAGACGAAGTCATAAAGGCGAAGGCGATCATGATCCACCTTCTGTACTTTGTGACACTCCTGACAAAATGGAGAGGCCAGCTCATCTAGCTAGACAGGCCATAAAATCATTTGTAATGTAGTGTTCCCCTGGTATATAAGGACAATCATCTGGTGACAAAAGAAAGTATGACCACAATGACATCATCATGGAGAGCCTATCATTCTGTAAAGAAACACAGCCTCAATAAAGGACAGGACCACCATGTGATGTCATTGCAGACTTCATAGGCCATAATTCTAAGTCTAAATTAATAGAAAGATGCATGAGCACAAGAAGAAGATTGCTAATGAAAAGAATGTACCTAATAGCTAGTTATGACTGTACCTGAATAAATTGAACAAGTTCAACTTCAAAATGAACTTCTTCAAGGCCTTCAAGTTGTGGCATTAGTGAGGACTTGGTCAAATAGGTACTGCTAACATAAATAGTTGCTTCTTCCTTGCGTGCCATTGTTCCAATTCCCATCTCAAGCCCTTTAGGTACCTAAACTAAAACAGTAAAAAATGATATTGCATAACAAACAGAAGTTAGGAAAAATCAACAAGAACCATATAAGCTTTTAGTGCCTCTTAAATTGATATAATCAGTCAACAAGTTTGCATTACACAATGGCCCTCATGGGCTAGACCTAAACTAGATGGGCCAAAACCTATACACACAAGTAAACAATACACTTAGCATAAATGGCTCAGTGTCGAGCTTTTAGCATTATATTAGGATCAGGACACTAGCAATACAAATTGTTCCACCGTTTTACTGCTTGATGTAACAGTTCGTGTACAGTGAAAACCCCAACCACATATCAGTGTTGGCTTGTATAGGTCCAAACTGCTACAAGCAATCCCTTGTAGAAAGATCGATTTCCTTGAAAAGGAAACTTCAAAAGGGGTAATAAAACTTATACAGTGAGCACTACGTGTTCTCATAGATGTAGCAAACTGACAATAGAAGTGTTTAACAAAGCACATAATATATCTAAATTGTATATGGCTATGTTCCTATTAGATGCAACAAGAACATCACTGATCTTAATTCTACACTTTGAAAAAAAAAAGTATTTCAAAAAGCGCATTATATAATATCCTACGTTCCTATCACATGCAACAAGAATGCTGCTGACCTCAGATTTACCAAAAGGAAAGAAATAAGGCTCTTCTTTACTGGGAAGAATTTCTTTTCCATCTGCTGTTCTTGCAGTTATCCTGGAAATGACAGACAAAAACATCTTAGTTAAATTAATCTTCATAAGAAAGAAGCCAAGAATTAATATCATAGGTTACATATATAAATGCATCTTTCACCAAGCTGTTGTAAATAGGACATAGCAATTGTGGCAGACAAGGAAGATAAGAAAGCAGTAGAAGTACAGAAGCCTGACATGCCTACTGATGCATCAGATACTTCCATTTGCATAGTTGTCCTATCAGAGAATTGTTCAAGACAAGGGTAATTTAGTCACAACTCACAAGTGTTCTGTATGTTGGTACACAACGGGGATAACTACCATTCGAAGAGGCCAAATGGCATGGTTTGAAGGAGAAAGCACTAAGAGAACGAAGGCGCTTGGTGTTAGTATAATCCTTGATTGCAAGGTTAGACTTTCCTGTTTTGGTTATTTGTTAATTTAGGTATATGATCACTGGTAATTGGGCATATATCTGCCTGATTGATACCATGTTTTACTTTCCTTGTAATGATCTATTTAAACAAAGCAATAGAGTCTGGAAAAAGCTGCCAAGTTTGACAGCACCAAAACCCCTGTGTCTAGTGTAAATCAGAGTTGGCCGTGGACTCACCGGCGACGTAAGAATCGTCGTTCTTCAGGTGAGATCCCGACAAGTGGTATCAGAGCCATTTTCGAGCCAGAGCTCGATGGGTGACGAGAGGGAGCCCGCCGGCAACACTTCTAGGGATGGCGTCGCGATCCAGAGGGTGATTCGTGAGGTGAGCGGCGGGAGTAGCTACCCCGTCCTCACTAAGACAAATTACTCCGATTGGGCACTCCTGATGAAGGTGAAGTTGAAGGCGCGGGCGCTCTGGAAGGTCATCGAGGCCGGCGGCACCGATCAGCAAGAAGAGATGATGGCGCTCGACGCCCTCTGCAGTGCGGTGCCACCGGAGATGGTGTCGTCGATCGCCGACAAGAAGACGGCGAAGGAGGCGTGGGAGACCATCTCGAAGATGCGGGTCGGTGATGAACGCGTGAAGAAGTCCGCCGCGGTGCAGCTCCGGCGGAAGTTCGACTTGGCGACATTCAACGACGGCGAGACCGTCAAGGACTTCGCGATGCGCCTCCAAGGCATGGCGGCGACCCTCGCCACACTAGGCGAGGTGGTGGAAGAAGCCAAGATCGTGGAGAAGATCATCCGCAGTGTGCCATCGCGGCTCAAGCAGATCGTTCTCGCGATCACGACTTTGCTCGATGTGTCAACACTTTCCGTCGCGGAGCTGACGGGGCGGTTGAAGGCGGCGGAGGATTCGTTCGAAGAACCGCCGACGTCGTTGCAGCATGACGGGAGGCTGTATCTCACGGAGGAGGAATGGGATGCGCGGCGGAAGAAGCGCGAGGCGGAGAACCACTCCGGTGCTGGCTCCGGCGGCAAGACAGCAAGCCGCGGTGGCGGCCGCGGGCGCGGAGACTCGTCGTCAAGCGGGCAGCCGACTAAATCTGGTAAGTCCACCGGAGATGAGTGCAGGAGGTGCGGGAAGATGGGCCATTGGGCCCGTGAGTGCCGCTCGAAGCCCAAGAAGGAGCAGGCCCACATCGCACAAGAAGAAGAGGAGGCCTCGCTGCTGCTGGTGAAGGCCTCACCTTTTTCCTCTTTTCCCGCAAGCCCCTTGCCGGCGTCGCCATCCCCATCGCCGACGACAGCAAGCGCCCAGATCCAGCGGCTTGAGGTGGTGCTGCCGCCTCCATCCCCATCGCCGACGGCGGCGGGCACCCAGATCCAACTGAAGGAGGAAAAGGTGTTCG
The DNA here is from genome assembly GCA_017311315.1 of Dendrocalamus latiflorus. Taxonomy (NCBI): domain Eukaryota; kingdom Viridiplantae; phylum Streptophyta; class Magnoliopsida; order Poales; family Poaceae; genus Dendrocalamus; species Dendrocalamus latiflorus. Next base: position 21,079,345 of record CM029612.1, on the reverse strand, counting down.
CTCACCTTGGAGAAGAAGACCGCGACGCCAAGACATGGGTCCTGGACACCGGGGCTACCAGCCACATGTCTGGGTGTCGGGCGGCGTTCGCGGATCTCAACAAGGAGGTGCTGGGGACGGTGCGGTTCGGCGACGACTCGGTGGCGCAGATCGAGGGACGAGGGACGGTCGCGTTCGTGTGCAAGACCGGTGAGATTCGATTGTTTTCCGGGGTCTATTTTATTCCCCGGTTGACGACGAACATCGTGAGCATCGGGCAGCTCGACGAGGTCGGGTACAAGATCGACATCGACACCGGAGTCTTGCGCATCTGGGAGCCGAGCGATCGTCTGCTGGCAAAGGTGACGCGCGGGGCGAACCGATTGTATGTGCTCAACATCAGGATGGCACCTCCGGTATGCCTGGCGACGCGCGACGATGCGGAGGCCTGGTGATGGCATGCGCGCCTCGGTCATGTGAACATGGCGGCGCTGCGGAAGCTGGCTCGGGAGGAGCTGGTTCGGGGGTTGCCGGAAATCGGCCATGTGGAACGGGTGTGCGAGGCATGTCAAGCCGGGAAGCAGAGACGCACCTCGTTCCCGGCACAAGGAGAGTACCGCGCGCGGGAGCTCCTGGATCTGGTGCATGGCGACCTATGTTGTCCCATCACGCCGGCGACTCCGAGGGGCAACAAGTACTTCTTGCTGCTGGTGGACGACTTCAGCAGATACATGTGGGTAGCCGCGATTCCTTCTAAGGATCGTGCAGCGGGTGCCATCAAGGAGATTCAAGCAAGGGCGGAAGGCGAGTCTGGGCGCAAGCTGAGGGCACTCCGCACCGATCGAGGTGGGGAATTCACTTCCACGGAGTTCGCTGAGTACTGTGCGATGGAAGGAGTTCATCGCCAACACACTGCGCCCTATAGTCCGCAACAGAACGGCGTGGTCGAACGCCGGAATGGCACGGTGGTGGCAGCGGCAAGAAGCATGCTCAAGGCGAAAGGGCTGCCTGGATGGTTTTGGGGCGAGGCGGTGAGTACGGCGGTGTATGTGCTGAACAGATGCCCGACAAAGAGCGTGGACGAGATGACTCCGTTCGAGGCTTGGCACGGGAAGAAGCCAGCCGTACACCATCTCAAGACATTTGGCTGCATCGTCTACGTCCGAAACACAACCCCTCACCTCAAGAAGCTGGAAGACAGAGGCCGCAAGATGATTTTCATCGGCTATGAACGCGGAACTAAAGCGTATCGCGCCTACAACCCCGTCGCGAAGAGCGTCCATATCACGCGGGACGTGGTGTTCGACGAACAAGCCCAGTGGGACTGGGGCACGGGCAGCGACAGCGGCGTATCTGATGGGAACGACGAAGTCTTCACAGTGGAGTACTCCATTGTGAACCAGGAGTCTCCGGTGGCCGAGGACGCCGTCGAGACACCTGGAGCTGCGATGCCAGGAGAGCTAACACCACCACCATCGCCACAGGCTGCTGGAGGTGCGACGCCGGGAGGATCAGGGGAGATACAGGCAGTGGAGTTTGCCTCTCCGCCAAGCGAGAATGTCGATAATTTGGACGCCGACTACGACGAGGAAGTCCCACTTCGATTCCGCAAGATCGACAACATCATCGGGCCGGCATCGCCGCTTGGGTTCGCACCACGGGTACTGGTTGCGGAGGAGCTGCATGCAGTAAGCTCCGACGAACCCGGGTCATTTGTTGAAGCAGAACATAGCCCGAGCTGGAGGAAGGCAATGGTGGAAGAGATGGAGTCCATTGAAGACAACAAGACTTGGTCTCTGGCCGACCTCCCACCCGGCCGCCGGGCGATCGGGTTGAAGTGGGTATTCAAGGTCAAGAGGAATGAGCACGGGGCTGTGGTCAAGCACAAAGCGCGCCTCGTGGTGAAGGGATACGCACAGCGACATGGCATCGACTACGATGAAGTGTTCGCGCCAGTGGCGCGACTGGACTCGGTGCGCCTGCTCATTGCCCTTGCGGCGCACAAGGGGTGGGAAGTGCACCACATGGACGTCAAATCGGCGTTCCTAAACGGCGACCTACAAGAGGTATACGTGGAGCAGCCGGTGGATTCGTCATCGCTGGGAAGGAGCACAAGGTGCTCAAACTGCAGAAGGCGTTGTACGGACTACACCAAGCACCACGAGCCTGGAACGCAAAGCTGGACGACACGCTGGTGTCGCTCGGTTTCAAGAGGAGTCCATCGGAGCATGCCATTTATGTCAGGCGGACCGGTGATGCACAGCTAGTAGTCGGGGTGTACGTCGATGATTTGGTGATCACCGGCGCTAGCTGTGACGACATTGGGCTGTTCAAGAAGGAGATGGCGGCCGCATTCAAAATGAGTGACCTCGGTCTGCTTCACTACTACCTCGGCATTGAAGTGAAGCAGAGCGAAAGAGGAATTTCGCTCAGCCAGGGAGCCTATGCCGTTAAGCTCCTGGAGAGAAGTGGTATGACTGGGTGTAATCCCAGTCAAGTGCCCATGGAGACGCGGCTTAAGTTGAGCAAACAAAGCACTGAGCCGCTGGTGGATACTACTGCCTACAGGAGCATAGTAGGGAGTCTAAGGTACCTGGTTAACACCCGCCCTGATCTTGCATTCGCTGTTGGGTATGTGAGCCGTTTCTTGGAGGAGCCACGGGAGGATCATCTTGCAGCAGTAAAGCGAATTCTTCGCTATGTGGCGGGAACCAGAAATTGGGGACTTTGGTTTGGAAGGAAGAAAGAGGATCAGACACAGCTGACAGGGTTCAGTGATGCTGATTTCGCTGGTGATGTTGATGCTAGGAAAAGCACAACTGGGGTGATCTTCTTCTTGGCCAGCAGTCCAATTACCTGGCAGTCCATGAAGCAAAAGGTTGTGGCTCAGTCCAGCTACGAGGCAGAATATATAGCAGCTGCAAATGCTGCTTGTCAGGCATTGTGGCTCGCTCGAGTGTTAACTGAAGTGCAGGGGTCTGCACCGAGCATGCCAATGCTGAAAGTGGACAACAAGTCCGCCATCGCTTTGATCAAAAACCCGGTACTCCATGGACAAAGTAAGCACATTGAAGTGAAGTATCACTTAGTCCGGGAGTCCGCAGAAAAGGGCCTGATCGATGTGGATTTCGTCAGAAGTGAAGAACAACTAGGTGACATTCTGACAAAACCTCTCGGCAGAGCCAAATTTCATGAACTTCGCGCCAAGATCGGCTTGTTCGATGTAAATAGTGAGCAAAACAAGGCTTAGGAGGAGATTGTTAGTATAATCCTTGATTGCAAGGTTAGACTTTCCTGTTTTGGTTATTTGTTAATTTAGGTATATGATCACTGGTAATTGGGCATATATCTGCCTGATTGATACCATGTTTTACTTTCCTTGTAATGATCTATTTAAACAAAGCAATAGAGTCTGGAAAAAGCTGCCAAGTTTGACAGCATCAAAACCCCTGTGTCTAGTGTAAATCAGAGTTGGCCGTGGACTCACCGGCGACGTAAGAATCGTCGTTCTTCAGGTGAGATCCCGACACTTGGTAGGAGGAGACACTTGGCTAGGAGAATAGACTAGATACTTGGAAGTTGATTCATTCTTTCTTGCTTCCCAATAATGATTTCAATAGGCCTCTTTATATAGAGGGTCTCCTAACAATTATGAATAAGATCAATCTAAATAATATCTTTCCTAACTAACAGATATGATGCCAAACAACTAATCCTTATCTTAAGAAATTAATAAAACTATTTAGGAAATAGATAACTTGGTAGGAAAGAAGAATTCCTCCTTGTATGCCTGCTGCTACATTACTGTGAGCGTTGTTCATGCGCAATAATTTCTGCGCATAACAACTTCTCCCTTCCTTCGTACACAGCTGGTGGTGGCCATGGCAGCCATTCTTGGTAGCCCCACCGCGACGCCTTGCGCTAGTGCATAGTAGGTAGCCGATGGCGGTTGATAGCGAAGGCACAGGAACCTTAACGTTGCCCGACGTTGACAAAGACGCCACCAACGAAGACAACAAGCGTAGGGTAGTGCTGCTACCCTTTCCACTACCAAATGCAATGGATGGGTGAGGGATACGATGACGTCGCAACCTCCCACACGTCACTAGCCGCGTTCCACACCTCCAAAGGCATGGTGTCGGCAGCCCGCGTGGAGAGGCTGGTCGCTGGATAGTGGTCTTCTTCCTTGGCGAGGGCGCCATTAGCGCGACCACAGGTAACGAGGTTGAGAGAAGCATTATCGATAGCAGTGAAGGTGGTACCGACACAAATCGCGCAGCAACAACTACCCGCGCCTTCTTCTTCTCCTCTGCTGCTATCACCTTTTCAGCATGCGTTCAATCTTGTGGCCAAGGGCAATGGCCTTAGCAAATGGACACTCGGCATCATAAGCTATGGTGAGTGGCTCTGATACTAAATGCTGTGTACGTTAGTACACAACGGGGATAACTACCATTAGAAGAGGCCAAATGACATGGCTTGAAGGAGAAAGCGCTAAGAGAACGAGGGCGCTTGATAGGAGGAGAGAATTGGCTAGAGGATAGACTTGAGATACTTAGAAGTTGATGAATTCTTTCTTACTTCCCAATAATGATTACAATAGGTCTCTTCATATATAGGGTCTCTTAACAAATATGGTTAAGATCAATCTAAATAATATATTTCCTAACAAATAGATATGATACCAAACAACTAATCCTTATCTTAGGAAATTAATCAAACTATTTAGGAAATAGATAAATTGGTAGGGAAGAAGCATTCCTCCTCATATGCCTGCTGCTACAGTACTCCGAGTGCTGTTCATGCGCAATAATTTTTGTGTGTATCAACTAGATCTAAAAACACCCATGTCTTGTTCTTCAGTACCGACATGGTGCAACAGATATCAAAGTGAACGAGCAAATGCAACTTGGCACGTACCTCTCCCTCCTTCCTATGCAAATTAAGCATTGTGTTTGTATCATCAAATGTAAGCATACCATTTCAATTTTCCAGTAATCCACAATACAACCAGCAATTATGTCAAGCATTGATAGGCACTAAGATAAAGTGACAGTCATGAAGAAAGAAAATTTATGCACTGATACTGCCAAAGCACTGACCAGCATTTAGTAGATTTAAAGATCAAATATTTACCGCGCTGTCACTTCATATGGTTCTCTAGGTGTTTCCCATCCCTTGCCTTCATCAACTATCTGCAACATTCAAAGGATAATGAAAAGTTTGCCACAACACTGAAGCATCCAGTGATTCCAGTCTCATCTACTTCACCGCTTATTGCACAACCAACAAAAAAGAAGTCTACTATGGCAGTTTAAATAAAATTGGCAACATCTGAGAAATCCAAAACTTAATGTATAAATCCTTCTGCAGTGCTAACTTTGCAGAGTAGCAGCACTATCTAAGAGATACACCAAGCATAGAGAAAAGTCAAAATTCAGAATCCTAACTACATAAATATGAACATATTTGCTACAATCAATATGGGGAGACTGTTTACCTTCTTTACAACCCCTAAATCCTCAGCCACGACCTGAAAGAGAAAATACAGAGTTAGCAATCAAGTGTAGCAAATAAATTTTTCATGTGTCTTACAGTGAATATGGGTCATGGAATCAAGGAATCTATTATGTGGGGACAGCAATGGAGAGAAATTTGTGGGACATCGACTTGGCATATGGAACTTAAGCGAACCATGACTAACATGCTTGCTTGCATGGTACAGTTACCTCAATAGCTTTCATACTGCATGCATTTGGTAATCGATATTATTCACGAAAAGACAAAACTAAATCACTATAATTAACAAACAGTTTCTTATGTGATACATATGATGATGATGTAGTACTTAGTAATATATTTGGCCCGGAAACAATTGGTAACCATAAATGTTATTTGGATTATGAAGATGACATATGAAACCACATGATAAGGCATGCCAACAGCTGTATTAGCTGCCTGCTATCTTGGGCACAAAGTCTTAACTAACATAAATAGCATAATATTCCATAACTCATATCATGCTGAAAAAAATATATTCAGAAACAAAAAGTGAAAATAATGGTTGGAAATTTGCCAGGACCGCTTTGACATTATGACTCTGAAATATACAGCAGTTGAAGTCATACTCAAGCCAACACTTAATGAGCCTAACCTTGGCTTTAAAGAAATCCAACATCTCAATCTCAAATTGAAGTTCATCATCTTTCGGGAAGCTATCTGGAGCTGTAACTGGACAGTCATCCTCCGCATAGTGTATTTGAGGCTTCATTTTGAACTGAAAAAAAAAGAAACTATGAGAGAGAGAGTGGGGGAGGGGGGTTGAAAATGACAAAATGATAGATGTTTTCATATTATTGACATGTGTATTTTGAATCATTGCACTCGGAAAATGAGTCAAGGCTTCTTATTAGAATATTGTTGATTTTTAATTCACTTTTTTTACAATTAGCAGTCTATTTAACAGAAATACCATAGCAATTTCACCCTTCAGCATTGTTGGAAAGCCTTCAGCAAAGCCAAGGATCATTTTGCTCCTCCCTAACACAAATCTGAGTGGGATTCCTTTACCTGTTATAATAATAAAAAAGAAGATGATTTAGAGCCCCAGGACCCTGAGTTAACTACACATACAAACAAGACAATACTATGGTTGCTGATAAATTCATGAAATAGCGAATTATAAGATACAAAAACCCATGAAAAAGTTTTCTGATTGTGACATCTAATATGTTGTTCCAGAGGAGGAAAGGAAGCATGGGACAAGTGCTTTTGCTAGAAATTAGTTCTTGGAAGGATCAACAAGAAAAACTATATATTGTTGAACTTTCCATGTTTTCAACAGCATACACAAACTTTCAAATTACAGCTGCCATATAGGACACTGGCACCATACCAAGACATTAAATTACAGAATCAAGGACATACTTAACAAAATCTATCAGCAACTGAAAACTTGTGAACACTGAAGAGCCATAGACACACAAAATTGAATACGCCCCTCTTCACAGAACAGAGGGGGGGAAATGAAGTCTATCAACAGCAAGATGGGTAATGGAAGCAATAGAGTTCTATGAAGAAGACAAGAATTTGTTGAGTCCGAAGCATCCTCATGATGTTCAAAAACTAATAATACAGTACATATGTAGTGTAAAGTGCTGAAAGAAGTTGCCTAATCACCTCCATGCTCCCTTCTTGTAGAATTGACAACAATGCCATCCATGGTTCGAGTAGTGCAATGAAGTATGACCTGCAAAATGATTAGAATGAGCAAAGATTTTACCACCTGAAGATCTCCCTGTCCCCTACAATTACAGAAATCAGGGATTGTCCAATGAAAGGTTGAGACAACCGTATGACAGCCAGATAACAATGCAGTCATCAAGAAGGTAAAATCACTGCAGTACCATCACAGGATCCTATGTATGCTGTATAAATATTATGACAGAGGAGTTCCATTTTACCATCAGGGTAAGTTTTATGAATGAGCATTTGTAGGACATAATGGCACAGGACTTTATATGGATTAGCTTGAGTGCACAACATCACCTAAAAACCTGAGCACAGAAATGGGATCATCCTTGAATGTTGCACAAATTATTGGATGATGCACTAAATCAACTAAAATTAAAGGTTCAAACTTCTTCATTCTTCAACATTACAAGTGCACCAGTCGGAAAGAACTACCTTACCAGGATAAAAACCATCTAATGCTTATGTTGTCCTTCCAGCATCCACATTTAAAAAAATTAAAAGCAAAACAACAAACTAGACGGTGCGTGTTTCCAGAAACAACAACACATTTGCAGTGTGGTCATTATGATAGTCCACTGGCGTACTTATAAAATAAGAAACTTATGTATGTAGTTGCTTCAAATTGACCATTCTAGTGGATGGATGTATTATGCATGCCATGCATTGGCGTTTTGTATTCAAACAAGTGCAACTTTTGCCTGGAAGCAGTCACTTAGAATCTCAACATGTCAGATAGGTGTAAACAAGTAAACAGATGAACATCAAGGAAAAACATTTCATGACAGCCTTTCTATAGGAGACTATGCCATTTGACACCAACTATTTGTCATACGCTTTCCACAAATGTGAAAATAGAGATAGTTCTCACTTGAAATTTGAAAATATCAAAATAAGTTTAGCTGTTTACTATGGACACCCGGTGGAAAATCAGCAATCGTTTACTATGGATTCCGTTTTCAATTGAATTCACTTACTTTTTCCTTAACTGTTCACAAGTTTGACAAACAGTAGCGGTCAAACTCTAATGGCGTAGCAAACCCGTAAACTTCAAGCGTGTAAATTGGTAGAAGTTTGATACCGGGCGCCCTGTATCACAGCATTCTGCAGCAAATTACGTTTTGGAACGAAGGAATAAAAACTGGCGTTCTGACCTGATCTCCCTCCGCAGGGGTCACGTCGCCGCTCCCTGACCGGATAACCGCCTTCATCAAACTCCCCGGAGTAAGCTTCTTTCTCCTGTGGCACAAGCATGGCGTGAATACAGCCTCTCCGTGATTCTAGCCCCGCAAAATAGATAAAAAAAAATCGTCATCCAAAAATCGGAGATGATTTCGCACAACAGGTCTACTCCAACAAAGTCTCCGCGTCGATTCCTGATTCCTCGCCGTAGGAGCTTCTACTCTGCCTTCGCGAGGTCCGACCGGCCGGGGAACAGCAACAGGAATAGGGATAAGGCTGACCTCTTCTCGGCCTCCTCCTCGGCAGGCGACTTCTTCGCGGGAGCCGGCGGGAGGTCGCCGGCGTCGTCGTGGGACATGACCGAAGCTTCCGGACAGATGCTCTCGCCCGCCGCGTCGAGATGGAGGGAGAGAGGAGGGGACCAGCCGATCTCTCGGGAATCGTGCGCGTGCCTTAATGGCGGAGTTGGAGGAGCAGGCGCGGTAGAACAGGCTCAAACGGGTTGGTTGGACGCCCTGGACTCGCCGCTGTCGACGGCGGAGAGTCCAAGGAAAGCAGGAGAAGTCAGACTAGAGCTGGCTAATGGCCGTGCCGGGCACGGGTCCGGGCTCGGCACGGCCCATTAAGATCCGTGTAATAAATGGGTCGTGCCGTGTCGGCCCGCGGGCCGTGCCGCAAGCCCAGGCACGGCACAATGCCGTGCCGGCCCAGGCACAGTTAAGGCTAAACGGGTCGTGTCGGTCTGGCTAGCCCGTTTAGCCGAAAAAAATAAGAAAAGTTGTAGAAAATTCAGAAAAAATATAGAAAATTGTAGACATTGTTAATCATAAAAATAAATATTTGCAATGACATAATGAGCTTTATTAATTTATTAAATTACATGGGATGGCTGCCTCATTAAAAAATTTACTAAGTAAAAACTCAATTTGAGAAAACCTTGGTAAAGAAAAAAGAGTACAGCCTATAAACCTCATTATTGACTACATGTGAAAGAAAAATATTAAAAATCCTATTCATTGCTATCTAAATACAAATTCTCAAAAGATTCTTCTAAATCTTTATTATCTGCAGTATGTTGGAGTCTTGATTCAGCTTGTTCCTAGTCTTTGACGGTCAGAAGTATTTCGACCATCTCGTTGGAGAGACTTGTTCGTCGCTCCTCGATTATTCTTCCGGAAAGACTGAATGCTGACTCCGAGGAGACTGTAGAGACAGGAACAGTCAACACATCCCGCGCTAATATGGATAGCACTGGATATGGTACCTTCTGGGTTTGCCACCATGAGAGGATGTTCAACTCCTGCTCGAAACTGACGCTATCACTGTTGAGATAGCTTGATATGTTTCCAGCGCTTTGTTGCCTTCCTCCTCCTAACTGCTGTGTACTTGCATCTGCATGAGAACTAGACGAAGAACCAAAAATCTTGCCCCATTGCATAGCCCCCCTAGAGGTGCTAGGGACTACCGGGGGTCTTTCTAAACGCACAGACCCAAACTTATTTTCATATTTATCATATACCTCATATAATTTATTCTTAACTAATGTAAAGTATGAACAATAGTCTAAATTGGTAGCCTCACTTAAAACTTGTAAAACATTTATAAATCCTTGCAATTTGGCCCTAGGATCCAAAATAAAAGCGAATGCATATAAAATAGGAATTTCTCTCCAATATTTTAAAAACTTAGTTTTCATGGCAACTACAGCATCCCGTAGTATAGGATCATTTTCAAAAGCCTTTAGGTGAGTGGCAATTTCAACAATATTATGAACAATCATGGGAGATGTAGGGTAATATACTCCAGAAAGACAAAGTGTAGCTTTATGAAAAATTTCTAAAAAGGAAAATATTTTTTCACCAACAACCCAATCATCCTCAGTAAGTTCAGGGTCTCTAACTTGGGTTCTACTAGAGGAGCTACGAGATTGATAGCTTTGGGTGTGAAGGAAAACAGATAAGGTGCTCTTATATGGCAATATATGTTTAAGCATAAGGTAAGTAGAGTTCCATCTAACAGGCATGTCTAAACCAAATTTTCTAGGACGAACATTCATTGCTACGCAAAAACTCTTATATGCGGCTATTCGTTGGTTAGAACAATTAATAAATGAAATTGCATCTCTAAAAGAATCAATACAAGCATTTAATCTTTTTAAACCGGATTTAACAATAAGATTAATAATATGACAAGCACAACGTTGATGCAATAAGAAAGACTGTGCATAAGTATTAAACAAAGGAGTAAGAATTTCCATAGCTTTAGTGTTTGCAGCTGCATTATCTAAAGTTATAGAAAAAAATCTTATCCGTGAGACCAAAATCTTCTACAACTTTAATAATGCTTTCTGCAATATTTTCAGCATTATGTGAAACATTAATTAATTTAAATACTATAATTCTTTTTTCCATTATCCAGTCATCATTAACATAATGAGCAACAACACTAATATAATCCTCTCTAGCCCTACCACTCCATATGTCGGATGTCAAAGCAATAGAGAATGTACATGTATGAAACATTTTTTTCAATTTATCACGACAATTGTTATAATATTTAATTCAATCTCTAGTTGTTTGCCTAGATACAGTACTAAATCGAGGGTTATGAGCAGTTCTAATATATTTTTGGAAAGCATCAGATTCACCAAAATTTAAAGGTAAATCTTGAGAAGCAATTAATCTACAAAGAGATTCCCGAGCTACCTCTGGGTTGTACTCCCACGTACGTACCGAGCCGTCGGGGTTATATTGCAGCTGTGTCTGGCGCATTTGTATTCCTTGACTTTTCTTGCAGCTTGCAGCATGTCGTTGTAGATGACCTGTTCCACCTAAAGATTTTGCACTCAATTCGTTACCACAAATTTTACAAACAGCATACCTCACTTCAGTTCCATCATTGTCGGTCTTGAAGTTCTTGTCGAAATCATTCCAAACTGTTGATGTACTAGATCTTGTTCTTTTTGCACCCGTGCTTTGGGTCGTGGATGCACTTGTTGAGCCAGCAGAAGATGGGTCGATTGGACCTTGCGCCACCGGGGCCGTCGTTTCTTCGGCATCTCCAGTTTGTACATGTGGACCTTCCGCGGATGGATATGCTTGTTGAAACGATTGCATATCCTCCGCCGAGAGGCCGAATTCGGAGAGTTGAAAATCGTAGTTCTCCATTAAATCAACATCAAATTGAAATAGTAAAGAACGATTAACTTACTATTAAACCAACAATTAATTGCAAAAAATTAAACCAACAAATTATACCAAAAAAATAAAATAAGACAGCATTATTACCTCCTTTGCAGCTCTCACAAACAAATTTGAAGATTTTTGAATTTTCGGATTTTTGCCCGAATTTTGACCAAATTTGCGCAAACACTTTCAGATTTTTCACAGCTAAACCGAGAGAGAAGAATGAGATTTGAGGTGTGGAAGATGGAGGCCGGGTGCCCCCTATTTATAGGAACAATTTCAGATTTTTTCTGAATTTTTTACCACCCAACGGTAAAAAACGGCTATTTTTCAAATTAATCGGGCCGGGCGTGCCGGGCCGGCACGGCCCGTTTAGAGCCGTTGGGCAGGCCGTGCCGGCCCGGCACGGCCCGATTTCTTAACGGGCTGTGCCGTGCCGGCCCACCGTGCCGCGCCCTCGGCCCAGGCACAGCCCGGTCCGCCGTGCTGTGCCGGCCCGGCCCGCCTCGCCTCCGTGCCGTTCGCGGGCCGGGTCTACAGTGCTGGGCCGCGGTGCGGCCCGTCACAGTCCGGCCCATTTGGACAGCTCTGATTATGAGTACATTTTACACACTGCAAAAAAAAGAAGGAAAATTGAGGATTTCCCAATCATAAGCACTCATTTATCATTTACCTCTTTTAAGGGCATGTTGTTCTTCAATTTTTGACATTTCTACCGTAACTAGTTTTTAAACGGAGTATTTTTTTTAATATAAGGTCTACTAGTTAATTGTAAAACATACTACACCGACTTCATTTATATTGGCAAAAGTCGCAAGTGAGTTTGAGTTACTCTGTAATCTCTCACACAAACAGCCAAAAACCGCAGCTAAAAGCCATAAGCCGTAGCTAAAAAAGAACAGGCCCTAAGTTTTTTTGATGATTTGCCACCGCTAAGCCACAAATACCCACTTTAAGCTTTTTTTTTATGATTTGCCACAGCTAAGCCACAAGTACCTGAGATTTGTCCCTGTGTGTATTCTAATATTTTCAATTATTCTTTGCCCTCTTACGGCCCTTCTTGTTGGCTCTGCTAGCAAAACATAGTCAACATCTTCAATTAGGCGCTAGTAGCACAACATATTACATTATGGATTCACGGTAATCTAAGCACCTAAAATCTAATCCATCGGGAATCAAAGAGGGCAACCACAACGTAATCGCTCATGGACAAGCAAGATGCCAGCACCATGATGTCCAGGCTCTATGATTGATTCAGCATGCTAAATCAATGACCTCCTTTCCAAATCGATGCATTTTCGAATTAATGAATGTTAACGGCTTTGCCTGATATATTATATATCATTGCAGTTGCACGTATCTAAAAGCAATCCAAAGGCAGGAAAGCTTGATGCACAGACACCATGGTGTCCCATTTCAACGTTACATACATACATGCATGCATGCATGCATGCATACATACATACATACATACATACATACATGCATGCATGCATGCATACATACATACATATACATACACACACATAACGTTGATGCCAATACCAAAAGTTACGTGCAGATCAATACAAAAGTTCACAGATATTCTTAATGATAAGAGAACAAGTTTGAGTCGCCAAGGGGGAGGCAATGACGACCGTGCCTGGTAATGGCGGTAGCGGGAGCGTCCGATTACTCCGATACAGCAGAATCAAGACCGTTTAGAGCCGTTGGGCGGGCCGTGCCGTGCTGGGCCGGCACGGCCCGATTTCTTAACAGGCCGTGCCGTGCCGGCCCACCGTGCCGCGCCCTCGGCCCAGGCACGGCCCGTTAAGAAATCGGGCCATGCCGGCCCAGCCCGGCCCGCCTCGCCTCCGTGCCGTTCGCGGGCCGGGTCTACAGTGCCGGGCCGCGGTGCGGCCCGTCACGGCCCGGCCCATTTGGACAGCTCTGAGTCAGACGCTCGGCTCCGGACCGGCTTCCATCCTTGCTGGCTTTTTTCCATGGGCCAGAGCCCATACAGAATTGGCCCAACGAGCACGGGCCCCCTGCTTTCCCGAATTGTTCACGCAACGGCACTTAGCAACTTTTGTTTTTCAAATTTAACTTCGGACATCTGTTTTTACAAATTTAGTCTCCTCTCTAAACTCGGTAGCCATGGTAAATGACATGTATCATCTACCATGCTACAGCAGCTCGACGGGACCTGCTAAGCAACTATGGCTCAGTAGCATCCTGCCAAGCCCTACACATTGGCGCGTAAATAGTACATTATTAGCATTGATGAGGATATAACAATCCTTAGATTATTATTTAGTTGTAGATGATATGGTTACGTCATTACACTCATTGAATATTCCCTTTATCTATAAAGGAGAAATTCCACAGAGTAGTCATAAGTTCTCCTACAACCACCTTATGGTCATAAGTTCTCTTGCGACCACCTCATAGTCGTAAGTTTTTTTACGACCATAATATAGTCATAAATTATCCTGCGATCACTTTATGGTCGTAGATCCTCCTTCGACTAAGCTAAACTTCGACTAACCCGTCTACGATAACCCATTGCATAGTGGGTATGTCTGCCAAACTTAAGATGCCAGGTCTCAAAGGAGTTATCACAGTCCGCTGTGATAGAAAGATGGCGCTTTCATGCAACCGCAAATCTCTCAAGATTGTCGGCCAGTTTATCAACTCGATAAATAAGCAAGGCGCAGCTTTTGACCAAGCACTCGAAGCCTAAACTTGCGTCGAATCCGAACGAGCAAGTCAAAGATATTCTTCTGAATTTAGAGAAGCCTTTGAAGATCGTTATACTTCCGACCCTGTATAGGAAGTCACTCTCGTCACCTTACTTTGAGTAAACGTAGATATATTCGCGTGGCAAGCATCCGACATCTGGCAGGTATGGGATAGTCCTGACTGACTAATTTGTTGATCCTAATATGTGTCTCGATGTACGTTGAAAGTGAGCATGGCGTAAACCATGTGAAGTCTCACTCGGCTCAAGAGGGGATCTCGATTTGGTGGATTTCTTATTAGGGTGAAACCTTAGTGGAGGTATGGCCAGGTTGACAGCTTTGCATTGTAAATACACTGTCATGATCTCTTAGTTACACACCTTTGCAAGTGTGTCCGACGGACATTATAAGTTGATCATGTCATGTGGGTAAAGTTGTACCACTGAAAAGTATATGAACTATCCTAGATAGCTATGCCCACAGTCATAGGCATGTTGAGTAAAGTTTTTCATAGATTAGATTTTGTTTTTTAAAATAATTTATCAAAGACTTATGGATGGATGAAATCCATATAAGATCTTTTGGAAAAAGATGGTCCAGGTGGGATGCCCATGGTTAGGTTGGTGTCAGTCGGTGTCTGCTTCAACGATATTATTTTGCTTAAATTACTGTCTTTACTTACTATATTAAATTCAACATTTTTCAATCTAATTATTGTATTTCTTTAAATGATGCTTTTACGCTCAAACTAACCCTATATACCTTTATTTATTGCTTTTATCATTATATTGCATTCTCCCGTATGACATGTGGAATACAAGTTTTTACTTATCCTTGCTATTTCATCTCAAAGGAGGACAACTTCGACTACGGTGAAGACCTGGACGAGTAGGCCGCGTCTTACTGTGGTTTGCCTGTGGGCAAGCTCAGTGTGCTTCTTCCGCTTCGGTGTTTTCTTCCGCTGCTATTATTTAATTTTGGACTATGGACCTTGGATGTAAACTTTGGTCATCAGGCCCATATTTAGTTAACGAATAAATGTCATTATGGTTGATATTTATCTTTGTTGTCTACTGTATGTACTAGCTGATTCTGGACTAGTATGATTAACACAGAGGATCCAGGAGTAATTGCTCCAGGGTCTGACACAGATAGTATCAGAGCCATGACGACTCTAAAATATAACTGTAGGTAGAATAGAATGATCAGACTCTAATAACTTATTTTAAATAACTGATAATCTCAAAAAGTTTATTTACTCTGATCTCTCAATCTTTGTTCACCCTTGTCTCTCACTCTTTCCTCGCGCCGGCTCCAGTACCACCAGTGAACTTCGGCATCAAACACTGACCGAGCTATCGTCTCTGTCGCTTGACTCCCGCAAGGGGCGAAGGCGCTCAGAGCAGGTCCGAACCCTAGCTTCCCAGCTAGGGTTTCGGTTGGGTTTTTTTCCTCAAATCGCCACCAAATCGCTCACTGGTCAGTGCGCTCTCCAATCCCGCTCCTTTCTTCAAGATCTGGAAGGTTGGGGAGGGGCTCCCGCGAGATCCGGCGGGGGCGGGTCAGGGGAAGCAGGGAGCTGAGGAGGCGGGCGTGGGCGTCCGGCTGGTGCGCGGCAAGCGAAGCGGGGTCCGAGGCGGGGGTCGTCGGGTGGCCGGGCTGGGGAGGACAGCGGCGGAGCTGGTGGATGTGGCGGCGAGGTGCGGGGTCCTGACCGAGCTGCAAGAGGCCCGGCGATTCCTCGCTGCCAGGTTCGGCAGGGAAAGCGGCTCCGCCGGGGCAGTGCTCTGCAGCGGGAGCGGATTCTACACCAAGGTGAGTACCGGGTGGCCGGCTTGTGGAGTTTGATGCCGAGCTGATTGGGGTGGGAAGTGCCTTGGGGGTGATGTATGGTTGTGGGTTGTGGAGGCGCGAAGGCTGAGGGGGAGGAGGTGTAAGTCCGGCGGCAGTGGCAGTGCGAGGTTGGGGGAAAAGGCAGTCGGGAGTGGCAAGTGGCTGGGGAACTCTGTCTGGTTGCTGCTGGCAGGGTGGTGCTGAAGGACCCGGGGGGGATGGAGCATGGAAGGAAGAAGGGGGCGGAGGATTTGGAAGGCCTGTTGAATGGACTGAAAATCACTGAGGCGGAAAGGAGGGCTGTGAAGGGGGGCACGGCAGGTTAATTCAAGGGATGCTGGACGATCCCCACAGGCGGTGGGCAAACTGTTCGCCTCGAAGCCAGGGTATGCTGATGGTATTGTGCAATCGGTGGGAAGGATTTGGTGCCCCAGGGAAGGTATTCGATGCAAGGAGCTGGGTAGCAACTTATTTCTATTCACATTCCTACAACCGGGGGGTAAGCGCAGGGCGATAATGGATGGGCCATGGGAGTTTGGAGGTGACCTGTTAATAGTGGTGGATTTTGACGACTCCAAGAGGTTGAAAGAACTGGAGTTTCTCTTTGTTCCGATTTGGATCAGAGTTTTTGATTTACCACTTGGCCTGATGAATGGGGAGACGGCTCGTCGGATTGGGAAGAAGGTGGGTCGGTTCCTGGAAGTGGATGCAGACGAAGATGACACGGCGGTGGGTGAATTTCTTCGGCTCAAGGTTTTGCTTGACATCCGTAATCCTCTCCTCAGGGGAACAACTATGGAGGAGTGGGATGGGGAGTATGTGGGATGGTGCAGTTTCAAATATGAGTTCCTGCCAAATTTTCTGTTATTCGTGTGGTCTCTTGGGTCATGTGGACAAGGAGTGTGATGAGGGGGCTTGGAGGGAGGAGGGGAAGCAGTTTGGGGAGTGGCTTAGGGCTAACCCATCACGAAAGAAAGAAGGGAAAGGGAGGTGGCCTGAAGGTGGTAGCTCTGGGGGCAGCACCAGCAAAGAAAAGACACGAGTTGGGGAAAAAGCACTGGACAGAGGGGTACTGGTAGTGGCGACCTTTCTCGCAAAGTTGCCGGCGGAGTGGAGGATGAGCTGAGGGATGATGGTCTAAGCCCACTGAAACAAAAAGACAAGCCAGTGCGTGAAGGTCTACCAAAAAGACTGGAGTTTGGGGCGGTGTCAAAATTAGCAAGGGAACAAAGTGGATCAGGGCGGTCGGTGTCTGTAGGCAAGGCTAAGGAGGCACCGGTGGACACAACAGAATCTGGTGAACCTGTGCTCACAGGGTTGAGAGGTGCCCCCCCCCCCAGAGGAAGGTAGGGGAAATGACAGGGGCGTTCAGCAGGGTGTACAAGGGGAAGACGGAGCTGAGGCGGGTATGGAAGTGGATGAAGGAACAGGTATGCTGCAGAAGGGCGTTGGGGCTGCGAAGGCCACTGGCAAAGACTCAGCCTCAGTTCGGCTGGAGGGAAATGAAGGGAGGAGTGGAATGGAAGCTAAATCAGGGATTGAATTATCAATAAAGAAGCTGACTTTTTCGCGCAGACCAAGAAGTGAAAGAGCAGGGAAGAATAGTGAGGTGACACTGGAGGCTAGTAAGAAAAGACAAGTCCCGTACACTTTTGAGGAGTACCCAGGGGAGGGAATGAAAAAGCACAAAGGAGGTAAAGGAGCAGGGGTTACTGGTGGTACGGAGGCCGAGGGTTATGCTGAGTTGGCGGGGTTGCCTGAGCAATCCCGCCAGACCCAATGAGACTTATAGCTTGGAACTGCCGGGGATTGGGGAATGGCCCGGCAGTTCGTGGTCTTCTGGATGTCCAGAAGAAGGAGGCCCCAGATGTGCTGTTCTTGTCGGAAACTAAGCACAACACAGGTTGGATGGAGAGGTTTAGGTGGAGCCTAAAACTGCCAAACATGTTTGTGAAGGATAGTGTGGGCCTAAGCGGGGGACTAGCTTTGTTTTGGAGGAAAGGGATTGATATCACTGTTGGCAGTATGTCAAGGTACCACATTGAAGCCTTTGTGAAGGAGGAGGGTGGCTTCGAATGGCGTTTTACTGGGATCTATGGTGAGCCAAGGGGGGAAGAGAAGGAGAAAACTTGGAGATTGTTAAGAATTCTGCACAATAGAAGTGATCTGCCTTGGCTATGTTGTGGGGACTTCAACGAGATTATGTTCAATTGTGAGAAGGTGGGGGGACCGCCTAGACCGGAGAGGTGTATGGAGAATTTCCGACGGGCTCTTGTGGAATGTGACTTATGTGACCTCGGATTCGAGGGTGACACCTACACCTGGAGAAATCATCACCATAGGGTGGACAGCTTTGTTAAAGAAAGACTGGATAGAGCGGTGGCCAATAACTCCTGGAGGGCTCACTTTCCCCTGGTTCGGGTTATAAATGGAGATCCAAGGCACTCGGATTATAGACCAATCATTGTTGATCTAGGGGGGAGGGAGAAAAAGGAATGGGGGAGAACTCTGGAAACTTTAAGGAAGTTTGAGGCGCGTTGGTTGGAGGAGGAGGAGGGCCCAGCTAAAGTGGAGGAAGCTTGGTGTAAGGCGTTGGAGAAGGGGGAGACAAGGCTGATGGAGATCCAGAAACAACTTTTAAGTGATTTGTGGGAGTGGGATAGGTGTGTCTTGGGTGAGTTGGAGAAGCGCATAACAGCTGCAAGGAGGGAGTTGGAGATATGCCGGTGCAGAAGCCTGAGCCAAGCCCAAATTAATCGCGAGCATGTGCTGCGATACAAGCTAGAGAGGTTGCTAGACCAACAGCATACTTATTGGAAGCAGCGGGCCCACTCTACATGGCTGACCCAAGGAGATCGTAACACAAAGTTCTTCCATGCCCAAGCTACTGAGAGGAGTAGGAAAAATCGCATTGACAAGCTAAGGGAGGAGGGAGGGGCTAAGGTGGAGGGGAAGCTCCTAAAAAATTTTATTGCTAACCATTATCAACACCTTTTCATGTCAAGTGCAGGTGATCAGATGGAGGAGGTTATTGGGTGTGTGCAACCTCGGATCTCTCAGGAGATGAACGAGGGTTTGATTGCACCTTTCACTAACAAAGAAGTTTGGGAAGCTCTGCAAGAGATGGGGGAATTGAAAGCTCCGGGGGCTGATGGCATTCCGGCAATTTTTTACAAGAAATTCTGGTCTTTAGTAGGTGACAAAGTGAAACAGGAGGTGCTGAACGTGCTGAATGGAGGTAATATGCCACAGGGTTGGAATGATACAATAGTGGTTCTGATTCCGAAAGTGAATAAACCGGAAAAGCTTAAAGACCTCCGGCCGATCAGTCTTTGTAATGTTGCCTACAAGCTGGTTTCAAAGACCGCTGCGAATCGAATGAAGTCCATCCTGCCGAAGATTATTTCTCATTCACAAAGTGCTTTTGTCCCGGGACGCCTAATAACTGATAATGTGCTAATAGCCTATGAGATGACTCACTACCTGAACCAGCGAAAAAGGGGAAAAGTAGGATTAGCAGCAATAAAGTTGGACATGAGTAAAGCCTACGACCGGGTGGAGTGGACCTTCTTGAGGAAAATGTTGGAGAAATTGGGCTTCCATGAGAGGTGGATCGATTTGATCATGCGGTGTGTCACAACAGTCTCATATCGC
Organism: Dendrocalamus latiflorus; assembly: GCA_017311315.1. NCBI lineage: Eukaryota > Viridiplantae > Streptophyta > Magnoliopsida > Poales > Poaceae > Dendrocalamus > Dendrocalamus latiflorus. The sequence goes on along the minus strand of CM029612.1, from coordinate 21,059,541 downwards.
ATTAAGGTAAATGAGGTCTACACCTCTACAGTGACCCCTCAAAGGGGGCTCCGGCAAGGGGATCCACTTAGCCCATACCTATTTATTATCTGTGCGGAAGCCCTCTCTGCCATGCTGCAACAAGCTGAAGCTGATGGGAAAATTGAAGGAATCAAAGTGTGTGGGGAGGCCCCTAGAATCAACCACCTTTTCTTTGCTGACGACTCCCTTGTCCTGATGAGAGCACGGAGAGAGGATGCCAAAGAACTTCAAAGAATTCTCGATGTATATGAAAGAGCCTCGGGTCAGATGATTAATAGGGACAAATCCTCTGTTCTGTTCAGTCCCAACACTCACCAAATAAACAAGGAGCAGGTAAAATTGGAATTGCATATTGAGTCGGAAGCAAGAAGTGAGAGATATCTAGGTCTCCCGGTCTCGATTGGCAAATCACGAAAGAAGGCCTTTGAATATATAAAAAGGAAGATCTGGGGGCGCATACAAGGGTGGCAGGAAAAGATGCTCTCCAAGGCTGGAAAGGAGGTGTTGATTAAAGCTGTGGCACAAGCTATCCCCACGTATGCCATGTCTTGTTTTGATCTAACAAAAGGGCTTTGTGAGGAGCTGAACTCCTTAATTGGCAGATGGTGGTGGAATCAAAATGACAAGGAGAACAAAATCCATTGGTTAAGCTGGGACAAATTAACCTTGCCAAAGAAGGAGGGTGGGTTGGGTTTCAGGGACCTACATTTGTTTAACCTAGCTATGCTTGCTCGACAGGCATGGAGAATCTTAACCAATCCCGACAATCTTTGCAGCCAGCTACTCAAGGCAAAGTATTTTGCTAGCAGCAACATTTTGCAATGTAATGCTCGAGATGGGATCTCTTACACCTGGAGGAGTATCCTTCAAGGCGCTCAGCTCCTTAGGGAAGGGATAATATGGCGGGTGGGAAACGGAAACTCGCTGGATATTTGGGCTGATCCATGGATTCCACTGGGGGCTACACGCCAGCTGGCCACCCCGAGAGGCACATCTCTATTGACGAAAGTTGCTGAACTGATCAACCCGGTCACTGGCACTTGGGATGAAGAGTTGGTTAAGGATACCTTCTGGCAGAGGGATGCAGATATGATTTTATCAATGGCGACGGGTGATAATAATGATGACTGGCCAGCTTGGCACTACAATCCGAAAGGGGAATTCTCTGTAAAATCGGCATACAAGGTGGCTGTAAAGCGGAGAGAGCATGAACGAGGGAGAGATGCGTCAGTTTCGGAGATGGGGGGACAAAGCCAGGAAGCCTTTAATTGGAAGAAACTCTGGAACTTACCGATACCAAACAAGGTCAAGATGTTCTTATGGCGGTTTGCCCATAATAGCTTGGCAATCGGAAGGAATATAGCTAGAAGAGGAGTGGAGCGTGAAACAAGGTGCCCCATGTGTCACAGGATGGACGAAGATTGTGGTCACCTTTTCTTCAAATGCCATGGGGTGAAAGAAATTTGGCGGCTATTGGACCTAGAGCAAACCCGACTGAAGCTTGCAGAATGCAATTCAGGAAAGGAAGTTATCATGGAAAGCTGGAAGTTGGATGCTGATACACAACAAAAAATCTGGGTGTTGCTCTGGAAATGGTGGTCGGCCAGAAACAAAACAAATGTGGGGGAAAAAAGAATGTCCGCAGCAGAATTATGCTCAATTGTGAGCTACTATGTGATAGAATTTGAAAATTTGAAGAAAAGGGAAGGAGAGAAAAAACCAAAGAAAGAACAGAAATGGGAGCCACCACATCCTGACTGCTACAAGATCAATGTTGATGCTTCTTACAGGGCTTCAACGGGGTCAGGGGGGTGGGGCTTTGTTGCTCGTAACAGCAGTGGTGAGTTCTTAGAGGGGGGTTGTGGACACCTTGAGCGGCTCACTAACCCCATTCATGCTGAAGCACTTGCTGCTTTGCGAAGTCTCAAGAGGGTGGCACAGCTGGGAATGACTAGAATTATTCTTGAGACTGATGCAACAAATTTGAAGAAGGCTTTGAGTTCTGATTCAATGGACAGGAGCCCCGAAGGATGCATCTTTCGGCGTATCAAGGATTTTATGAAGGATTCTTTTGATCACTGTGAGGTCCGGTCTTGCCCGAGATCTTGCAACAAAGTGGCTGATAGCCTTGCTGCTTATGGGGCGAGCGTTGTGCGCTATGGTTCTGAGGTCTTCATGGACCAGGTCCCCGAATTTGTGACCAGCTTGGTCTCTGGCGATTTGCCCAGAGCCACTGGTTAGTGGACTCCTCTGTGTTCCAATTCAAAAAAAAAAAAACACTGACCGAGCTCCTCCCTCCGCCCCTCCTCCACGCTCGAGCGTCGCCGGAGCCACCGCGCCGCCGAAGCCCGTGCGCCACCGCCGCCTTCTCCTCGCCGACGGCCACCCCCGGTCATCTCTGGCCACAGTGCGAAGGTGAGATGGGTTCCCCTCACTCTCCTCTCTCTATTCCTCCCCTCCCCAGCCAGCACCATCCACCGAAGCCCGTGCGCCACCGCCGCCTTCTCCTCACCGACGGCCGCCGAAGAAGGACGGGGGAAGGGGGGGACGGGGGAGCGGAGGCGACGGCGGGCGGGGTGGGAAGGGGATTTGGGGCGGACGGGCGGGGTGGGCGCAGTCGCTGGAGCAGCGGGCTGCGAGGGGCACATGGCTAGTGTAAGGGAGACAATAGTACGACGTGAAAATTTAATCTCATTTATATTCTGTAGTTAAAAGGTTCGATAGGAATTGTTCAGAAAACCAGCCTATAAGGTCATTTGAATTGACATTTAGATCTAGTCTGATACTCTGATTCTCCGAAGGATGAAATATATCTATTGTGATAAGAGATCTGCTACAGATGCATTGACTTGAAGCTTCAATTCACCGATTTAAGAATCATTGTATATATGTTTGGCTTGAAATTAACATGTCTGCTGACAGATTCTATTTGTAAAGATGACGTATAAACCACATGCATGAACGCTTGGCCGACACAAATAAACAAGCAAGCACTAGCTCGTTTAGAAATGCAAAAGGTCTAGTGACGACCTTAAGAGTGATGAGATATGTATGCTTGCTTACTTAAAACAAGTTGATGTGTGCTTAATATAGTTCTGTTACTTTCGGTTGGTTTCTGAAATTTTGGTTCAAGTCAGTCTTTGTTGTTTCACTAGATGGATTCAGTACAGTGATACATGAATCCAATGAAGGAAACTAAATCCAAAGTAATGTATTCACTACAGTACATACGTACAACAATTTGTGCGGGAGACGCATGAAGGAGTTGGTGGGTGTGATGCGGGCAGCCTTCAAATCCACCAAACTGCATGCGGCTTTGCTTTGCGGGCTACTGCAGCTGCAAATGTCTGGGTGGCCAGTGCGGGTGGGCGTGGGCTGTCCACAGCCCGCCCACTTGCACCACTAGTAATAGCCGTGAGTGCCGATTGATTCACTGGAGGAGTTAGTAACCTACTTAGGCATTACTGAGAAACTGGAAATCCTGGTTAGTTGTTGATAATCTAGCTTTGGTGTTCAATGTGGATGGTTCTGTGGGATTAGGATTCGTCGAGAACTCCTGCGTGGTCTGCTTGTTATTACTTCTAGGTTTCATTATGTTTGTTCGGCTACTTGAGAAAATCTGGCTTTCTTTTCTTTCCGTTTCATTCTGTATCGCAACATTTGTGAAGACCGAGTTACATCTCTTCTCAAAAATTCATAGGTTGTCTTCAAAATCAGCATGAGCTCCCTTCATCTTGTGCACGTCAAGCTTCTGGCTGCCGACCTTCTCTCCCTAACTGTCCGACACACTTCACCACCTTCCTTTGTTCGCTGTGGCCGTACGATTGCTCGTGCTGAGCTTGTTGGAGTTGTCGTTTCGCGTGATCGTAGGGAGAAGTTCCTCCGATTCCTGGTTGATGATGGCACTGGCTGTGTCCCATGTGTCCTGTGGCTGAACCACCAGTACATAAATGCAAACAGTTCATCTGGGACACTAGATTCTGATCCAACTGCAGAGATGGCACTGAAAATGTCAGAGGTGGTGAGTCTGGGCACTCTGTTGAGGGTTCGAGGGAGGATTGTCATGTACCGTGGTGCAATCCAGATTGCTGTTAGAGATGTGGTTCTGGAGAAGGACCCTAATGTGGAGGTGTTACATTGGTTGCAATGTGTTTACATGGCCAAGGAATGTTATGATTTGCCACCGCCTTCTGCTTGAGGTTTGCCTTGGAGGATTTCATGCTATGTAATGATCACAGATTGTATGATTTTTCTTTATGTAGTTGCTGGAGAGCCAACTTCTTCTAAGGCAATCCAGTTTGTGTATGACAAGCTTCATTAATTAAATGACTCAATTTTTGGGTTGACTGTGTTGGATTTACTTCATTTTAAGCATTAGCGTTGTTTGCAACTGCATTAGGAGGTCTAATGCAGAGGCTCCTAGTGATAGGATACCGCATTTTGGGCCAAGCAATGTGTGGATGCTGACACTGAATGGTACTGTGGTCTGTGGCTACTTTCTCATTTCAGTTTTTGTTCGTTGAAGTAAACGCTCGGCTAACCAATATGGGTTGTTCATCTTGCAGGATAACATGATAGCTGGCTTCATAAACTAAGGGGTCTTGTTCCATAAATCAATATGTCTTGCAACAAGGGTAAGGTTCAAGCTGCATGTGAAATAATAATGGCAGCAGCACTATCAACTGCTAAGGGACTTAGCAGGGCTGAAGCCAAGTGTGAAGCAGCAGAGAAGCAATGTTAATGACTGGACAGAAAGGAGGACCAAGCTGCTGGAAAAAGAGGAAGGAAGCCAATATACACATAATCATGAGTACAGAAAAGGCTTTCAAGCTGGGCTGGCCAAATGCTTCTTTGCTTTTTTCTACGGGTTTTCCTACCCATCTAGCCCACCTAGGCGGTCGCCTAGCCTGACTAATCAGCGACTAGGCGCCCTAGCGCCACCCTGCCACCCCCCTAGTGTGTAGCGCTTTCTAGAACACTGAGTGTAAGAGAAAGCCCCACTTAGATAGTGATTCATAAAATGATAGAAGTGAAGCTTCTGGTTTTGACTTCGACAGTGAATCTTCGGTGACTGACTCTGAATATTAATCTAAAGCAGCTCAAGTTATATTCCCTCAGACTCAGATTATAGGAGGCAAAGATGCAAAAGAAGCAACAGAAGACAAATCACCAGAGAGATGTCACATAATCAGATCATCTGAATCTAAATTGGCTTCCAATACCGATTATGTGGATGAAGGTAGTGGAACGGAGAGCACTAAAGCAGAAGACAAATCCATAGGCCTTGATTCGTGCCAGCTGCCAGAGAATTGGAAAAGGTTCTAGGGATGTTGTCTACGAAGGATGTGTGTGCGCAATATCCCCTCAGAATCAAATGCAATTGTTGCTTTCCTGAACATTAGAGCTATTAGTTTTCTTTTTCATATGTCAGCGCTAAGTAAACTTTGCCGTTGTTTGTATTCAATGATTGTTTCAACAATCGGTAAATCCTGTAGTATTTTGGCGTCATGGAGTTTAATTCATCCTCTGAACTTACTGATCTTGAACACTGGAGTGATGTAAACATGTTTCATACTATAAACAGTTATCTACCTATTTGCTGAGGTAAATGTGTGAACTAATAGTATCTTTCATTTCCATGGTGAGAGACCAGTATGACCATCAGTTATGTCCTCTGACAACTAACAGTTAGGGAACTTGTAGAGATGTCTGGGGCAATAATACTGCTTAGAGATGAGTGAATGAATACATGTTTTTAGCAGGGTCACTGAATTACTGCAATTGGTAAACTTTTTAGGAACAGCATTGATACTTTGTGTGCTATAGGTGGATTGTGTTAGGAAGCAGATTAATGTTTGGTAATGACTAATGTGTGACACATGAATATGACTAAATGTGATCAATCATACATGAGCTGCGGCTGTTCAACTATCCTGAGAAATCTTTGGGATCAATAGCTTGATCATTTATGCTTCAAGTCTAGAATTATGAAGGTAATGATCAGATTCAAAACTATTCTGCATTTATATTTGTAACATTAGATCATATTCAAGATAACTGACAAGCAAAGAATCCATAACCAAAACGATTAGAAGCTGAGGCATTGAGGACAGGAAAACTTGAGAGGCCTGACAATGCTGGCTGTCCAATTGAAGCTGTGCCCTGTCATCATGTTTCCTTCGCTGCTCCGATAACAGTGACATCAATAAAATTAGTTGTGCACCACTCATTTGGATCCATCCTCGACATGGTTCGTGCAATCGGGTTTGTTATGAACCTTAATTCATAACGGGTAAACACCACCAAAAAGATGACCGGATGGAGTCGGCGTAGGGAGAGAGAAACTAAATGAGGAAGACTATGATAATTCTCTGCTTGATTCTAATAGCATACGGTAGCCCTCTTATATAGATGACTCCCCCCTAACAGATGTAATCTAACTTCAATCATATTTCTAACTATATCTCTAATACAAAGAAATCAATCTCTAATTCAAATAGAAACCAATCTCTAATTCCTAATAATAACCCGGCTGGGCCTAAGGCCCACGCCTATAACACTACACCCCTCCCGGACATGCAGCTCATCCTCGAGCTGCTAGACGGCGGCCAATGGAAGACCTTCGACGCCGATGTAGAAGAAGGCTAGACGAAGTGGAGCGTCTTCGGAAATATAACGCCTGCAAAATAAACTTCTTTTATTATTATTATTTTTGATTTTTTTTGCCTTTAATTAACCGGTCGGTTTAAAACCGACCGACACCCCCATGAGGCCCGACGCGTTGGACGAAAGCGGCGGCGGTTCCGACGATGGCGGCCCCGCGGCGGCTGACGGAGCGAAGGTGGCCCGGTCGGCGGCGCGAGCTGATGCAGCGACGGTGGCCCGGGCGACAGCGCTCTCGGCGGCGGCGGCTCGGGCGGGGGGCGGCGGATCTGGCAACGGCCAGATCTGGCGATTGCGTAAAGCGGCGGCCTGCGGGCCAACAGCCAAGGGAGCGGCGGCGGCGGCTCGGGCGGAGCGGGCCGGGTGGCCTGAGCGGTGGCAGTGGCGGCACGGGTGGAGACCCTCTGGGCGACGGCGGCGGTGCGGGAGGGACGGCCCGGGCGGCGGCGGTGGCTCGGGTGGAGGCAGCCCGAGCGTCGGCGGTGGCACGAGCGAAGATGGACGCCAGATGGCTCCGGCGACCTCGGGAACTCGGCGACGTCGTTGTCTGCGACTGCTTCACCGGAAAGATGATGTGAGGCAGCAGCGACGGAACTCTAGCGGCGGCCTGCACGGATCTGGCGGCTGCGGCTCGGCCGGAGACGGCCTGGACAGCGGCGACGACCGGTCTGGCGGCGGCTCCCAGGCGCAGGAGCTCGGGTGGCGGCCGGCGTCGGCGGTGGTGGATCCCTAGGTCCGGGACGCGGCGCGACGCTGACGAAGAGGAGCCGGCGGTTGATGCTACAGAGGGGACGCGGTGGAGGAGTCGCCACGAACGCCTGGTGCCGGCCTTCTTCTTGTCTCAGCCGCTTCTTGTTGGGGACTTTCGGAAGAAAACGACAGAGCCGGCAAAGAGAACGCTGCGGCGGTGAAATCCTCCTGGCTTGGAGCTGATGCGGCCGGTGGGGCGTAGCCGACGGCTAAACTACCCCTGGATTCAAGTGCTGCAATCCTGGCGTTGGTTGCGATGCTCTGCAGCGTCAAATATGCAATCTTGGACTTCATCTTGGCCTGCTGCTGCACGATCTCAGCCATCTGTTCCTGGATTGCTTTAAACATTGCGCTCACGGAACTGGCCTCCTTGCCGGAAATCATAGTAGCAGCAGTCGTGGGAATGGATCGACGGCTCTGATACCAAGTTGTCATGAACCTTAATTCATGAGGGATAAACACCACCGAGAGGATGGCCGGATGGCGTCGGCGTAGAACGAGAGGGAGAGAGAGACTAGAGATCTAGACGGGAAGACTTGATATTACTCTGCTTGATTCCAATAGCATACGGTAGCCCTCTTATATAGATGGCTCTCCCCTAACAGATGTAATCTAACTCCAATCATATCTCTAACTATATCTCTAATACAAGGAAACCAATCTCTAATTCAAATAGAAATCAATCTCTAATTCCTAATAATAACCCGGCTGGGCCCAAGGCCCACGCCTATAACAGGGTTAGTTTAAAATGGTCAAGGGCGCAATGTAGTTGTTTCCGGGCTTCAGTAGTTTAGCTATGACCTGTCGGCACCGAAACATAGACAAGATGGTTCCTACACTGCACTTAATTGTATTCAATGCTAAGGTTTGGATCATCTTTTAGTTGGTACATTTACCTCTTTATATTGGGGGTGTTCATATTAGCAAAAGGCTTTTGCTGTTGTCTTTTGGCTTTGGCTTATAAATAGTAACAGTTTTGTAAAGAGAGACATCTACGTGCGATTTTGACTTATATAAATAAAGTCATTACAGTGTGTATTATAATCAATTAGTAGATTTTATCTTGAAAAGATACTTTATTTGAAAGTTAGGTACCGTAAAAAACCATTTACTGTAGAAAAGTGATTTATAGAAACCAATGGAATAGAACCATTGTAATGTTTTACACTGACCGAATGATCTATTCAACTATTCAGTCATTTACAGAGGTTAGTGTATTTAATTACTGTTTGTCACAGAAAGGCATATTTAGATTTGCAAAGCAATTTATTGTATCACACTCTTCTTAGGATCCTTTGCCCTTTTGTGAATTGTGTGAAAAGAAGTGCCATCTTTCCGAGTAAAGCCCTTACAAATTCTGATTTTTTTTTCCTGATGGTGACAGTCCGATGCAAGTCCATGTTTCCTTTAAACTTCAAAAGTGACTTTTGCTTTTCTGCAGGTATGGAAGTCCCGTGGACCAAAGGAAGGTACCAGAGGAATCTACCAGTTCTCTTTGGACTGCATTGCACTAACATATGCAGGTCCTATGAGTTTCCTATAACCTAAGTTGTGCATGCGTGTACCTATGCTTTTTCTGTTTCTATTCTTTCACCACGTATTTTGACAGAATCTGCCCTTTCCTAAGCAAGTCAGTATGTCAATATCTTTTAACTACAACATGTTAAGAGTTGCAATTTCTTTTGAAGTTTAGGAGCCTCCTCACCTTTGCATGACACATAAGTTGCACACGAGATCCAAAACTGCATCATATTTTTTTTGTAGTCTCTGTTGGTCTGTTTGAGTATTCAGTTCTTATTTTATCACAGCTGCAAGAAAATCCCGCATTGTTCAAGGAAATTTCTGTTATGAATAGCACGTGTATTCAATATGAGGCCAATGGGCCGGTATATATACACAAAGTACAGGAGGCAAATATGCAAAGAACCCCTTATAACAATGGGGAATAACAGACTATACATATATCTCTAACACCCCCCCTCAAACTCATGGTGGATCAACAACACTGAGTTTGGAGAGGTAGAAGCCGTGCTGTGCTCGAGTCTGGGCCTTCGTGAAGAAATCCGCTATTTGAAGCTCCGAAGGCACATACTGAAGAGTAATCACCTGATCATGCACACAAGTCCTCATGAAAGAAGCATCAACACCAATGTGCTTGGTGAGCTCATGCTTCACAGGATCACGGGCAATACTGATAGCACCTGTACTGTTTGACAAGAGAGGTGTCGGTGTAGTGACAGAAACACCAAAATCCTCAAGTAACCACCGTAGCCAAGTAATCTCTGCTGTCAAGAGAGCCATAGCTCGCAACTCAGCCTCTGCACTCGAACGGGACACTGCAGTCTGTTTCTTCGTCTTCCAGGCAATAAGAGAACCACCAAGAAAAACACAGTAAGCAGAGATAGACCGGCGATCAGAGGGATCGCTGGCCCAAGTAGCATCCGAATAGGCCTGAAGCTGTAACGAGCTGGAACGTGGAAAGAAGAGACGGCGAGAGATAGTCCCACGAAGGTATCGCAGAACTCGAAGAAGGTGGCTGTAGTGAACCTGAGTGGGAGCTGACACAAACTGACTCAGAATATGAACTGGATAAGTGATATCCGGACGAGTAACAGCAAGGTAGACAAGACTCCCAACAAGATGACGATAGCGAGTCGGATCAGAAAGAGGCTCGCCATCAGAGAGCCGGAGGTGAACATTGAGCTCCATGGGAGTCTCAACAGTACGCTGATCAGTGAGAGAGGCGCGATCAAGAAGATCCTGAATATATGTCTCTTGGGACATAAAGAAACCATCTGAAGTGGAAGTAACCTCAATCCCAAGGAAGTAACTAAGAGGACCAAGATCCGACATAAGGAACTGCTCACTAAGACGAGCCTTGACAAAGACAATGTACTCAGAATCATCCCCCGTAATGATCATATCATCAACATACAGGAGAAGAAGAGTCCGACCACGAGACGAAGTGTGGACAAAGAGCGCAGGATCATGATCACTAGCTGAAAAACCAGCAGCAGTGACCACAGAGGAGAAGCACTCAAACCAAGCACGAGGGGCTTGCTTAAGGCCATAGAGAGAGCGACGAAGGCGACAGACCATGCCCTCAGGAACAGAATACCCAGGTGGCGGATGCATGTAGACCTCCTCGCGCAACTCGCCATTAAGAAAGGCATTCTTGACATCAAGCTGGGAAACAGACCAGTGGCGAACAGACGCCACCGAAAGAAGAGTGCGAACAGTGGTCATGTGGGCCATAGGAGCAAAAGTCTCGTCGTAGTCAACACCATGCTCCTGCTGGAAGCCACGAGCAACAAGACGCGCCTTATAGCGCTCAAGAGAGCCATCATAGCGAGTCTTAATCTTATAGACCCACTTACATGTGATGGGACGAGAATGAGATGGAAAAGGAACAAGATCCCAAGTACCAGTACGTTCGAGGGCAGCAATCTCCTCGGCCATGGCAAGCTGCCACTCAGGGTGAGTAACAGCATCCCGGTAGGAGACAGGCTCACGAGTAGCTGCGCCAGCAAAGGCAAAACGGGCAGGAGGCCGAATCGACTGGCGATCGCGGAGAGCGTAGCGAGGAGAAGATGACCCATCAGGGGAAGATGGAGCATCAGAAGAAGATGGCTCATCTGGAAGATCCTCAATACGAGGTCGACGAGTGTAGAAGATAAGAGGAGGAGGTACTGTAGTGGGAGGAGCCTGCGGAGGCGTAGGAGACGACACAGGCGGAGACGGAGGAGCCTGCGGAGTCGTAGGAGACGACGCAGGCGGAGACAACGGCGGAGAGGCCACAGGAGGAATATGTGGTGACTCAGTAGAACAGGTGGACAAGGGCAAAACAGATATAGGAGTATCTGGAAAGGTCAAGAAAGACAAAGACTCCACAGAGGAAGTCGAAGGAGAGGCAGGACGTGGGTAGAATGGACGAGACTCATCGAAAGTCACATCACGAGAAACCCGCATCCGTCGACCAACAGGATCCCAGCACCGATAGCCCTTGTGCTCGGCACTATATCCCAGAAAGACACACTCAACAGACTGAGCGGTCAGTTTGGTGCGTTCTCGAGGGGCGAGGAGAACGTAACAAACGCAGCCAAACATATGAAGGGCAGAGTAGTCAGGAAGAAGACCACAGAGACGCTCAACAGGGATCGCACCCTGAAGAGCAGAAGAGGGCTGGATGTTGACGAGATAGGTGGCAGTGGAAACAGCCTCGGCCCAAAAGTGAGGTGGAATAGAGGCGGCGATCATCAGAGTACGAGCCGTCTCAAGGAGGTGACGATGCTTGCGCTCAGCGACACCATTCTGAGCATGAGCACCAGGACAAGAGAACTGAGCAAGAGTACCCTGTTCAGCAAGGAAGCTGCGCAGGTGACGAGAGAGGTACTCGCCAGCAGAGTCAGCTCGAAAGACACGAATAGGGGTGGAGAACTGTGTGTGAATCATAGTGGCAAATTGTTTATAGATAGACAAGACCTCACTACGAGAAGACATGAAATATATCCAAGTGTGACGAGAGAAATCATCTATAAATATGATATAATATCGATGACCCCCTTTCGAAACGAAGGGAGCCGGACCCCAAACATCTGAATGAACAAGATCAAAAGGACGCTGAGACACAGTCTCACTATGAGGATAAGGAAGCTGAATCTGTTTACCTAACTTACAGCCCTGACAATCTAAAGACACGTCTCCTGAGACAGATCCCAGAAGACCACGACGAACTAAGGACGACAGACGAGATCCACACAGATGATCAAGACGATGATGCCACTGCTGGAAAGAGCCGGTAGATGAAGTGGCAGAAGCGGAGAGACTGGCGGCGGTGGTGGCAGCGGAAGGAAGGTGAAGCCAGTCAAGCTCCCAGAGACGCTGTGAGTCACGGCGCCGAGGGCCAGAACCAACCAGAGCTCCCGTGTGGCAGTCCTGAACACAACAAGAGTCAGAGTCGAGAATAACCCGATAACCGAGGTCAGTAATCTGCCCAGCAGAAAGAAGCTGTAAGGTAAGGCGAGGAACATGAGCAACAGAAGAAACATGAAAGGATGAGTTGCTAAGAGATCCTCGACCAGAGACAGAAAGAGATGTACCATCAGCAGTAAGAACACTGACAGGAGAGTCAAGAGGTGTAATAGAAGACAGAGTGGAAGGATCAGGAGTCATGTGAAAGGATGCTCCAGAATCAAGAATCCACGGGGAGGTACTTGACTGTGTAGGGGGTGGTTTCTCAGTGCCCGAAGAGTCAGTAGCAGAGCCTGCAGAACCTGTCAAAGAAGAACCTGAAGCGGCAAGCAGGCGTCGAAGTCTGGCTATCTCCTGCTCGGTGAGAGAAACTGCTGAAGAAGTCGATGCAGACGTCAATGTAGAAACACTAGTGCCAGTAGAAGAACGGCGTGAAAGATGCCGCTTCTTCTTGTAGCACTGGGACTCAGTGTGGCCGTCCTTGTCGCAGTAGGAACAGTGAGGACGGCCACCTCCAGACGGAGGGCGGCCACCACCACCTGTGGCAGCCGCTGGAGGAGGCTGCGTAGCAGGTGGACGAGCGGCGAGTACAGAAGGTAGTGGCAGCAGACCAGCACCACTCAGGCGAGGGAGGGAAACGGTGCCCATTGGTAGGCGGCGCTGGACGGCGCGGCGACCAAGGTAACGAAGTCTAACAGGCGGCGCTGGACGGCGCGGCGGTTAGAACGACGTTTTTTTTTTGCTTTTTTTTTGCTTCTTCTTTTTTTTTTTCTCGAGTCGGTTTACAAAACCGACCGAGCCAACCGACCGACCGAGCCCAAACCCTAGAACAGGAGCGGCTCGGCGCGGGAGGCGGCGGCCCGGCGCGGGAGGCGGCGGCAGCGGCCTGGAGAAGGCGGCGCCGGCCACCAGCAGGCGGAGCGGAGGCGGCGGAAGGCGAGCGGAGGCGGCGACCAGCAGGCGGAGCAGAGGCGGCGGAGGCCACCGACGGCAACGACGGAGGCGGAGGCGCCGAGACTGGGCGGGGGAGGCGCCGAGGCCGGCGACGATGGAGGCCGGGAGCGGGCTGGAGGCGGAGGCGCCGAGGCCGGGCGGGGGAAGGCAGCCGGGGCCGAGCGGAAGGTGGAGGCGCCGACCCGAGCAGGCGGGCTCCGGGCGGGAGGCGGAGGCGGCGACCTCGGGTGGAGATCGCGCGACGGGAGGCGGCGGCGACCTCGGGCGGAGATCGCGATGGTGGAGGCGGCGACCTGGCGACCTCGGGTGAAGACCGCGACGCCGGCAGAAGCGACCCGATCTCGGGAGGAGATCCAGGCGGCTAGGAGCAGCCGGTGGCAGCGGAGGCCGGGGACGGGGGAGTCGACGGCGGCGCGCGGAGGAGTCGGCGGGGCCGACGGGGGAGGAGTCGACGGGGCCGACGGGGGAGTCGGCAGGGCCGACGGCGACCGGAAGGCGGTGGAGGCGGCACGCGGGAGTCGGCGACGGTGGTGCAGAGTCGGCGACGGCGCGCGGAACCCTAGGTAAGCCAAAACCCTAGTTTTGGCTCTGATACCATGTTATGAATAGCACGTGTATTCAATATGAGGCTAATGGGCCGGTATATATACACAAAGTACAGGAGGCAAATATGCAAAGAACCCCTTATAACAATGGGGAATAACAGACTATACATATATCTCTAACAATTTCTACCCTCTAATTGGTAATGCATTGCTTCTTTTCCCTGTAAATTCAGTAAAGACAGCCTCCGTCTTTAGCTATACCATGTTTAAGACAACATTCTTTTGGTACAGTAGTTACAGTATGGAGTCACAGCTTTCAGAAAACTCCTCATCTTTAGAGGTCATTGGGCAACTTTTTATCCATAGTGGACCCACTGGGTTCAGCAAGTTGGCACCTTCTAATGATTCTCACTTGCTTTTCCTCTTTTTTTCCCTCCCTCCCGCTTTATCCATGGAGATCTAAATCTTTGTATCAGAATCTGCCGAGACCACCTCAAGGGAGGCATATCAAAAGAGGAGCTCACTAGGACAATCATTGCTTGCAACATTCTTCAGTCACTTGGTTAATTCCCTGCATATGCACTTCCCTACAGGCTTCCTTTTTAGCACGCTGTAGAAACATCCCATGTTATTATGTTGCTGGTAAATTGTCCCATCTCTTACATTGGGGGTGTTTGGTTGCCAGCCACACTTTGCCACAGGTTGCCACGCCTAAGGTTAGGCAAGTTTGACCAACTTGGCAGCTGTTTGGTTGCAGCCACAGTTGTGGCAAGATTCCCTTCCAGCAAACTAGGTCCCACGTGTCAGTGACTCAAAAAAGTGTGGCAAGATTCCCTTAGGCTTGCTAAGGTGTGGCAAAGAATTTGAGCACCTCAACTTAGGCAAGTGTGGCAATTTTTGTTGGCAAATGGTGGCAAAGTGTGGCTAGCAACCAAACAGCCCCATTGTCCTTCTAACATGCCAGTATATATGCCACTCACATGCTATCTGATATATCGATCAGGCCATAAATTTTTAAGCCTGGGTTAGGTTATGTGTGTAGTCTCATATATGAAAAAAATTTCTGATTGGAAATGATATGCTTTGCATGAAATATAGGCTGCAAGTAAATATTACACCACATTATGTTTTCTATGTATTCGAGCAGTATATGTCTCTTTAAGAAATGTACATGAACAGGAAAATCGAGCTGAACAGTACAATACACTAAACCGTAAACAAGGCCATCGTGTGCGTTTATGCATTGTATGTACACACAAGATGCTCTGAAAATGCTCCAAAGAAGACACATGTCAAGGCCTTGCAAGGGATCAGGTTAGTAATTAGCATACACTATGAAGTTGAGCAGATCTTTTGCCTCTCACGGGACCAACAAACTCTGGTGAATCTTATGATCCTTAATTTACCTGGTACTTGGATAAGCAGGAAGCCTGAAAATTAAATCAGAGAGCAACTCAGAACTGCACGATGGGATCCACATATATCAAAGAGAGTACATATGCCTTTTTTCTTTGATTTCCTTTTGGGGTCACATGTAAATGTCTCATTAGAAGTGCTTTAAAGATGTTTTTACCTTAATAAACTACTGAACATAGGACTAGCTTTCTTACTGTCTACCTTAGTGTTGCAGCTCCTTTCTTTCTTTGTTGAGAAATCAATTTAAGTTCAAGAAAACATCCCTCAATCACCTGCCATTTTTCTGGTGTGATATTCTATATTCTTGAAAAACTAATTAAGGTCATGATCATATGATGTGATTGCTTCTTCCACTCACCACTTTGCTTAAGCTGAAAAGGTGCCTGGATGATCACCTTCTGTTAAGTCTCCTTGATGAAATCAGGGCCAAAGTTTATAGATGCTCTATTGTTCCTAGGAATATCTTACTGTAGGACGCGAAGGTAAACCTGAATAGAAGCTATCAATAGGACCTTTTGTCAAACATGAGTATCCTGTGCGCTTGATTCATTCATAATTTAAGGTCAGTGGGCTAACCTTTTGTTTTGACCAGCGCACTGCGGTTTCTCTAGAAAAGAGGCCAGTGCTGAACCCTGAGCATGATTAGATTCGGGAAGAAGTGGTAGGAAAGATCTGCGCGTGGATGGCTCTATGCAAAGCCAGCCACAGCTTATGCATAGGTCCAGTAAAAAGGGAAAAAAATGCTTCAGATGCAGAGAGGCCAGGCGAACAGTAGACACACACAGAAACACGTAAAACTGTTATCTTCTGCGAATGAGATTGTGCAAAGAAGAAAAGAAGGGGAGGGAGGAGGCATTGGCGCATGTGACTCCATGTGGTGCAACAGAAGGCGACCAGACAGACGAGACCTCGGCTATGCACCTGTGCCTGTGTGCGTGAGAGAGAGAGAGAGAGAGAGAGAGAGAGAGAGAGAGAGTTTTCACTGCACCACACAGAGCTTAGCTGCACTCTGCAGATTGGTAGCTAGCCTGTGTAGTTCAAGTTTAAGTGTGTGTGTGTGTGTTGGAACATTCATGCACATGAGCCCTGGTGTCAACTCACGTGTGTAGTGCACGAGCTTGGACTCATGTCTGGTCGACTGCTCCTAGCAATGCCATATTTAGTGAGCCGGCAGTGCCGCATGCATGGGCTTGTTCTGCTAGCTCAGCCGTGCGCCCGCTAGCTGCTTCTCTATCTTGTATATCTGCAAGTGATCAGATGGTTGACGTGGCACATGCTATATATAATTTATGAAAAAGGGGTTGGTGGAAGTAAGTGGTTGTTTTGATGAGAACTTACTTCTCTTGGAAATTTACCCATATATATCCATGTGGTATTAATAGACCGTTTAATTCTTAGTGGCAGTGTTGTATTTTCCTCCAAATGTCCTCTTGTATCTCTAACTCAAATGCTTATACATGTTGACTAGCCGCCAAGGTTAACAAAACTGGTTTTGAAGTTTTAACCGGGGTCCAGTAGGACCGGTAGCACCGATTTTCAAAAAAAATTCAGTAGCTTTCTGGTCGAAATCTTCAAATAAAATAAAAATCAGCTGAAATTGGTATAAATCGGAGTATATCGGATGAACTCGAAGTAAAACGAAATATTTGAGACTGATCTGTACTCAGTATTACTCAGTAAAATATGCCTTTCCTTGATTAAGAAGTGGTGTGAACTAGTTAATAGAATCTGATCAAATGGAACCTCAGCATGCTAGCTAATATAGGATGATTGTTCGTCTGTGCTGAGATCAGGCGAATGAGGTGGAACAGTTGGCTGATCTACAGGGCTCCTCCGCACACAAGATGATGGCCTCTGTTTATTAATGCAGAAACATCTAAATCTAGTGCCCAGAGGCATTCCTGTCTCTATATCCTCTAAGGCGACCCATGGCAGCAAGAGAGTGGGGGGCATGCACATGTGGGGTGTGTAAGAGTTTGGAGAAGAGAGGTGGTAAATTCACATCTTTACACCTCCTTTATGACCACAGACTTTAATCAGTTTTCCCTTAATGCTCTGAACCCTGACCCATACCTCTCTCTCTCTCTCTCTCTCTCTCTCTCTCTCTCTCTCTCTCTCTGGGGAAAGAAGGAAATGTTCTCTGAAAAGCTTCCCTTGGCTAGGCATCCTCTTCATTTTTGAAGCTCCTTTTCTCCTTCTCTGTTTCCTGCACAAAAGCTCGATCATCTGGTTTGTGGTGGTTAAAAAGAATGAACCTGCAAGTAATTCTATGGCAACAAAAAGATTTGATCTTTTCCACTGATTTCCCTAAACTCCACCTCTAGTAGAGTGACCCTAAGAGGCACATGCATGCATCTGTTAAAAACTGATCAGACAGAGGTGCATGCCGGCTGTTTTAAGAAACTTTTTATCGAACAAGCAAAATATAAAGCTTAACACCAGTGGTGTTACTGAATGGTTAATGTTGCTAGTCTTTCATGCCCACTGTGAAGTTACAACTGTTCTAATAAATAATAATCTACAAAAGGTTGTGGGTATTGCTAAACTATGGAAATATTGAAACGTTATCCTATTGTGTATATTGTTTTTGGGTTTTTAGCACTTTTGCCGAGGGAAACACATTTGCTCTCATAAAAAAGTATCCCTACAGAAATGCTTTTATATGCCTGAAAACATCACACAGATGGATTTTTCTCATGCAAAACTTTGTACAGGGTGCTGGGATGGATGATGGTGGATCTACTTGCCCCCTTCCTCATGCTGGTTGCTGAACGCTTAGCCCAGCTGTCATGGTAGGGATAGGCCAAGAAGACTTAAAATCGTTCTCCTTGCAGAGACTCTAATATAAAGACCAACCAATTTAGAACTTGACTGTTTTATTGCTTGATTATAAATAGTGTGACGTCTTTATTTATATAGATGAGGTTAGCCCTAATAATATGGAAACTAATACAATCTAATGCAACCAATCAACTAAAGATAATATCATATCTTTATATTATCTAAATATAAAGATATGTATCTAGCCAAGCCGTAACACTTCATCCCTCGCAGCGAGACAGTTCGTCCTCGAGTTGTTAGGTGGTGGCCGCGGACTAAGACTTTCGTGGCCCCATGTCAAGGAAAGGTTATACCATCAATGCTACGTCAGATGTGGTGTTGGCTGAGAGGTGGTGGCATTGGCTAATGTGGAGAAGGGTGACAGCCTAGGCGACCAGCACAGGACAGCAACAATGCCCTTCTTGCCACGGGGTGTGACGAAGGTGGAAGATATGCGACAACGTCGCCATCTCCCACATGGCAGCCATTGTGCTTCACACTTGCGGAAGCACAGCGTTGGCCGGGCTCATGAAGATGATCATTGGACAGCAGCAAACTTTTTCCTCGCTGAATGCACCAATGGTATAGCTAAGAACGGCGTGACTGATTGAGGAGTCGTTATTGATGAAGGCGACAAAATGGCCAGAGACAATATCGGCGTCGGAGAAGGTGGTGGCAGCTTAGCTATTGCAATGGCACGCAACGCCTCTTCTTGCGCCTTCAGGTTTGTCCATCAACTCTATAGCCTTCTCGAGAAAGGCCTTCATCTTCTTGCTACTAGCCTTCAAACTATCTAGGATAGATAGTGCGGTACCAAAAGCCATGATGAGTGGCTCTAATATCAAGATGTTATGGTAGGGGATATGCTAAAAAGGCTTAAGATCGTCCTCCTTGTGGAGGTTTTGATCTGGAGACCAACCGATTTAGAACTTGACTGCTTTATTGCTTGATTATGGGGTTAGCTCTAACAATATGGAAACTAACACAATCTAAGAAATTTTTGTACGGATAACCCATTTTTTATTCGAAAATACAGAAATATACCCGCGACAAAATTTTTTTACATAAATAGGCTCGAGTCGCCAAACCATTGGGCGATTTACGCTTGTCGCCCCACCAAAATGCGACTTATAAAGAATCTGGTAACCGTTGGGCGATTAAATGCAATCGCCTCCCCGTTAAGCGATTGAATTGAATCGCCCCCCCGTTCGGCGACATAAAGAAGAGTCGCCCAACGGGGGGGCGACTGCATGTGAAACAGCCCGACGGCCGAGCCCCTTTTCTTCCCCACGCCTGCTCGCTCGCCATTCACTCTCTCCACCGCGCGAGAAGACAGAGCAGAAGAGAGGAAGGAAGAGGAGGAGGAGAGGGGAAGAAGAGAAGGAGAGGGAGAGGAGAGGGAAGAAGAGAAGGAGATGGGGAGGAGAGGGAAGAAGAGAAGGAGAGGGGGAGGAGAGGGAGAGGAGGAGAAGTCGCGGGATTTGCAGGTATTTTTCTAATTTTAGAAAATTAGTTTAGATAAATTTAGTTTAGAAAATCTAGTGTAGATATTTAGTTTACAAATTTAGTTTAGATATTTAGTTTAGAAAATTAGCTTAGATATTTATTTTACATATTTAGTTTAGAAATCTAGTTTAGAACATTAAATTTAGAAATGTAGATGCAGTTTACAAATTTAGATGTACAAATTTAAATGTAGAAAAATATAGTTTTTTGTATAATATTTGTAATGCATTATTGTGGAAAATTTACTTTAGAAAATTTGTTTAGATAAATTTAGTTTAGAAAATGTAGTGTAGAGTGTAGATATTTAGTTTACAAATTTAGCTTAGATATTTAGTAGAGATATTTAGTTTAGAAAATTAGCTTAGATATTTAGTTTACATATTTAGTTTAGAAAATCTAGTTTAGAACATTAAATTTAGAAATGTAGATGCAGTTTACAAATTTAGATGTACAAATTTAAATGTAGAAAAATATAGCTTTTTGTATAATATTTGTAATGTATTATTGTAGAAAATTTACTTTAGAAATTTATTGTAGATCATTCAATGTACAAATGTAGATGCAGTTTACAAAATTGAAATGAAGAAAATTTAAATGTAGAAAATTGTTGTGTCGAAATTTTGTATACTATTTTTCATGTATTATTGTAGAAAATGTAGTGTACAAATTTACATTTAGATAATTTTACAGTTATGGCGGGTGACTGGCGGTACACGCTGTTGGATGAGCACTTGGACCGCGTGCACCGCGCTTCCCGTCGTGCGCCGCCACCGGGGAGCACGGACGAGTCGACTGAGCTGGGAGTGGTCCGGACACGCACACCTCGTGTGGCCTGGGGACTCGACCCCCGTTGGACTGCCAGGTTTGCACTACGCCAACGTTTTAGTATTACCGTAAAAATATTTAATGCTGACCTTCACTTTATTTGCAGGCTGCGGGATGCCGGACTTCTCCCTCTTGCCCGGATGGTGCAGGCCACGGATGAGGACGGAGGTGCCTTGGCCGGGGAGGGGGACGAGGCGGGCGTGGAGCGATCACGACGCTTCCCGTTCGACCGTTCCCTGCTGACGGCTTTGGTGGACCGTTGGCGGCCCGAGACGCACACTTTCCATCTACCAGTCGGGGAGATGGCGCCGACCCTGCAGGATGTGTCCGTACTACTTGGCCTTCCGATCGTGGGAGACGCTGCCTTCCTACCGGAGGCTCCCGCCGAGTGGCGCGAGGACCTGCTCGGCAGATTCCAGGGGGTCCTTCCACCGGCCGATCAGCACCACATCTTCGACAAGAGGCAGAAGTATGGACCGACGCTGAGGTGGCTGGCACAGTACCGGGTACGTGGTGTTTCAAGTCGATCGCGTCTTCGAAACTCTTATTTGTGCAATTACATACTAATAAAAACTTGTTCGCATTCAGGTTGAGCGCATGGTTGCAGATGCTGACGATTTCCAGGTTGCGCGCCACCTGGAGGCTTACTTGCTGTGGCTGTTTGGTTGGGTGCTCTTCACCACCAGCCACGGCAACACCGTTGACGTGCGCCTTATCGCTTATGCGAGGGCGATTGCGGACGGCGAGGTCGTCCAGATCAGCTGGGGATCGGCCGTACTTGCCGCGACGTACCGCGGCCTGTGCGATGCGTGCACGAGGATTAAGGCGAACTCGATCCTCACGGGATGTCTCCTGCTGCTGCAGTTGTGGTCGTTTGAGCGCTTCAGTCTCGGACGACCTGTACTAGACGACATGGGTCCCTACGGGGCCGAGATGTACGCGGGGGGAGACATCGACCGGCCGACGATGGGTTCTATTTGGTGTCGTCAACGAGTGAGTTTTATTTTATCGTAGTAAACTTTTTAACGATCGTCGTACTAAAATAATTTGCCTTTCTTGCAGGTACAGTTCGCGCACGTGCAGGTCACGCGGGCGTACCACCCCTTCGTGGAGCAGTTGGACCACCTCGCAGACTCCGACGTGCGTTGGGAGCCTTACGCAGCGGAGGCAGTGCAGGCCCGTGCTCCTGACGGGCTGTCTGCACTGTGCTGGCGTGACCAGGCTTTCTGGCTGACCCGCCGGAAGCTCGTGTACGGCATCTACGTGGAGGACTACGCACCACAGCGAGTCATGCGGCAGTTTGGGCTGCGGCAGGCACTTCCTGTACCAGTCGGGCCGCCGATTCCGCCCCGCGTGCACGCGTGAGTGATCGCTTCTGATATTTTTGTACGTACTTACTATTGTGATCGCAAGTACTTACATTACGTAATGGTTCCATAAACAGGCACACCACGAAGGGCGTCAAGAAAGGCACGGACTGGTCCAGGAGGATGCAGCCCTGGATTGCGCAGTGGGAGGGTGCGCTGGATGACCGCGTGGAGGAGGACCGGCCATACGACATAGCCGACTACGCGGAGTACCTCATCTGGTACCAGGCGCGGACTCGTACCAGGCTGGTACATGTCGTTGACCCACCTGCCCCACACGTCGCCGCACCGACAGACGCGTACCCGGCGCACTTCGCACGCGACGCTCACATCGCGGTACGTAACTTGTAATTTCAAAAATTCTCAAATGGCAATATCGTTTCGATGATGGACCATTCTATGTCTTTTTGTCCAGGCTGACGTCGGTGCCGCGCTGTGGTCGGAGTCCTCCGCACTAGTGCAGAGGTGGGGCACAGGTGGGGAGTTGACCCGCGAGGAGGCCGTCAGCTTTGCGCGACGGATGGAGGCCGGGTGTAGACGTATCGTCAGCCTGCTGTCCTGCACGAGGCTACCGGCGGTCTCCACACCTACGCCCAGTGCACCCCGACCACCAGTGCCACCCCGACCACCAGTGCCACCCCGACCAGCGTGGCACTACTCCGGAGGTAGTACGTGGACATGTCCACCTCCCCCGGAGCAGCCAGGGAGTTCTGCTTGGTCACGGCCTCCTACGTACATCCCCGGCTTCCACACGGATGATTTCATGGCGCCATGTACGGGTACGCATCGTCCGAGCTTGTTTTTAACCTAAGACGACATGCAACGAACTAACGATATTACTATTGCAGGTCCTTACCAGCAGCAGGGACGCTTCTCCCCGGGCCACATCGAGGTGGACCAGTTTTTTGCGGACTGGCCTGGGCCGTCCTCCGACGCAGCACCGGAACCGGAGGTTCTCTCCGGCAGTGGCCTCCCCGGTGCACCGGATGCCACACAGCCGGAGGTGCAGGTGCCTCCACCGGCGCAGCCGCGGGTGCGAAACCCACCTGCTCGTTTTACTTTTTCGGACCCTCGTCACCCGCCGCCTCGTAATCCGTTGCACCGGAGGACGGCCAAGCGGGGCCGTATGGCAGGACGCGGGCGCGGTGATGGAGCAGGTGATGGAGCACCTTAGGGTGGGGAGTGAGGGGTGTATGTCATGCATGTAATGGATAAATACGCGGCATGTTACTGCGTTATATTATAAAGTTCATTTAAATTCAAACAATGCTATTATCTCTTCTTTTTGTATAGAAAATTATTTCTATATCAAGTAATGTGACAAATATTAAATACCAGTTCTTGTGAGACTTAATTACGAAATTAAAAAATAATGTGACATATACCAGTATATGTGACTATACCACATTTTTTACGAGTTTCAAATTACAAAATTCACAAAACCCTTAACAGGATCCATGCAGTCGCCTAGAGGTAGATTGGCGAGCAGGCGTGGGGAAGAAAAGGGGCTCGGCCGTCGGGCTGTTTCACATGCAGTCGCCCCCTCGTTGGGCGACTCTTCTTTATGTCGCCGAACGCGGGGGGGGGGGCGATTCAATTCAATCGCTTAACGGGGAGGCGATTGCATTTAATCGCCCAACGGTTACCAGATTCTTTATAAGTCGCGTTTTGGTGGGGCGACAAGCGTAAATCGCCTAATGGTTTGGCGACTCGAGCCTATTTGTGTAAAAAATTTTGTCGCGGGTATATTTCTGTATTTTCGAATAAAAAATGGGTTATCCGTACAAAAATTTCCACAATCTAATGCAACCAATCAACTAAAGATATATAATATCATATCTATACTATTTAAATATAAAGATATGTATCTAATTATTCCTAATATAAAGATACGCGTCTAACCTTTTGTAATATAAAGATATGTCTAAGATCATATCCTAAACAACCGCTTCCGTATAGCGCTACAGTACCAAATGGTACTGTTCATGCTACAGTACCGAACAGTCCTGCTCACGCTACAGTACGCGAGTTTTGTTTATGAGGCGTTACATTGCCAAGCCGTAACACTAGCATTGGTGCCTGTATTAATTCTGGTCTCCACCTTCGCGCATCGGCCAAAGCTATATTTTTGCAATGGTAAATGTGTGAAATATTTCTATTTAATTGGAGTTCTGCATGGTAGAAATACATTTCTTTAGTGATCGATTTTTGCTGTGGAAAAAAAAGTATTTGTTCAGCTAAGAGTGGGCAATGGTGTACGTATTTTCCCTGCTCTATTTCTACCTGCCTGGTAGGAGAGTTGGGTGGCGGGTTCATAATAAAATGATCTCTATTTAATCAAGTACTTCCAATTGTCACGAGGTTGCAGGTACAAGAGTGACAATCGTGCTAAAATCCAACTGTGTTCAGCTCTTCTTCATGCAGTCTAGGAACATGCATGAACGGTGGTCTATATTCACATTGAGATCTATCCTTGTCCTATCTAGCCAATTTTTTTTTCCATGGAGCTCTCTGCTGTTCCTAGTATCTTATTCTAAGGTTCACCAATGCTGATGTCATTTCGATTCAACCAATCAACATGGCTAATATTACATGAAATTGCATGGGCTGAAAAGTGCTACAATAATCAGATATATATATAGACCCTCCTTCAACAGAAAAAAAAATCTGATGTGTAAATAATCGAGTCCAGGGATCTCCAGATAACCGACAATAACTGTCAGATACTACATGTCTAAAAGGCTGGGTTTTCTGTGATGTGGCATGCATGATGGCATCAGATTATTTTTGGCCTGATCTACATATAGAAGACCCAACACAGTATTCCCCCTCTTTCATCTCGTAGGCAATGTGGTTATCATCTCATCATTTATCTATTTTTTTCTTTGGGGTATTTATACCATCTACCCAGTCAAAGATAGATCTAGACCTGCCCAATGGCCACAAATGCAGTGGGCCGCATGTGGGATGGAGAAAGGTCATGTGATGTACTCATAAAATGCCTCTGCAAACACATCATTAAAGCAGCTTGTCATATGTGGAACAGAATCTTCCATGATATTCAAATTTCACAGCCAATCCCTGCAGGACACAAAAGCAACTTGTTTTTTTCTGTCACAAATTAATATTTGTGTTTGTGCCATCTCCTTGTGAGCTATGATCACTTGTTTAATGTTTAGGTGCCATCTCTTTTAGTTTTTGGCCCTCAAGCTAAAGCTAGCTGTTGTGCAACTGGGGCAAATGTAGGTCATCAGGCCATGCACACCTGCATTGATGCATATGCATATGTTACTTTGCAGGTTATGACATCTGAGAGGCATGCATCGCCAGGGTTGCTCTGAAATGGATGTGTGCAATGGGTGGCGTATACCCTGTTGTTGCTAGTCTGAGACAAACTGGTGCTTGGAAAGCATCAGAGAAAGGAAAGGGGGAAGGGATAGAGGAGGGGCTTGAGTACTGCACACCATAACTCTAGCTAGATTCTCCTTTGCAAAAAAGCAATCCACAAATCATGTCCAGCACCCAGCTTTTATGTCCAGCTATAGGTTTCTCCAAGCTCATCTCTTCTTTTATGTTTTTCTGTTTACAATGTATGTGTCCTCACCTCTCCTTCTGTGGAGAGTAGCCTTGATTCTATGAATCATATAATCAATATCATCACAAACTTTTTTCCTTTCCTCAAATCCCAAGTGCTAGAAGAAACATGCACCAACTTTCATGATCTAAGTGGACACATAACTGATGATGGTGCAATTAATCAGTCCACCTTGGAGTCAAAAACATAAGGAAACTTTGTTCAGTTAGCATTTCAAGAAGTTGGGGATGGAGTTGCTTTGTTCTCTTGCACATAGATATGATATTAATGGAAGCAGTTACCTGCAGCCCTGCATCACACCCAATGCATGTATGCAGTCCATTAGCTGGGAAGAGCAGTAGGAAATTGTTGCTGGATTAAAAGGGGATACTCATCAGTGGGCGAAGAGTTACATTACTGTATAATTATTTATCTATCTCCTGTAACTCCTGTGAATGCCCTGAGGTCACGGGCATGCCTTGAAACTTGTAAGTCACAGAAAGTATCCTCCTCTCTTTCCCTGCAAACAAACACATCTTTCCATGAGCAATGCGACTATCAAGGGGAGGTGTGTAGAACAATTTGGTCACTAAATACCATGGGGATACCAGTCAGTTGCCTTGCCAGTACAGTACACAATATATGCTTCTCTTGCCTGCAAAAGAGTAGAAAGCATGGAAGCACCTCCCTTTCTTTCCTCCCCTCTCCCATGCATTCTTGCAGAGCTGTTTGTTTGAATTTATTGACTCGTGCATGCCTTTATGCTCTTTTTGTGTATGTGTACTTTCTCCTAGGAAATTCAATTTCGGTCGAAATTCACCAATATTTCGGCCGAAATTCGGCGAAATTCGTTTTTCTCGGTCCATCCCGAAAATAGCCCAATTCGGCTAAAATTCCGGCCTGATTTGAATATTTCCGGCCACTTTCCTTTGTTGATTCGTTCCGTCGGCCCTTCCAACGGAACTACCTTCGTTGAGTAGACTTCATCAGTTCATCTACTCTAGAGAAACTCCAGGCTCCAGCATCTCTCAATCTCGATCTCTCTCTCTCTAGATCCCGACAGTGCCGCCAGGGGAAGGGGGCGAGGGAGGGGGAGGCGGCCGCGGTAGGAGGGGGGAGGCGCCGATAGGGGGAGGCGGCGGCGCAGCGCCGACAAGGGAGCGGAGGCGGCGTTGGCGCGGCGCCAGCACGGGATGTGCAGGTGATGGCACGGCCCTGGCAAGGGATGCAGGCTGCGCGGTGTCTCCGTCTCTCTCTCGAATATATTTGTATTTTTTAAGTTTGAATTGAATGTTTTAATATTTTAATAAAAAAATTCTGAAAATATTTTGAAATTTCCGATTTTCGTCTTTCTCGGAGGGTTTCAAAAATTCTTTCTCCAAAATTGTTTTCTCTGCTTTCTCCTGGGCTTCATGTATATTGTTTTCTCTGCTTTCTCCTGGGCTTCATGTATAAAGCCCTGTGCTATCTTGTCAAATTATAGTGCCTATATATGTATAACTAGAACATTGGGCGCGCTTTGCGCGTCTTGCCATGACTTCAATTGCAGGAATTAATTCACACTTCATTATAGGCACTTCAAGCATATTACAGATAGAGGTCATTGGTCGACCGATTTGAGGCGGTATGAGCAGTACTATTACTGCCACGGCAATGCAGTAGCTGCAACCTGAAGGCTCTGGATAAGCTCATTAAGCTGTTGAATGTTTTTCTCTTGCGCCAATATTATCTGTAAATAATACATAATCTTATGAGTGTATAATCTTTTGAATCCATACAAAAGTAATGACCACAAGAAAATACAACAAAAAGTCCAAACAACAATAGCTACCGATACTGAAACTTTCTTGTCACAGCTACTGACACTGAAACTTGCTTACCACAAAATCTTGTGTAAAGTGTTGTTTGTCAATTCTTTC
This sequence comes from Dendrocalamus latiflorus, assembly GCA_017311315.1. NCBI lineage: Eukaryota > Viridiplantae > Streptophyta > Magnoliopsida > Poales > Poaceae > Dendrocalamus > Dendrocalamus latiflorus. The sequence continues at coordinate 21,032,210 of CM029612.1, read as the reverse complement.
ATAACCAATCTCACACAGTGATCACTTGACCAGTGAACCTAGCTGTGTGATGTGTCAAGGAACTGAGGAAGATCATGCACACCTTCTCATATGCTCAAATGCAGAGACTATATGACACAGGCACCATTGTTTTTTCCCATAATAAAGCAGCCACTATGTCATTCCCTTCTATCATCAGGTCCATCACAGACCGGAGGTATTTCCAGCAAAGGTATGTAGTAAAACAGTAAACACAAATAATTAGTTATGAGTTGTGGCATGACCCATAGCGACAAAGTCACAAGACTAAACCATTGTACACCAATTATATCAGAAAGTAAATAAATGAGCATGAAACCTCCACAGATCACTTGACTTCCTAAGCATGCAAAACTTGCATATATTGTCATCAGGTAGTCATCCTTTTGATCCTTCCGTGTACCAAATTTAACACAGTACCATGGGATGCTTTTCCTAACACCAAAACAAAGCATGGTCTTCAACAAAGTCTGAATCACCAATTGGTTTTGATGTCCAAAAACAGAACTAACAAGGTAAAACCTATTGAGAGAATAAAAACAAGGTCCATAGACTAATGTGGAGAAGCAAATATGACATAAAAAACAATTTCTAACTTATCAATGAATCTGCTTATTTTACAATGCTCAATGCACCAAGAGACAAAGCTCCTACAAATATATCAAAGTATGTATATGCTCGATGCAAGGGGAGAGTAGGGCTAGGCAACAAGTGGAGAGAGGGGAGACGGGAGATCACCAGCGGGCGACGACGACGACACGGCGGCGGCGGGGCTGTCGGGGTGGTCGCCGTTGGCGCTGGGGGCGGCCGCTTCTCCTTCCTCCCGATCACCTCCTACTTCGCCTTTCCGTGGTCGTAGGTCCTCCCGAGCACGCCTCTTTCAGTTTTTACCGTGGTCGAACGTTTTTCGACCACGTCTATTGACGGTGTGATGTGGTCGTAAGTCTTCTTACGACCACCATGTATATGTAACTCATCGTGTAAATGAAAAGAAACACATCTTAGCACCAAAAGCTATCCCAGAGTGATCAAAACAGCACAGCTGTAAAGCGAGCATCTCCTTTGCATACTCCTAAACAAAATATCTTCTATAAGAATAGACAGAAGGTCAAACAACAACAGGGCCATAAAAGTAAAAACAAAGATGTCTCATACTGCCTACCACGCTCTTGGATGCGAAGTGATGGTTGCTGCAGCCAAGGGGTCCTGAATGTGTACTATGAGCTTTTAGTCTCCACCATCAGTCCACCTTTACCATCGGCAAAAGGAAAGTCCAGTTTATGTCGCCAACAAAAGACCTGCAGTTGGCATCAGCGTTCGGGCATGAGTAGAAAAAAATCACAGGGAAAGAAGAATAGATTTTCACAAAAAGAAGACCGAAGGCAAGATCCATCAGGCGAAGACCGACGGGGCGACGTGGATATCAAAGCATCCACACCGCCCGAAACTCTGTGGTGGGAGCAAACGGCAGCTCTCTTTAAGTTCTCCGATAGCAAAACAGCTACATCACTAAAAAGAACCATACACATCCCACTGCTTTGAGCATCACGTCTATCAAACTAAACCACACTTTAATTGGATTGAACATAAGGTACAACTTCATGGTGATATTCAGAAGGCTGAAACAACATCGCCAACGCACAACAGAACATGCCATTTTACTTGATTTTATACATACATGAAGTCAGTTAACAACATACATGAAGTCAGTTAACATTGGCATGGTGAATCCTTGTCAACTCGAACTTGTACGATTTGCTCAATGTTAGCCCTGGTTATACTCGATATGTCTAAAGCAATTGGTTCATTCGAATGCAAACAAGTAAATGGAGAGCGGCGAGATCTGAGTCACTCACCGAGATCCCAGACTTGGAACTTGATGTTGTTGTACTGCACCGTCTCCACGTTGAAGCCAATCGCTGCAGCAAAGCACACAAACACAACATCACATCACATCAAATCCAACATCTTATCTGCACCCCGACCAAACAATGTACAAAGGAGTCGGGAATGAGCATAGGAACCCACTTGGGATCGTGGAGACGACCTCCCCCATCTGCAGCCGATCTGCGCACACCACACCGATCAGAAGTCAGAACCCTCGCGAAAAAACGCAGATCCCGCCTCAGCTGTAATTGCAGGATTGCAACATTCAAGAAGGCAGAGTGAAACCCCGTCGTCGACGGATCACTTCTCCGCCGCGGGTGCCGGAACAGCCGCCTCCTCGATGTCCGGCTTGTCGCCCTGCGCCATAGCCTCCTGGCGCGCTCGGAGGGCGGCGAGGACGTTGACGGCGGGCATCTGGAGGCAGCCGAGGAGGTACTGGTAGGACTGCGCCCTGGTGGGCATGGACTCGAGCTGCGCGAAGTCGTCGGGGCCGTAGAGGCGGCCCTCGTAGACGGCGCCGGTGAAGTCGTCGAGCTGGAGCCGCCACTCCTTCTGGAAGTCGCGGTACGGCCGGCGGGAGGCGCCGACCGGATCCGCCCTCCCCCTCCGGCCTCTGGGTTCTGGCCTCCCCCTCCGGCCTCTGCGGCTCCCCCTCCGCCTTCGTGCCGACCGGATCCGGCCTCCCCCTCCGGCCTCTGGGCTCTGGCCTCCCCCTCCGGCCTCCGCGGCTCCCCCTCCGCCTCCGCGCCGACCGGATCCGGCCTCCCCCTCCGGCCTCGGCGCCTCCCCCTCCGCCTCCGCGCCGACCGGATTCGGCCGCAGCTGAGTCCATCCACCCCCGCGAGCATCCCATCCCGCGGCGGCGGCGGGGGAGGCGGAGGGGGATGGGGAGGCGGCGGGGGAGCGGGGGAGGAGAGGGTTGGGGGAGGCGGCGGGGGAGCGGGGAAGGAGGGGGGAGCGGGGGAGGAGGGGGCGGCGGGGGAGGGGGGGAGGAGGAGGGAGGAGGGGGCGGCGGGGGAGGAGGAGGGAGGAGGGGGCAGCGGGGGAGGGGGGAGGAGGAGGGGGCGTCGAGGGAGGAGGCGGCGGCGGGGTAGGAAGGGGGAGGGGGGAAGCGGCGGCCGGCGGGTGAGCGGGGGGGACGGCGGGGGAGCGGGGGAGGAGGGGGGAGGGGGGAGGCGGGAGGCGGCGGGGGAGCGAGGGAGGAGGGGGGAGGCGAGACTGCGAGAGGGAGGAAGGCGGGGTTCGGGCGGGCGCCAGCGCGAGATGGAGCAGGTCGCCAGCGCCCAGCGGGAGCCTCGCTCGCCACGCGTCGCCGCGCGAACGCACGCGCGGTGCGTGGAGCGCTCTCGCGCGAGGAGAATGGGTTGGGTTTTAATAAACCTGATGAGTAAAATGCATAGTGGGTCATTTAACTTGTGCGGCTGTGTCTTCTAAGTCATAAAATTTTCAAAATGTATATCTAAATCATTGATGTGACGTAAGTGTGTTATTAGTTCATCCTAACTGCCCACACTAGTATAGTTCATACGTGTGGCATGACATGTAAGATTCAAACAGTTGATGAAACATTTGCAGAAAACCCTATGCAATTTTTTTATTTAGCCCTACCCATGTGCCTTTGCCTGAACCAGACCACATTCCATACCCTCTCGTTACTTTTTGTTCGACTACTAGGCCACCCATGCAAGATCACATGGTTCATGCATCATAACTTCATTAGGGCATCTCCAATGGTCTGAGTCAGCTAGCTATATGTATGTACACATCAGCATATATCCTATGTGGAGGAAAGAGAGTATGCAAAAAAAAACCGAGCCAGCTCTTCCTTAAGCACTAGTCTATAACGCAAAACGAGGCAGCCTCTATAAATGATAGTCCTTTTCTGTGTGTGCATGTAAGCATCAAATAGCTATCCTTATAGATAGTTCTTTAGAATGCTAGCTTTTAGTGTGTACTATATAAATGATGTGAAAGTCTTCTAGTTAGTTGCTAGCTAGAACCATTGGAGATGCCTTTAGCGAGAGCACGATGAGTCCCGCAAGGATGAAGCCATACTCTACTGCCATCGCCACACTCCACTACAGCGGTTTCAAGGGTTTCATCACAAGATGATGCTGATGGAAGAAGAAGATAAGGTTCTGAGTGACTGGTGTTGATGGATTCGGTCTGATTCAACCATATCACGATAAGGGCAAAGGGATAGGGTCAAAAGAAAAAAAAAATCTATGGGGTTTTGTGTTAATTTCAAAACATATCTTACATGTTTTGCCATACGTATGAAATATGCTAATGCGTGCAATTAGGATGGACTAATGATCTGCTTATACACATTAGTGATTTAGATGTGTATTTTAAAAAATACAATGCCTTGGATGACACGTACAGACGTACTGACAAGTTTAGTAACACTTGATGCATTTTACTCATAATTGTATACGGAGATAGAGAGAGGCTCCTTTTGTAGCTAGTCTTTGAACAGGTCTGTAAAGTTAGTACGACTACAGAATCAATGTCATTTACTTCATTAATTATAAAAGGGTATTTGTAACATCCCAAATTTTGGCTTTCTGGAAAAATTTAAATTCAAATTAACTATTTTAAAGTAATTGGATTTTACTTGGCTTTTATTTGATTTTCTGGATTTTATTTCAAAATTTAAAGCAAGAAAATGTATTTTAAATATTTTATTAAAGCCAAAAAGGGAAAATTATATTTTTCCTAGCCTTTCCTAAATTTTTATGTAATTTTTGAGAAATTTCTAGAATTTAAAATCAATTTTCAAAGCTAAAAAGTATTTTATAAAATTATTAAGTTCAAATCCGAAATTAAAAATATCATTAATAAGTCTAAAATGCTTCCAGGAATATTTCATGATTTTTCTGGAATTTTTAGACATTAAATACTATTTTTCGAAGTGTTTATAAAGTTTCTAGTATTTTCTGAAATTTATTCCGAAAATAAAAATCAAATTATTCCTAGCCCGCCACGTGTCGCTCTCAGATTAAATCAACCTCTCTCCACGTTTTAATCCTAGCCATCCACCACAACTTATCCCTTCATAAAATCCAAAGCCTCTTATCCACCCACTTGCCACGTGTCGCAAATCTGACGGCCCGTACCCCTTCACTTCTTCTCCCTCTCTATTACACATGGACCCCACATGTCATATGTTTCTTCAACCTCTTCTTCTTCCTCCTCCCACCCTCTCTCTCCTCCACCATTAGAGCCGAATGGAGCTTTTAATTGAAGCCCGTTTCTCCCTCGTAACTCCCGATTAAAGCGTGGAAACGGACGCCCTAATCACACTCATCAATCTCCCGGCCGTTCCCTGTCCTTTAACCTTCTCAAAACCGAAATCTCTTCCCCTCCCTTCTCTTTCTATAAATTGGCCTTCCCTCACCATTCTTCCCCTTTCCTCCTCCATTTCGGCCGGCTCCCACTCCCTCTCTTTCGGCCGCCACCCCGCCGCCGTGCGCCACCACCGTGCGCCGCCGCCCGGCCATCTCCCGCCGGCCACCCCGCAGCACCTCGCCTCCGCCTCCATTTGCCGCTGCCGCCGACCGCCCCGGGCCTCCCCTTCGCCACCGGTAGGTGCGCCGCCACCTCCTCTACCCCCGCCGCCACTCGCCGCCCCGCCTCCGGCCGCCGGTCGCCGGCGAGGTTGCCGGCCGCGCGCGCCCCCGCGTACGTACATGATTTCTTCTTCAACCATGTTCACCTTGTTTAATTGATTTGTTGTTGCTTCTTTGTCAAGAAAGAGCACATGCCCACTTGGCTAGGGGAGACAAGTTAAGGCATGCATGCTTGAGGTTTTGGGTTCAAGTCCAGAACAAAGCAAATTTCGGTTTGGCCATATCCAAATTTTTGTTCACCTCTATTCAATGACAAGCGGGACCCACTCGTCATGCAATAATAAAATAAAATTCTACACCCAATGACAACCGGGCCCCACATGTCATACACTCCAAAATACCCCAAAAATCAGCCAAAATAAGATTCCAGAGAATATTCCCTCGTTTTGCATTTTCTGGAATTTCCAAACCGATCAAACTTCCAATCGCTCGTTCTCCCTCGTCCGATCTCCGAATCCAGTGATTCAAATTTCTAAATTTGTATAAAATCATAATCTATGTTGCAGTATATATTTTATATTTTTGTGATTTTATTTGTATTTATTTATTTGGTTATTTTGTTGTTTCGCGCGTAGAAACCGACGTCACCGAGGAATTCATCGAGTCGCAGCAAGAAGACCCAAATAGCATTCAAAAAGGCAAGTCTCCTTTGATCATTTTGATCCTATGTTTTGCAAGTTTTCCTTGATCAACTTGCTCAAATGATTTATAAAATGATTAGGTAGTTATTTTAAATTATTGCATGCTTATGTTATATCAAGTGATAATTTGATTTAGAAAATTTAGTTAAATATCCAATTTGTTATACCTTCCATTGAAAATTGTTTACCTTGTACCATTGTCAACTTAGGATATCCCTTTGACTCAATAATGAGTTAGTATTACATCTGTTGAATTTTTAAATACTAGCAAAAGCTTAGCGTAGCAAATCAATGTAATAATGCTCAAATGAGTAGCATGTTTGCTAAATGTTTTGATGAATGATTTGTTTGAACATTGGTAATGGATGTTACCATTGTTAAATGATTTGTTTGAAAAGTGGTAATGGATGTTACCACTGTTAATTTAAAAGTAAAAATGAATTTTAAAGGGAAAAGTTGACAAGGGTGGATGGAAGGTTTGGCTGGTGCAGTTAGCACGAGAATTTTTGGAATTGTGAATGAACCACCCTGGTCGTTTAAGGACCGACGCTTGTGTTTGTCCAAACTGAGCAAAACAGTGCAACCACAAGTCTATATGGGTACGACCTAGCTAACTAACCTATAAAGGTGTAGTTTAGATATCACCAGTGGTGTATTGAGTGCCAGGGTGTACTGGTTACTCATAGTGAGGGACAGGGTTTACTGTACTCATACGGCGCAAGAGGGGGCTCCGACTCGTGGATTCGAGTTGTGGTGAAACCTTAGCGGGTGGTATCTAGCTATACTGGAGTAGGTGAAAGGCTTTGTGATATTTTATCTGGGTCTCATGCCAAAGGAAGCATGTTGACTATTAAGATAATTTATCTCTTGTGGGTAAAGTGTACAAACTCTGCAGAGTAAAAACTATTCGAATAGCCGTGCCCACGGTCAAGGGCGGGCAAGGAATGCATTCACATGGTAGAAGTTTGATTTTGATTTTAAAATAAAATGATTTGGCAAACTCGGGAGTGGTGTAACTCTCGTGTTTTAAATCTGGTGGTGTAACCAGATCAGGTGGTTTAACCTGAGTCTTGAAAGTTGGCAGATAGCCTGAGATTTTAGTGTTGGTGGTTTAACCTTCACTAAGTTATTTATCTAATTTCATTTATGAAAAACAAAGATGTTTATCAAATGGCCTTTGAAGTAATTATGTAGATTTGAAATAAAATGCTGATTTATGCAAAAGAACCATATAGCCTTCCTTTGTGAAGCCTTGCATCTATGCATCTTTCCCAAGACTTGCGGAGTACATTCATGTACTCACGTGCTACATTTCAAATTAACTCTCAGAGGAGACCAAAGCTCAAGAGGTGGACTACGACTACTTCGTGGATGGATTCGTCGAAGGCTTTCCGGACTTCTAGGTTGCGTTTCCCCAGTCAATTGCCTGTGGCGTATTGATGGGTCTTGCTTTAGTTTCTTTTTGCTTCTGCTGTAATTTTCTGTTTGGTGTGAGGTCTTAAGACCTCATTTGTAATAAAGGCTTCGAGGTCTGTAATCTCGATTATGATAATAAAGCGTTGTTGGCAATGTATCATCTTTTCTGTTTGAACTGTGTGTACTAGCGTTGATCTGGGACTAGTACTGTAATGCACAGGAGGTCCAGGAGTTTCTACTCCGGGGTCTCACAGAAGTGGTATCAGAGCCAATTTGACTGTAGGGCGTAACCTAGTTAGAATGGTCGTTATTAGAAAAGCTTCAAATTTTATTTTATAAAATAAAAATTTAATAATGTGCTATTCTCATCTTTTCTCTTCTTTCTATCCTTACCTTCATCAGGATATTCTATCTTATCTATATGTTTGCTCACTTTTAAGAATGGTAATTGTATCCACTTTCCTTTGTAATTTCTATAGATGGGTTAGAGAGATCAAGTCTGTGAAGCACCCAGAGGACCGTGTCGTCATGAAGATTTGAAGAGTAGTTCCTTTGTTTATAGTACCCAAGTGAAGCTCTACGATTTTAGAATGCTTATGTATATTGCTTGTTGGTGTTAGATGGACTGTACCAAGTCTTTGTGTACTTGTAGTACAACCATCTTTAAAAACTATTTTTGTTTTCGAGCTAAGTTTCTCCTGGTTGGAGTTTACTTCTCTCTTGTGTGTTTGTTTGGGATGTTATTTAGTTGTTCCCCAACCACATACCTATGCTACTTCCCTCTTACCTTGTGCTAATCCTCGTTGCTGCTTCAGATGGTGCAAGTTCCAAATTCTTCTATAGTAGTCCAAGCTTGGAAAATATTTGAGAACTAAGAATATATGGAAGATCACTAAATTTACGGAAAGTACTCTTATCAGGAAAGTCATCCTAATTCTTAGATGTCAAGTTAGGTAATTTGAAGGATTGTTGCTAGTGTGATATATTTGGATTTAGAATTGACAAGATTGGATAATTCTTGGGTGATTCGAAAGTAATAAAGGTATATTTGCAGATACCAATGGATTATGAATAAATATGAAAGTTGTAACACTTGTGGATTGAATAGATCTTAGAAATGATCACATTATTGAACTTGGTGGAGCTAATTAGATCATGGGGAGTGTCCAAACTTAGTGCCTTGGATTTATTATCTTGGATTGAAAGGAGTAATTGGATGTAAAACAAGATTTTAGTTGAAGGATTTATTTGTGATCATTGGAGAATTAATATTAAGAATTTGATATAGTAAAGGTGGAAATTAAAAGATTGGATTATCATAAACAATCTATGACATCAATTTTGTCTGATTTGGTTGAATCATGAAGAGCGGATAAATTTTGTGGAATTAATTGATTATCATAGTTTGGTGGACCTATTGATGATGAGTGGATACCAGTGCAATTCTGGAAGATAATACACTTAGATATCTGGTGGATTACTCTTGTCATTGCAAAGGGGATATTGATTTGAAACTCGTGGATTTATCAGATCGTTGAAAGATAACTGGATTTTAATTTATGAGATTGAATATATCATTTAAGGATGATCGAAGGCTTAAGTTTGGTGGATTTAAGTCAAATATGGAAGATAGATTGTTCGATAAGAATTAATTGTGGTACTCAGATTCACTCAAATTTGGTGGAACCAAAATGATGATTTTCGAGAAGTTGATTTTGGTGGATTAATCTTATCATCGAAAAGTGGGTTCTGATATGTTGATTTGAAATTTGTGGATTTATCATATCATTGTTAGATAATTGGATTTTAATTTATGAATTGACTGAATCATTTAATGATGTTCAAATGGTTAAGCTGGAGGATTTAAATTAATTATGGGAGTTATGAATCTATTGGATTAGACAAGGATCATAAAGTATTGGTGGAAATCACAGATTACAACATCATTGGATTCTTATTAGAAGAACTCTATAGTTTGCCGTCAAATTCGAATAAGTATAGACAATAAAATGTTATGGGATTATTTGTGGAAACCAATGTGAGATCAACGAGGTGCATTGGTGGTATATGATTCTGCAATGAAGCACCTTTGAAAAGATGAAATAATTATGTCTTTTGTCGGATGAACACTAGAAGTTAAGCCCTTTTGGTGGAATACTGAATTAATCGATATGATAAGGGCAATTGAAGTTAACCCAAAGCTTGCAGGCGACTAAAGATGTACCAATCCGATTTGTTGTTGTCTTCCATATTTCTCAGTTAAAGGAATACCTCAGAGCATTGAACAACAAGATAGAATCATGAAGGAAGCTGAACGCCACGCAAGAAGCATGACCATAAAGTTCCACAAAGTACAATAGTGCAACCATAATTATAAATGGAGTAAAGTTCCTAGCGAACCTTATTATAATAGACTCCGATGGCATAGATATAATACTTGGTATGGATTGGTTGATCAAGTATAAAGGACAGATAAATTGTGCCAATCGTGCCATTATTCTTACCAATTCTGACGGAATTCAGATAAGACATGAGGCAGTTATGCACTCAAAGAAGAACAGTATGTTAACCAACTTAAAAGGGAAAAAGTTGGAGGATGTGTCGGTAGCTTGCGAATACCCTGATGTTTTCCCTGAGGATTTGCCAGGATTGCCACCAGATCGAGAGATTGAATTTGTTATAAATCTGGTACCTGGTACAGCCCTAATATCAAAAAGACCTTATCGGATGTCAGCTGATGATTTAGCTGAAGTCAAGAGGCAGATTCAAGAATTACAAGAGAAAAGTTTCATTAGACCAAGTTCTTCACCTTGGGGAGCCCCAGTGCTTTTGGTAAATAAGAAGGATGGTAGTCAGCGTATGTGCGTGGACTATAGAGCTTTAAATGAAGTAACTATAAAGAATAAGTATCCCTTACCCCGGATCGACGATTTGTTCGATCAACTCAAAGGATCAAGTGTCTTCTCCAAGATTGATCTTCGGTCAGGATATCACTAGTTGAAGATTAGACCAGAAGATATACCAAAGACAGCCTTCGCCACAAGATATGGACTATATGAGTATACGGTGATGTCTTTCGGTCTGACAAATGCCCCGGCATACTTCATGAATTTGATGAATAAAGTATTTATGGATTATTTAGATAAGTTTGTTGTTGTCTTTATAGATGACATTCTTATCTATTCGAAAAACGATAAAGAACATGAGGATCATCTAAGGATAGTGTTGCAAAGACTCCGTGAACACCAGTTATATGCCAAGTTTAGCAAGTGTGCGTTTTGGTTAAAGGAAATTGAGTTTTTGGGACACGTAATTTCAGCAGAAGGAGTATCTGTAGATCCTGGAAAAGTTAAGGATGTATTAAATTGGACTCCACCCAAGATAGTAACTGAGATCAGAAGTTTTCTGGGTTTAGCTGGTTACTATCGTCGATTCATCGAAGGCTTTTCCAAGATTGCCAGACCTTTAACCCAGCTGTTAAAGAAAGAGAAGAAATTTGAATGGAGTAAATCCTGTGAGGATAGTTTTCAAGAGTTAAAGAAGAGGTTAACTTCAGCACCAGTTCTACGGTTACCGGATATTAGAAAAGATTTTGAAGTTTATTGTGACGCATCAAAACAAGGTCTTGGATGTGTACTAATGCAAGAAGGAAAGGTTGTTGCTTATGCATCAAGGCAGTTAAGACCTCATGAAGAAAATTACCCCACTCATGATTTAGAGCTAGCTGCTGTAGTGCATGCTCTAAAGTTGTGGAGGCATTATCTAATTAGTAATCGGTGTGAAATATATACGGATCATAAAAGTCTAAAGTATATATTCACTCAACCCGATCTTAATCTGAGACAAAGAAGATGGCTTGAACTGATAAAGGATTATGATGTGGGAATACACTATCATCCAGGAAAGGCCAATGTAGTTGCAGATGCTTTAAGTCGGAAGATCCATGTTAGCAATATGTTGATTCAAGACAGTCAGTCAACTCTTCGTGAAGAATTTCAGCGCCTCAATTTGGGAGTGATAAATGAAGGAATTCTGTCTACATTAAAGGTTCAACCCACTTTAGAAGATCAGATCAAGGCAGCTCAGAAAGAAGATGAGTATGTTAAAGAAATAAAAGATAACATGAAGAAAGGCAAAGCACCTGGATTCTCAGAAGATGAAGAAGGAATTCTTTGGTTTGGAAAAAGGATTTTAGTACCGGAGAGAAAGGAAATAAAAGATTTAATTCTAAAGGAAGCTCATGAATCAGGATATTCCATTCATCCCGGAAGTACAAAGATGTACCAAGATCTAAAGGAAAGTTACTGGTGGACCAGTATGAAACGAGAAATTGCAGAATATGTAGCTTTATGTGATATATGTCAAAGGGTTAAAGCAGAGCACCAACGACCTGCCGGTCTTTTGCAACCTCTGCAGATACCTGAATGGAAATGGGAGGAAATCGGAATGGATTTCATAACAGGACTACCAAGAACCAAGTCAGGGTATGATTCAATCTGGGTTATAGTGGATCGCTTAACAAAGGTTGCACATTTCATACCTGTAAAGACTACCTATTCAGGAGATAGATTGGCAGAGCTCTATATGTCAAGAATTGTATGTCTGCATGGAGTTCCAAAGAAGATCGTATCGGATAGAGGAACGCAATTTACCTCAAGATTTTGGCAGAAGCTTCATGAAGTTTTGGGCACCAATTTAAATTTCAGTACTGCTTATCATCCTCAAACAGATGGCCAGACTGAACGAGTGAATCAGATATTGGAAGATATGCTAAGAGCGTGTGCTTTAGCCAACAAAGCTAGTTGGGATCAAAGTTTACCCTACGCGGAATTTTCCTATAATAACAGTTACCAGTCTAGTCTGAAGATGTCTCCGTTTGAAGCCTTGTATGGCAGGAAATGCAGAACGCCATTATATTGGTCAGAGACTGGAGAAAGTCAAGTATTCGGACCTGATGTCTTGAAGCTAGCCGAAGAGCAAGTTCGATTAATACGAGACCGATTGAAAATAGCACAGACCAGACAAAAGAGTTATGCAGATAATCGTCGCAGAATGTTGGAATTCGCACCAGGGGATCATGTGTATTTGAAGGTGTCACCTTTAAAAGAGATGCGACGTTTCAAGGTCAGTGGAAAGCTTGCTCCAAGGTATATCGGACCATTTCTAGTTATAGCCAGAATAGGTGAAGTTGCATATCAGTTAGAGCTTCCTCCTCGGTTGTCAGATGTACATGATGTATTTCATGTATCACAGTTGAAGAAGTGCTTAAGAGTACCAGAGGAGTTAATACCTTTAGAAGAGGTGGATTTAAAAGAAGACTTGACGTATCCAGAATTTCCTGTCAAGATTTTAGAAGAGGCAGAGCGCTGTACAAGAAACAAGACTATCAAATTTTGCAAGGTGCAGTGGAATAATCATCCAGAATCGGAAGCAACCTGGGAGCGTGAAGAGGATCTTCGAGCAGAGTTCCCTGATCTATTTCCCAGTCTTTCCGAATCTCGGGGTCGAGATTCTTTCTAAGGGGGGTAGGTTTGTAACATCCCAAATTTTGGCTTTCTGGAAAAATTTAAATTCAAATTAACTATTTTAAAGTAATTGGATTTTACTTGGCTTTTATTTGATTTTCTGGATTTTATTTCAAAATTTAAAGCAAGAAAATGTATTTTAAATATTTTATTAAAGCCAAAAAGGGAAAATTATATTTTTCCTAGCCTTTCCTAAATTTTTATGTAATTTTTGAGAAATTTCTAGAATTTAAAATCAATTTTCAAAGCTAAAAAGTATTTTATAAAATTATTAAGTTCAAATCCGAAATTAAAAATATCATTAATAAGTCTAAAATGCTTCCAGGAATATTTCATGATTTTTCTGGAATTTTTAGACATTAAATACTATTTTTCGAAGTGTTTATAAAGTTTCTAGTATTTTCTGAAATTTATTCCGAAAATAAAAATCAAATTATTCCTAGCCCGCCACGTGTCGCTCTCAGATTAAATCAACCTCTCTCCACGTTTTAATCCTAGCCATCCACCACAACTTATCCCTTCATAAAATCCAAAGCCTCTTATCCACCCACTTGCCACGTGTCGCAAATCTGACGGCCCGTACCCCTTCACTTCTTCTCCCTCTCTATTACACATGGACCCCACATGTCATATGTTTCTTCAACCTCTTCTTCTTCCTCCTCCCACCCTCTCTCTCCTCCACCATTAGAGCCGAATGGAGCTTTTAATTGAAGCCCGTTTCTCCCTCGTAACTCCCGATTAAAGCGTGGAAACGGACGCCCTAATCACACTCATCAATCTCCCGGCCGTTCCCTGTCCTTTAACCTTCTCAAAACCGAAATCTCTTCCCCTCCCTTCTCTTTCTATAAATTGGCCTTCCCTCACCATTCTTCCCCTTTCCTCCTCCATTTCGGCCGGCTCCCACTCCCTCTCTTTCGGCCGCCACCCCGCCGCCGTGCGCCACCACCGTGCGCCGCCGCCCGGCCATCTCCCGCCGGCCACCCCGCAGCACCTCGCCTCCGCCTCCATTTGCCGCTGCCGCCGACCGCCCCGGGCCTCCCCTTCGCCACCGGTAGGTGCGCCGCCACCTCCTCTACCCCCGCCGCCACTCGCCGCCCCGCCTCCGGCCGCCGATCGCCGGCGAGGTTGCCGGCCGCGCGCGCCCCCGCGTACGTACATGATTTCTTCTTCAACCATGTTCACCTTGTTTAATTGATTTGTTGTTGCTTCTTTGTCAAGAAAGAGCACATGCCCACTTGGCTAGGGGAGACAAGTTAAGGCATGCATGCTTGAGGTTTTGGGTTCAAGTCCAGAACAAAGCAAATTTCGGTTTGGCCATATCCAAATTTTTGTTCACCTCTATTCAATGACAAGCGGGACCCACTCGTCATGCAATAATAAAATAAAATTCTACACCCAATGACAACCGGGCCCCACATGTCATACACTCCAAAATACCCCAAAAATCAGCCAAAATAAGATTCCAGAGAATATTCCCTCGTTTTGCATTTTCTGGAATTTCCAAACCGATCAAACTTCCAATCGCTCGTTCTCCCTCGTCCGATCTCCGAATCCAGTGATTCAAATTTCTAAATTTGTATAAAATCATAATCTATGTTGCAGTATATATTTTATATTTTTGTGATTTTATTTGTATTTATTTATTTGGTTATTTTGTTGTTTCGCGCGTAGAAACCGACGTCACCGAGGAATTCATCGAGTCGCAGCAAGAAGACCCAAATAGCATTCAAAAAGGCAAGTCTCCTTTGATCATTTTGATCCTATGTTTTGCAAGTTTTCCTTGATCAACTTGCTCAAATGATTTATAAAATGATTAGGTAGTTATTTTAAATTATTGCATGCTTATGTTATATCAAGTGATAATTTGATTTAGAAAATTTAGTTAAATATCCAATTTGTTATACCTTCCATTGAAAATTGTTTACCTTGTACCATTGTCAACTTAGGATATCCCTTTGACTCAATAATGAGTTAGTATTACATCTGTTGAATTTTTAAATACTAGCAAAAGCTTAGCGTAGCAAATCAATGTAATAATGCTCAAATGAGTAGCATGTTTGCTAAATGTTTTGATGAATGATTTGTTTGAACATTGGTAATGGATGTTACCATTGTTAAATGATTTGTTTGAAAAGTGGTAATGGATGTTACCACTGTTAATTTAAAAGTAAAAATGAATTTTAAAGGGAAAAGTTGACAAGGGTGGATGGAAGGTTTGGCTGGTGCAGTTAGCACGAGAATTTTTGGAATTGTGAATGAACCACCCTGGTCGTTTAAGGACCGACGCTTGTGTTTGTCCAAACTGAGCAAAACAGTGCAACCACAAGTCTATATGGGTACGACCTAGCTAACTAACCTATAAAGGTGTAGTTTAGATATCACCAGTGGTGTATTGAGTGCCAGGGTGTACTGGTTACTCATAGTGAGGGACAGGGTTTACTGTACTCATACGGCGCAAGAGGGGGCTCCGACTCGTGGATTCGAGTTGTGGTGAAACCTTAGCGGGTGGTATCTAGCTATACTGGAGTAGGTGAAAGGCTTTGTGATATTTTATCTGGGTCTCATGCCAAAGGAAGCATGTTGACTATTAAGATAATTTATCTCTTGTGGGTAAAGTGTACAAACTCTGCAGAGTAAAAACTATTCGAATAGCCGTGCCCACGGTCAAGGGCGGGCAAGGAATGCATTCACATGGTAGAAGTTTGATTTTGATTTTAAAATAAAATGATTTGGCAAACTCGGGAGTGGTGTAACTCTCGTGTTTTAAATCTGGTGGTGTAACCAGATCAGGTGGTTTAACCTGAGTCTTGAAAGTTGGCAGATAGCCTGAGATTTTAGTGTTGGTGGTTTAACCTTCACTAAGTTATTTATCTAATTTCATTTATGAAAAACAAAGATGTTTATCAAATGGCCTTTGAAGTAATTATGTAGATTTGAAATAAAATGCTGATTTATGCAAAAGAACCATATAGCCTTCCTTTGTGAAGCCTTGCATCTATGCATCTTTCCCAAGACTTGCGGAGTACATTCATGTACTCACGTGCTACATTTCAAATTAACTCTCAGAGGAGACCAAAGCTCAAGAGGTGGACTACGACTACTTCGTGGATGGATTCGTCGAAGGCTTTCCGGACTTCTAGGTTGCGTTTCCCCAGTCAATTGCCTGTGGCGTATTGATGGGTCTTGCTTTAGTTTCTTTTTGCTTCTGCTGTAATTTTCTGTTTGGTGTGAGGTCTTAAGACCTCATTTGTAATAAAGGCTTCGAGGTCTGTAATCTCGATTATGATAATAAAGCGTTGTTGGCAATGTATCATCTTTTCTGTTTGAACTGTGTGTACTAGCGTTGATCTGGGACTAGTACTGTAATGCACAGGAGGTCCAGGAGTTTCTACTCCGGGGTCTCACAATCAATAATCTGTCATGAACAAACATACCAGAAACTACAGCATACTCTATCAATTCATCAGCATGTTAACAAATCTACAAATCTCATTAACTGATAGACAACAAGCTACGGCTCATACAGAAAAATCAACAAATATAGCTCAAATCTGAGTTTTCCTAATAAGATCATAGTTAGTATTGGACTAAATTCATCACAGAGCGATTGATCCCTTCCTTTGCACTTTCAAATACTTAATATCACAGAGATACCAAAGAAAGCACAGGGGAAGTGATTTAGTACTCACAAAGCGATGGTATTCAAAACCACCGTGAAGAAACCGAGAATAGCAAGGCACGATGAAATCGCTATCCCAGAAAACCTATCAACCCACTGTCGCTAGAAGGAGATGGTTCACGGAGATACAATGCCGCACTTCCTCTCTCAGCCGAAACCAAGAAAGAAGCCGAGGTTCAGAGATGCCGCACAAGATCACAAGAACACTCTGGCCAAGAGCATTCAAGACACAGCAGGGAGCCGGCGCCGCCTCCTTCTTCATCGGGTAGACCTCCAAGGTTCCGAGTTCCCCCACACCCAAATTAGGGTTCACGCAGGAAACCAAAAGACCAAGCCTCAATCGGAGATGGCCGAAGCCACCAACCTCAATACAACCCGAAACGGAGAGGAGGCAGAAGACTCAAGAGGGCAAAACCAGATCGGAAGAAGAGATCAATCCTATCCCGCACGAAGGAGTCCCGGCCTTAAATTAGCGGAGGTGGGCCCCGCCTGCAATTCCTTTTCTTTTCCCTTTCTTTTCTCAATTTGGAAATTCCCAAAATGCCCCCGCATAACAACATGCCATGCTAGTGATTTACATATACTTGTTCATATCTAAATTATTAAGATCACTAGTGCTGGGTAACTTTTTGCATGATTTGTGTGGGCTACGAGATTGCCCTGTGAAGAGATTGGTCATTCTGATATTTGTGTGATAATTTAGGGATATAAGTAAGACAGTGAGTTGGCTATTGTCCACTCGAATTAAATTGTTTGCCTTGTCTTTATTTCTATACATCTCTGTAGAACAGTTTACTCGACGATAATATTAGATTATTAGTAGTTTACTTTAAGGTGGTGATCATTTGGGCTTTTTTTGTGGCTTATGGCTGAAAATCACTGTAGCTGACTGAAAAAACACTGTAGCTGACAGAGACTTATTTAGCATAATTAAATTTAAAAAATTAGTAAATATAAAAAATATGTTAGCCCATTACGTATAATACAAACAAATACCGGAAAAAAAGAACCGGCAAAAAAGCTCAACAAAAAGCCAAAAGTTCAGAAAAAGACGAAATTTATGAATAGTGAAAAATAAGCCGGAAGCTAAAAGCTGAAGCCAAAACGATCACAGCTAGTCTGTTTGCTACTGTCAGATTTCGGTAAGCGATTGTAGAGCTCAAAGCCTCACTTATCTATGAAGAATTGTTATATGAAATTCTGATTCAAGACTTGGCCATTTGTGGCGAGGAGGCCGTGCTCACTGAACGTGCAGCTCGACGCCTGAGAGCAAACATTGAAACAAAATATGTGCATTATGCAAGATTAGAGGCTCACATGATCTCCCTGTTAAGTTTATTCCTTTGTTCATATGATTAGAGTACTACTTCTATGTTTGTGTACCTTCTATTGTTCCTCTTATCATATAGAAACTGCTGGAATATAACTTCACTGCTCATAATTAAATCTAGGATTAAACTAAACCACATGCTGAAATTGATTAATTTCCAACACTAAACAGGGTCTAAAACCAAGAACCATCATGTATGCAACATTTTGCTTTTTTTCCTTCAGTAAAATGTTGTGCACACACCTTGTTGCAAAATACGAACTTGAAACTCCTTACTACAACTCTTGAATCATGTATTCACGTCTCAATGTTCCATGGATCTACACGCCATCGCTATTATAGGAAGCTCACACAAGGCTTATATCTCGATTGCATTTGGAAGCAGCAACTCAAATAAAGATATCATATTCTCCTAATCTTTTGTTATGAGTTGATGATTTCTTTGTTAATGATATGCCCTAGATGCAATCACTTCTATATTTATGATCTATTAAATAAAATATTATTTTTATCTCTTGAATAAATATCTTTCATATTGATCAACATTTAAGTGTGTGACTTATTCATGGAACTTTTTATTCATGTTTTGATGCTATTCTAAATTATCCTTAATCTTATATTATTATATAGGACAATTATAATTTATAGATCAATACATGTATTGCTTGATGATCATGTTTCATGAATCATGAATTTGGGATGTGAAAACAATAATATGGATGCACATTAGAGAATATGGTGTTGGATTGATCCATCTTGAGACACTGTTGAGATTGTTATGTTTTTATATCATCAGTTGGTCTTAAGTAATGATAACGTATAATCCTTGTATCTGAAATCATCATAGTTTTTTACATATATAATAGTGCACTTAGAAGTTATCAAACACTACTCTAAACCTGAGTAGTTATAAAGGTAACTTTTGGGTATGTTGTGAAACATGTGGAGAATATAATTGGTCGCATAAGGAAAGTGCATAGCCATACCACAAGTGGTCGAAGAGTCGACTACATGAAGTTATCCATCACTAGATTAGGAAAAGATTGAATAGTCCATAGATGGCATGTTTCTCACCTGTAGTTCGATCGGGTATCGCGAGGTAAAAAGAGATTATGCAAATAGGACATTTAGTTCGACCAGACATGAACTGGTCGTATGGGTATATTGATTGATCATGAGCTAGTCAAATACATTAAAAATTGGTCTACGAACTGATCGTATGGAGATACAGATTGGTCATAACCAAATACAAACTGGTCATAAGAAGTTGCGAATTGATCATAAACGACTAAGACTTGGTTGCAGATCATATTGCATTATGTTTGTTTGATTTGATCTTTATGTATATTTAAGGGTCGATATGTTCTGCTAGAGACCACTACCGACCAGTGATTGGAAAGATGTTTCTAGGTTACAACTAAGTATACATGAACATATATGGTCCTACACTTAATGGGTTGGAATAGTATATGTCCAAATGATAGCTCTGAGTGGAATATGATCTTTATTTGTATTGGATAAGAATCTACCCGGAGGTTCTATATAAAGGGTGTGCATAGGGTTTTGGCATAAGTGAGAGATTGCACCACCTAACGAAACCCTAGTCACCTCCTTGCGAAAGTCTTGTTGTGTGAGCTAGTGCTAGTACACTAGCACACGACGTTCTATTCTTAGATGTGTGGATTTCGGTAGAGGCGTTATTGTAATTGCAGCGTTAATCGGGATGATCCGAGGAGAAAACCGATGTGCGCTACGTTGAACCAGACTGTTTCAACTCTTTGTTCACTGCATTATGCATTTAGTGGCAACGATTCATAATCTCTTACTCTCATTACTTCCTATTTTACGTGTTAGAAATTTTAATTTGCGTCTAGTGGTACTTTTAGCTTTGAAAGCGAACATGTTGTTTTTTTGCTTTAATAATATAATAGAAAATGATAAATAAAAAAAGCGTATATCTCCCTGCTCATTTGGGCTTTTTGTGGCTTCTAGCTTATTTTTTACTATTTGGCACTATAACTGGCTTATTGTGTACTGTATCTGCTGATGGCCTTTTGGGGTAAGTAAATTTAAAAAAATAGAAATAGAAAAAATAGATTAGCCTATTATAAGTAATACAAAGGAATACGAAAAAAACAAAAATATCAAAAAGCCAAAAAATAAAATTTAAAAACTAGAAATTAGAAATCAAAGACCCAACAGAGAAACCAAAATTTGCGGAGACCTAAGTAAACGATGGATGAAAAGTCAGATCAGGGAGCAGTTAGCCATAGTGCATGGAAGAGATTTTAGCCATGATCGCTAGCCAGCTAGCCGTGGAACTGGAAATACTGCATGTTGCTGTAGCAACACGTGGTACCCTCTTCAGTGTCCGTTTGCCGGACGTGTCGCCGGCCCTCCATTACAATCACTGTATCATAAAGCCGACAGGAGCCACTAGGACGCTGCCGATTGCTGAATCGCTGATTTGGTAAACAACGCCTTCCTGTTTAGCCAAAAGCTGCACACCTCCCTTTGTCATCCAGCGCAGCAGAATGAAACCGCACCAACAGTGGATGCACGCACGACTCCATATTTCTGTCGGACAGAAATGGGCGATCCTGTCCTGTTTACGTCACACTGAAGCCGGAGCATTTTTTAGTACAAAGTAGATACATACAACATGTAGATATCCACTCATCACGTTACATACATGAGCGCGTGCTCTTTACATGCTAAAAATTAATTAGAGACTTAACAACCTTCGAAACATGAATACGCACTATCACACTTAATACGTATATACGTACCCTCAAGAAATATTGTTCACTTAATAGTATCCCGAGAATAAAAAAAACACTAAGTTCAATACCATGGATGGAACCAGGCCAGAGGGGCGAACACCCTCACCTCCTCCCGCTAACCTATGGCTCAGGCCTTTGACATCGAGCATCTTGGCTTAACCGTCGTATTGTTTATAGTAAGATAATTTGTTCACACTTTTGGCCCTGTACTAATGTTTTTTTTTCAATTTTGGACCCCTAGCATCCGTTTTTACAAAAATGGTCCTCCTTGAGCTCGGAAGGCACGACAGACGATACATATCATCTGTCGCGTCGTCGTAGCTCGGCATGAGAGGAGCGGCACAGCTCTGCGAGCTGGCACGGTAGGTGGTGGGCCTGGGTAGATGCTGAGCTGTGGCTACTCAGCAACAGCTTGCTAAAGCAATGAATTACTAGCATAGTTGTTTTACTGTTTACATCTGTGCGTATTTGACCTAATAAACGACGAAGAAATAATAATCAAGTAAAAGCATGTAGCATAACAGCGAGAGAAATTAGGTCATGGCATGTAAGGCAGTTTGTCGCATAACAATGAGGAATTAGGTCATGGCGTCTAAGGCAGTTTGTCACCACGCACACAAGGCGTCACATCAAAGCGCTTACAGGTGTAGCCGAGTTGGCCCGGCCATCTAGCTCGCCTACAGTCGTATACTCCTTAGATAAGTTAATCATAAGTTCGAACAAATAAACAATTGGGCTTAGGACACTCCCAAATCCCAATGCTCAACTCTGTATAATGTTTATAGTATTAATTAGCCATCCACATAGGAGCCACATGGGATGAAAGATGATATGCCCAAGAACTAAGACACACACACACACACACACACACACACACACACACACACACACACACACACACACACACACACACACACACACACACACACACATATATATATATATATATATATATATATATATATATATATATATATATATTGCACGGCCCGAAATCCAATCACCAAGCCATTAAACCATGCAATCACCAGGCCACAAATCTTCCTTTGGAACTGAGTAGATGAAGGATCATATGAGAGGATCTAGATGTTTCTGTGATGAACCATGACATCTGAGAAGGTCAAAATTTTGAATTTGCATTTTATTGGTAATTAATCAGTCGTCTGCTACAGTAGTAATGGTAGCTTCTGAACTATGCATGCACATAATGCATGTAACAGCAGTAACAATCGCATTAGTTAAATGCATGTGTTGATTAGTAGTGAAATGATGCGTTGATTCATGCATGCATTGATTAATTAATGCATGCATTGTCCAGTGGTTGAACCGACTGCCAAGTCTGATCAAATTGGATTGTGGCAGTGGTCGAATCGGTATTGAGGTCCAGCCAGACCGACTAGAATAAGGAGCTCTTAGCCAAGTTATGTGAATTCGTGTATTTGAGTCGCGAATTGATTTCTGTGAATAGGCCCAGTGTGGATATATTGCATGATACATACTACTGCTAACATAAGTCAAGTTGTGAAGAACTTGTGCCCGAAAGCAATTTCTTTGTCTTTTGATGTGCGAGATCGTTTGAAGTCAACCATAGCCAATGGCAAAAATTGGAGCTATGCTCATAGAGGAGCTGAGGCCCAGAACGATCGAGGATACTGAGTAGGACGGTTGAGCTCAAACATGGCACGAGAAAAACAAGAAATATTGAATGGAAGTTCGACCGGTGGGGTTGTACCATGTGACTTGGTCAATCTAAATGAGGTATGGTCCAATGAAATCTGAACAGGAGAGACTTGTCGACATGTGACAAACCAGTGGTGCACATACACATGGTAAGCATGACTATTGTTTGCAATGAAAGGAGACGACCGGGTCAATAGAAGGGTATTTTGGTAGTTTGACCAAAATACTGGAAACAACATTGGAAGCAAAACCACGGTGCATGAGAGGCACTTGGGAGAGTGGTTTAGGTTAAGGAAAGGTTGAGAAGATCAAGATGGATCAAGGCTAAGGCTTAGTGGATTCGGATTTATACGTTTTGAAAAGTGTGCATAAGAGTAGTGTGTGAGTTAAAACATGTGCGTGTGGGGTTATCGAGTTTTTTCTATTGTGCTAAGTGGATAGTATCCACTGAGAGTTAGATGTGATTGACTAACCCATCTATATGATGTGTTGGGATAGAGATTTGTAGTTAACTATCCAACATTTCTCTCTTGAGACTAAGTGTTCATGTATTAGGGTCAAGGTTTGAGAGAAGAGTGTTTGTGGTGTGCTCTATATCCTCCAAGGTGTGTGTAAAGTTACATGACTTTTGGATCATCGGATCAAAAGTTACGTGAATTTTTGGATTCACAACAGTGATGATTTTACTATGCTTTGTCGTTTTTACTATTCATAGCTGTCAGATCGCTAGGAGAAAGGCCAGACCGCCCTCTATGTAGAGGTCAGACCTCTAGAGTTTGGACTTTCTCAGGGTTTGGTTTCTTGGTCGACTTGATTTGTGATTTTGACTGTGGATTCAATTCTCAGTAGCTCTGTATTTATTTGAGAAGAGGATTATTCACTCTCTCTCTCTCTCTCTCTGTTGTCTTTCGGTTCTATAGTAGAAAAATCAATAATCACTGTAAGGAGGCTGGATAATATTTTGATTTTATCTTATGCATCCACCAAACAATAAACAACCACCAAGTAGAGCACACAAAACGATCAAAACATGCATGCATTAATGTCGGAACCCGGAGTAACGACTCCTGGATCCTCTGTGTAAATCGCACTAGTCCAGGATCAGCTAGTGCACACAGTCACAACAAAGATAAATACCAACCAAATGACATTTATATTAAATAAAAGGTATGGCCTTATGGCCAAGTCTTACATCAATGCTCATTGGCAAAATAAATAAAGCAAATAACTGCGGAAGCAAACTGATAAAAGCGAAGCCCAAGCCTGCCCACAGGCAAACGACAGTAAGACGCGGCCTACTCGTCCAGATCTTCACCGTAGTTGACGTCTTCCTTCTCTGTGTGGAAAACGCAAGGTGAGTACAAACTTGTACTCCGCAAGTCACCCGGGAAAATGCAACATAATGATAAAGGCTTCAATGGAAGGCTTATAGGGTTAGTTTGCATAAAACAACATTTAAGAAATACAGTAATAGATTGAAATTGCTGAATTTAATACAGTAAGTAAAAACATTACTTGTAGTAGAAAGTAATACCGTCAGTGCAGGCTCCGACCATACACCAACCTATCCACGGGCATCCCACCCGGACCATCTTTTCCAAAAGATCACGTATGGATTCCATCCATCCACACGTTTTCAAACACTCGCGGATTCCATCCATCCACAAGTTACCATCCTCTCATGGGATCCATCTACCCACAAGGTTTTCGAAAACATTTTGAAAAACAAAATCTAATCCATGAAAAACTTTTACTCAGCATGCCCATGACCGTGGGCACGGCTATCCAGGATAGATTATACACTCTGCAGAGGTTGTACAGCTTTACCCACAAGACACGATCATCCCATATTGCCACCGGGTTACACACTTCCTTAGGTGTGCGGCGAGGAGTCATGACAAGGCCTTTACAATGCCAAGCCTTCAACCTGGTCGAGCCAACTCTAAGATTTCACCCCAGTAAGGAATCCACCAGACCGGGACCCCCTCTTGAGCCTAGACGAGACTTCTCGTGGCTTAACCACGCTCGCCCAAGTGAGACTTCACATGGCACCAACCACGCTCACTTTCAACCTACGACTCGACTCAGATTGGGACTTCACAAATTATTCAGCCAGGGCTGTCCCATACCAGCCATGTGGTAGTACGATTAGGGCTTTGCAACAGTAGCTCACAGACCGGTCCTTAATTGACTCAGGCCCAACCACTTACCCCCGTGCACGACAATCAACCACTGCGGCTCCAACCAACAGGGCATGCCTGCACCCACCACTCTAACCAAATGCCTAAGTCTAAACCAGTTTTATATTTGTTTTCAAAATATTTCATAAACCTCCTTGACTCACCAAAGTCAAGAGTTCATATCAATTTATGTGAAAGGGTTTGTCATTTTATGTGAAAGATATCCCAAAACAAATATTATATCTAAGCAGTCTAAGCATTTGATATAAATTCCTCTAGCCAACACTAATGTATTAACTAGAGTTTGAATCTAGGGTGACAAGGTATTGAGGAATTCAAATTCAATAGAGAAATTAACAAGTAGGCAATAACTAAATTTAAAACTGAATTGAAATACGTTGAATATAAATATGCATGCAATATAATTTGAATCAACATAATTTTATTTTGAAATCTGGGATCAACATGATCAAGGAGGGTGACTTGCCTTGCTCTTCAGCTTGGTTCAAATCTTCGTCGAAGAAATGTCCCGAATCGTCGAAGTCTACACGTGAAAATAACCCACCAAATTCAAATAAACTCAAATTAAATTCAAAATGAACTCAAATATTTGAATTGAGGCTAGAAATGGATAGAGGGGAATTTTTGATGAATTTAGAAATTTGAATGGGCCAAATCGGAGTTAAAACGAAGGAGAACGGGCTCCGGGAAGATTAATTTCAGGGAAAAAGAATAAAAGGAATTTTCAGAATTATTTTTGTAAAGGAAATAGGGAATTATGACGTCAGCACCAAATTCATTTCCGGCCGAATTGATTTTCTACTGGAAATTCGGAATTACTGCGCTAGCATGACGTCACCCAGGGCTGGGCCGCCTGACATGTGGGCCTCGGTCCATGGACCGGACCCACGGAAGGGGGTGGTGGCTGACGTGGCAGGGGAGGAGCGGGTGGCGCTGACGCGGCGGCTGGCGCGTGGGTGGCGCCGACGTGGCACCGCGTGGCGGCCACGCAGGCCGGGGCTGGCTGAGGTGGCGCGATCGCCGGCGGGGGCGCACGGGCAGCACGGCTCGCCAACGAACGGCGGCACGGCAGCCGGCGGTGAGGGGTGCAATCGGCAGAGGGGCGCTCGGGGATCTCAGGGGGAGGCTCGGGCGTTACCGCAGGTGGCTGGAAGGCGGTCGGCGACGACGAGGGGCGGCGGCGACTCGGGCTTCACGGCGCGGCGGCGCTCCAACGAAGTCCGGGCCCGGAGAAGGGGTGGGGGAGCTGCGCGTGGAGGAGAGGGAGCTCGGGATGGCCTCGGCGGCGCTTTGGCGGCTCTCCTTCGCCGGCAATTGCTCGCCGGAGGAGCAGGCGGCGCGGCGGAGCGAAGGCGCACGGTGGGAGAGCGCTCAAGAGCAGGGGAGTGGAATCGGGAGGTGGAGCGAGGTGGAGTGAGGGATGGTGGTGCTCGGGGTGGGTATTTATAGGGCCGAGGGGGTGGAGGCGCGGCGGAATTGCTCGCCGGAGAAAGCGGGGAGGTGGGCGGCGGTTGCGGGAGAGAGGGGCGTGCGGGAGCGGGTCGTGCGGGTAGGGGGTGGGCGCACGAGCGGGAGTGGGACGGAGAACTCGGGGAGTGGGGGAGGCCGGGAAGGGCGGAGGGGCCGTTGCGGCTCGGCGGCGGCGCGAGGGGAAGGAGGAGGCCGCGGGGAAGAAGCACCCGACAAGCGGGCCCGGGGTGGCAGAGAGAGGAAGAGGGGAGGCGCTGACGCGTGGGACCGGAGGCGCAGAGAGAGGGAGATGAGCGGGAGGCGCGGGCGGCCGGGATGGCGCCGCGTGCGCGGGGCGCGATCGGGTGGCCAGGAAGTAATGCGGGGTGGACGGAGCGGATTGGGTGGCGGAGGGAGAACGGCGACGTGGCGCAGATCGGGGCAGGCCACGTGGCGAGCAGGGGAGAGGGGAAGGCGGGATCGGCGGTGGATGGGGCGACGTGGACGCAAATCTGGCCGTCCACGTGGCGGCCGGATGAGGGATGAGGGGATTTGATTTTTTAGAAATTGATTTTGGATTTTCAGAAAAGCCTAGAAATTCCATTAAGCCTCAGAAAAATAGGAAATAAATTCCAAAAATCTCAGAAAAATTCAGAGAATCTCCTGGAGACATTTGGAACTTAATAAAACTATTTCCAACTAATGTTGGTCTCTAATTTTCATATTTCAAAATACTTTTTAAATTTTAAAATACATTTTTAAACTCCAGAAAATCCAGGGAACCAAATAAAATTCAATTAACTCCAATTTTTTAATTTGACATAGAATTTTTATATAAAATCAAAATATCATTTTATCTAATATTATTTTTGGGTTTTCACTTGAAATACTTTTCCAAATCAGGCTTTTTCAAAGACAGAAATTCAGAGCAAATCCAAATTCAAACTTAGCCACAAAAATATTTATTTTAATTTAAAATTTTATTTCATTCCATTTTTATTATTTATTTAATTGTTTCTTTTTTTTAGCAAAAAATTTGTGATGTTACAAATTAACTCTATGCGACCTGATCTTCATTAGCGAAGTGTACTGCCGACACAGATGAGTGGCAGGAGGGGAGGCCTTGGACATGCATGTATGGATTCCCCTTTTAATTACTAGCATAGTTGTTTTACTGTTTACACTGAGTATTTGAGCTAGTAAACGACAAAAAAATAATAATCAAGAAAAAGCATGTAGCGTAACAGTGAGCGAAAAGCATATAGCACGTCGTGACCGAACTCACATGCTCGCTGTGCTCGCAGGGCAACTGCCAATCGGTAGCGGTGGCTAGGTAGGCTGCCGCCGAGCAGTTACCTGGGCCTACCCTCCTGCTGCCCCTCATATCAACCTATCGTACCAGCTTGCCTTGCCGCTTAGCTCATCTTCTATCGAGCTACAATAGCATGGCAGGTTATATATGTCATCTGCTGTATCTTTTAAGTTTAGAGAGAAAGTTATGTTTATCGAAAAGATGTTAGTAGGTTAAAATTGAAAAAATGTTGTAATAATGCTAGATACGTGAAGACTTTCAAAAATAATGGTCAAAAGACAATAGCAATTAGTATTCTTTAGTACTACCGAAGACAACAGTTTGAATATAATTTTATGTACTGTCAACTAGCCAGGTTTAAACAGCTGGAGTTGATACTTTTCTTTTTTAAAAATGAGAATATCTACGAGAAATCTGGGTCTAATTTTAAGAAGAAGAATACAGAATTCAGATATAAGCGGCGTTTGTATTGGATGCGGCTTAAATGTAACTGATGATTTTTAGTTGTGATTGATAGCTTTTAATTAAAAATAAATAGTAATGACTAAAAGAAGTAACCTTTAAAAGGAGAGGTTAAGCAGTGGAATCTAGATATTCAAATTATGTTCGGGCTTTTCCAAACCAATATGAACACCTCTCAATGTTAGATGGGATGATTAAACGAATGTGAAGAGAAATGGAACAATAGAGTAAATTAATGGAAAATGACGTACGAAAGAACTTGTAATTTGCTTTGTAAGCAGGGTAATTCTTTTATTAAAAAATTAATGAATAATTGCGTGGTAGAAATTAGCATGTATCACACATCCGCTAGTTGCAACCGGTTTTCTCACAAACAACATGAGTTGGCGCAGTTGGCATCTTACGTGGCAATAGCTAACTACCACATCACCATGTTGTTCGCCAAAGTAACAGAAGGACCTGATTAACAAAATTAGCCGGTTGGACGAGTCAAATCAACAAAATAACAGTATATGGCTCGAGCGAATAAACAAATAGTTCAGAAACTTGTAGTGCCATTTTGACACATCTTCCTCCACTACCGGCCTCCTTCACCTTCCTCTATGCCATGTTAGTCTCTCTCTTCCTACTTGTTGCTGTCTCGCTACCTCCTTACCGCCAGCTGCCATCCTCTCTCTCCCCCACTGCCGCTTGCATCTTCCACTGGGCTCACCACCACAACCTCCTCCCCATCGACGCGACCTCCTTTGAACTCGCCACTGCCTCAACCTTCAACAAGGTCTCCACTGTCGATCTGACTAGATATGGCTTGCTGACATCTAGATCCGGCTAAATCCAGCAACCGGTGAGCCGAATCCAGATCTGTGTTCCTCTAGTGGTCCTCGCATTCATCGCCATCGCCGAGCCGGTCGCAGTCAGTGACGGATCAAGGTTTCCACTTTCCACCATGCCCTAGGTTGAACTTTAACATAACAAAACAATGCCACTTTATATCCACATCATAACATAACAAAAGTACATCACAAATTCATCATTGACATTAGATTTCAGCTCAATACTTTAACATAAAACATAATAAAAAATATGGCAAAACATAAATAATATAGCATAGTAGATATATAAATTGAGTACCTAAATAACTATTGTGATAAATATTGACTTTACCAACATGTTTATTAAATCATTTAATTGCATTCTTTCAATTAACAAACCCTATCATTGTGAAGGAATCAATACAAAATATTGTATTATTAGTAACACTATATTCTAACCAATCATATCTTTTGAACCATGATTCCTGAAAGCTCCTCTTCTAATTTCCAAACTCTCTCAGTGGAAATTTATAACCAATTAGTCGGCATAGACCCAATTGCAACTACTCCCTTCTAACAGCATCCCAGGTATCCACATCTAACTCCTCAATTGGTTCCCAAATCCTAGAATCAGCAACAAATGTTATCCAGATTAAGTATAACACGATGATTGTTTTGATGCAAGTTACTAGCTCATGTTTCTACTGTTTCTAAAGGGGAGTAGTTGGATTATGTTTGTGTTGAAAAATAATATGACAACATCTTGGTCCTCATTGTTCTGTATTTATAATTTTCTAACTCCTATACAAATTGGCAGTAATATAAATTTAGTATTCACTAATTCACATGGGCAGACATGAAATCTGCAATAGCGAACTAGGGAGGAAGTAGAGCACAAACTATCAACTGACGACGTTAGGCATAGGAGCGGAGCAGTGCGGTGTGGGAGCCAATGGCCGAGGGACAACGGTAGCATGGCCTTGTTAGAATTGGCCCATTTATTTATGGCTCATTTCCTTAATTCCAAAGCATGCATGGTTTAGTACCATATTGCTAAGGAAAGGTGAGGAAGACCGATTTATAAGGTGGAGTTCTGTCTAGTCACACACACGCGCGCGTATTCACGTGAAAATCGCTTGAATTGTGACTTGCGACGTGCGACCGTGCCGTAACGTGGCGTGGCGCGCCACTTGGCAAACCATGTCCATTTTTATTTTTGCTGAGCCCTGCACCTCACTCTCTGTTTGAATGAGATTCAAACTTTTGAGTTTGAGGCTTATTGGGTTTTGATGACAGGCAGTTACCAGTGGGTA
>CM029612.1:20777624-21001970 GCA_017311315.1 Dendrocalamus latiflorus | reverse complement strand
AATCTCGGGGTCGAGATTCTTTCTAAGGGGGGTAGGTTTGTAACATCCCAAATTTTGGCTTTCTGGAAAAATTTAAATTCAAATTAACTATTTTAAAGTAATTGGATTTTACTTGGCTTTTATTTGATTTTCTGGATTTTATTTCAAAATTTAAAGCAAGAAAATGTATTTTAAATATTTTATTAAAGCCAAAAAGGGAAAATTATATTTTTCCTAGCCTTTCCTAAATTTTTATGTAATTTTTGAGAAATTTCTAGAATTTAAAATCAATTTTCAAAGCTAAAAAGTATTTTATAAAATTATTAAGTTCAAATCCGAAATTAAAAATATCATTAATAAGTCTAAAATGCTTCCAGGAATATTTCATGATTTTTCTGGAATTTTTAGACATTAAATACTATTTTTCGAAGTGTTTATAAAGTTTCTAGTATTTTCTGAAATTTATTCCGAAAATAAAAATCAAATTATTCCTAGCCCGCCACGTGTCGCTCTCAGATTAAATCAACCTCTCTCCACGTTTTAATCCTAGCCATCCACCACAACTTATCCCTTCATAAAATCCAAAGCCTCTTATCCACCCACTTGCCACGTGTCGCAAATCTGACGGCCCGTACCCCTTCACTTCTTCTCCCTCTCTATTACACATGGACCCCACATGTCATATGTTTCTTCAACCTCTTCTTCTTCCTCCTCCCACCCTCTCTCTCCTCCACCATTAGAGCCGAATGGAGCTTTTAATTGAAGCCCGTTTCTCCCTCGTAACTCCCGATTAAAGCGTGGAAACGGACGCCCTAATCACACTCATCAATCTCCCGGCCGTTCCCTGTCCTTTAACCTTCTCAAAACCGAAATCTCTTCCCCTCCCTTCTCTTTCTATAAATTGGCCTTCCCTCACCATTCTTCCCCTTTCCTCCTCCATTTCGGCCGGCTCCCACTCCCTCTCTTTCGGCCGCCACCCCGCCGCCGTGCGCCACCACCGTGCGCCGCCGCCCGGCCATCTCCCGCCGGCCACCCCGCAGCACCTCGCCTCCGCCTCCATTTGCCGCTGCCGCCGACCGCCCCGGGCCTCCCCTTCGCCACCGGTAGGTGCGCCGCCACCTCCTCTACCCCCGCCGCCACTCGCCGCCCCGCCTCCGGCCGCCGATCGCCGGCGAGGTTGCCGGCCGCGCGCGCCCCCGCGTACGTACATGATTTCTTCTTCAACCATGTTCACCTTGTTTAATTGATTTGTTGTTGCTTCTTTGTCAAGAAAGAGCACATGCCCACTTGGCTAGGGGAGACAAGTTAAGGCATGCATGCTTGAGGTTTTGGGTTCAAGTCCAGAACAAAGCAAATTTCGGTTTGGCCATATCCAAATTTTTGTTCACCTCTATTCAATGACAAGCGGGACCCACTCGTCATGCAATAATAAAATAAAATTCTACACCCAATGACAACCGGGCCCCACATGTCATACACTCCAAAATACCCCAAAAATCAGCCAAAATAAGATTCCAGAGAATATTCCCTCGTTTTGCATTTTCTGGAATTTCCAAACCGATCAAACTTCCAATCGCTCGTTCTCCCTCGTCCGATCTCCGAATCCAGTGATTCAAATTTCTAAATTTGTATAAAATCATAATCTATGTTGCAGTATATATTTTATATTTTTGTGATTTTATTTGTATTTATTTATTTGGTTATTTTGTTGTTTCGCGCGTAGAAACCGACGTCACCGAGGAATTCATCGAGTCGCAGCAAGAAGACCCAAATAGCATTCAAAAAGGCAAGTCTCCTTTGATCATTTTGATCCTATGTTTTGCAAGTTTTCCTTGATCAACTTGCTCAAATGATTTATAAAATGATTAGGTAGTTATTTTAAATTATTGCATGCTTATGTTATATCAAGTGATAATTTGATTTAGAAAATTTAGTTAAATATCCAATTTGTTATACCTTCCATTGAAAATTGTTTACCTTGTACCATTGTCAACTTAGGATATCCCTTTGACTCAATAATGAGTTAGTATTACATCTGTTGAATTTTTAAATACTAGCAAAAGCTTAGCGTAGCAAATCAATGTAATAATGCTCAAATGAGTAGCATGTTTGCTAAATGTTTTGATGAATGATTTGTTTGAACATTGGTAATGGATGTTACCATTGTTAAATGATTTGTTTGAAAAGTGGTAATGGATGTTACCACTGTTAATTTAAAAGTAAAAATGAATTTTAAAGGGAAAAGTTGACAAGGGTGGATGGAAGGTTTGGCTGGTGCAGTTAGCACGAGAATTTTTGGAATTGTGAATGAACCACCCTGGTCGTTTAAGGACCGACGCTTGTGTTTGTCCAAACTGAGCAAAACAGTGCAACCACAAGTCTATATGGGTACGACCTAGCTAACTAACCTATAAAGGTGTAGTTTAGATATCACCAGTGGTGTATTGAGTGCCAGGGTGTACTGGTTACTCATAGTGAGGGACAGGGTTTACTGTACTCATACGGCGCAAGAGGGGGCTCCGACTCGTGGATTCGAGTTGTGGTGAAACCTTAGCGGGTGGTATCTAGCTATACTGGAGTAGGTGAAAGGCTTTGTGATATTTTATCTGGGTCTCATGCCAAAGGAAGCATGTTGACTATTAAGATAATTTATCTCTTGTGGGTAAAGTGTACAAACTCTGCAGAGTAAAAACTATTCGAATAGCCGTGCCCACGGTCAAGGGCGGGCAAGGAATGCATTCACATGGTAGAAGTTTGATTTTGATTTTAAAATAAAATGATTTGGCAAACTCGGGAGTGGTGTAACTCTCGTGTTTTAAATCTGGTGGTGTAACCAGATCAGGTGGTTTAACCTGAGTCTTGAAAGTTGGCAGATAGCCTGAGATTTTAGTGTTGGTGGTTTAACCTTCACTAAGTTATTTATCTAATTTCATTTATGAAAAACAAAGATGTTTATCAAATGGCCTTTGAAGTAATTATGTAGATTTGAAATAAAATGCTGATTTATGCAAAAGAACCATATAGCCTTCCTTTGTGAAGCCTTGCATCTATGCATCTTTCCCAAGACTTGCGGAGTACATTCATGTACTCACGTGCTACATTTCAAATTAACTCTCAGAGGAGACCAAAGCTCAAGAGGTGGACTACGACTACTTCGTGGATGGATTCGTCGAAGGCTTTCCGGACTTCTAGGTTGCGTTTCCCCAGTCAATTGCCTGTGGCGTATTGATGGGTCTTGCTTTAGTTTCTTTTTGCTTCTGCTGTAATTTTCTGTTTGGTGTGAGGTCTTAAGACCTCATTTGTAATAAAGGCTTCGAGGTCTGTAATCTCGATTATGATAATAAAGCGTTGTTGGCAATGTATCATCTTTTCTGTTTGAACTGTGTGTACTAGCGTTGATCTGGGACTAGTACTGTAATGCACAGGAGGTCCAGGAGTTTCTACTCCGGGGTCTCACAGTATTGATAAATATCATCTAGATGTTTTCTTTCTAACTATTATCCAGATTTGTGGCCATTGGATTAGAGATCTAACGGTCACAAATTCTCCCCGCCCTCTCCAAAAAAAATCTCCCCCTTCCAAAAAAAAAATCCCACCCTCAAAAAAAAGAGGCCGTTGGATCTCTAATCCAACGGTCTAAAATTTGGATGATTGCTAGGAAGAAAACATCCGGGTGATATCTATATACACCCATTATAAAATATATGCATGACAGTGTAAAAGTGCACACAATATATGTCATATAGATACCGGTGATCGATATGATATTTCGAAAAAAATAATTAAGCTGGCAATATTGAATGCATATATGTCAAAAATCGCCTAATTTTTTTAGCATTAAACAGAGTTACCAGTTAAGTACACAAAATGTAGTTGTAACCTTGCTTAAATTAGCAAGTTAACTAATTAAAAACAAATCAACAAGATAGTGAAATATTGAATATTCATGGGAGAAGTTGAAACTAGAAATGCATGAAACCTATCTTTTATTTTGACCTTGATTGGGTTCTAGCTAGGTTTTTTAAAACTGGGTTCTTTTGGGTTGTGGTTTATGACTTTTGAATTCTGGCAGTTTACGAGAGAGACAGTCACATGCTATTTTGGTCAGTATAGCTGAAGTCGATACAATATGTACTACAATAGACTAGTAGACCCCTTCTTGAAAAACACACCATTTGGAAGCGAGTTACTATAGCAAACACTGTTACAAAAAGACTTATATTAGATGGCTCATCACAGATGGTTCACCAAACTGTCAGTGTTAAATGCAATCACAAATAGTTTAGGTTTAGAGACCATCTATGTTACTATCAGCGCTAAAAACTATCTGTAAAGAAATAATATCACAGATGGTTCATGGTGAGCACTATTTGTGAAGTATCATAGACGGTTCTTACCAAGAACCGTCTATGATATTGCTAAATATCACTGACAATTTTTTATTTAAACCGTCTATGATAATGAAGTTATCATAAACGATTTGTATTAAAAACCGTATATGATATGTTTCCCACCTCGTAATCTCCTACAATTTCATAATTTCCTGCCTGAGTCCGAGTAGGATTCTATTCCGAGACACCTTTAATAAAACGGGCATACCATTTGTATGCGGTGTCCGTTTTTGACTTTCTTGTACTCGTTGGAAAGCTAACGACGCGACCGATCGTAAAAATACCAACCAGCTTGCACCAATCACCCTCTGAGACCCCCAAAATCAGCCATCTTTGGCACCAAATTTGCGTCGCAGGTTTTAGGTTTATGTTTTTGCCCTTTTCCTTGGTCTTTCCTTTGGAATTTGGGTTTCAACTCAACTGTAAAGTTATAGATCTCGTCAAAACCTTTCAAATGAGCTTATATAAGTCATATAAAACTTTGCAAATTTATCTTTTGAGACTAGTTGTTTACATTGCACCAATATATTGTCTTTGTGATCTACCATCTGGCCATTATCATCGACGGTTTTTTAATAAGAACGACATCTCCTGTTATTATAGACGATTTTTGTTAAGAATCATCTATGATATCTCTATCATAGACAATTTGTAATATGAGTCGTTTGTGATAATTATATATGAAATTTTTGTCTCGCCCCGGCATGTCACCGATCCACGGCATCTCTCTAAGGATCCCGATCTCATCGTCCATTCTCTCCGTATCGAACGGCAGGTACCAATCTCCTCCCCACCTCTCACCTCTTATTAATCTCCCTCTCCCTACTAAAAAACCAATACCATTAGTACTACTCCAACTCGTTTGTGCGTGGCAAGGGTGAGAAGGGGTTTGGCAAGGGCAGCTGAAATTTTGCTTGAAGCAAGATGGAAAGGAAGAAGGTAATGATAGATCTGCACTATTCCAAGTCACCGGCATTGGCAGGGACCTTCTGCATGTTACATCCTAAAAGTGTGGCATTATGTTGATTTTGGCAGAGAAGCTGAAAATGGTATTCGTTGCCTTTTTATTTCTGCTACTTGAAAATTTTCCCATACTACTTGTTTTAGATTGTAGTTTAATGAAGGATGTGTAAGCTTAGCTTGCATTAGCATGAAGTTTCTTGTAGTGTAAGCATCTTTCTGAATTTGTAACCGTGAAGCTTATATTTGAAAAATTGTAAGTGTCCTCTTGTATATGCAGTGCTATATGTAATTCAGGTCTAGAATTCAAATTCAAATATATCATTTCGCTTTTAGAGGGCATGGCTATCATTTCCTGAGGCTAATTGAAAAACAACACAATTTTAGGTATGCTAGCTAGTTTTTAGGTATAGACAGAACTATCATAAATGGTTCTTATTCTGCACCGTCTGTGATATCTTCATCACAGACGATTTGTGGTTAGAACTGTCTATGATAGTATACCTTCACAGACGGTTCTAGTTCTGAACCGTCTGTGATAATATACCTTCACAGATAGTTCTAATTCCGAACCATCTGTGATATGGTTTTTATAGACTGTTAAAAACTTGTCTGTGATAACCCCTATTATCATTGACTCATTGATTCAAATGGTTCAAGGAACATCTGTGCTACGATTCTGAACTGTCTGTGATAACGGTTCCGAACCGTCTGTGATGAACTTTTATGTAGTAGTGAAAGGACATAAGCCAATAAGTCTAAGTAGATTCGAACCCACCAAAATATTTACCGGGTGGGGGTCGATAGGGCCGATTAACAGAAGTTTCGGCAAAAAACTGAAATTCATATTTGATTTGGGTCAAAATTTTTGATTTTTTAAAAAACATGGAATATTGAAGATATAAAATAGATATTCACATATGCATGAACTAAAGATGAAATTGAAGTTGAAATTTGATGTATTTTTGCATTTAGTTGAACTTTATTGAAACGGTGGGCTCCACGGTAAATTTTGGCCGATATGAAATCTAGAGGGGGGGGGTCTGATAGGACTGATATTTCCAAAATTCGGCTATTTTTTAACCTTGATTCTAGCTAGTTTATCAAATCCACTGCCTTCTTGTAACACCCTGCCCATCCTCTGGATCTAGAATGCTACCACTATTGCATATTTTTACTATTTTCAACAAGTGCCAATAATTTTAATCAAACACTGTTTTATTCATAATGTAGTGACTCAACATATATAATACCATTTTAAGCAACTACTCTAGCATACCAGTAGAGTCTAAAACATACTAATAAAAGCACATGTGTAGTATTGCTAGTATGTGAAATTATTCATGTACTACACCCGCCTGTGCATTACGTCCTCAACGATCACCTAAAAAACAAACAAAGCAAGTGTGAGTCCAAAAACTCAGCAATCACATAATAGACTGATAAATATTACCATAAGCACAAACAAGAACATCACCATGTTGTTCTCACCTATTTCAACATTAACACAAATATACCTTACACAACATTCTCCACAATTCTCGATATCTCACCACAATTCACATGTAGTGCAATGCAATGCTATGATCAATCTCATTCTCCTCCTGTAGCTTATATCGATAAAGCGAAGGGCATACTTGTCGATGTCACCCTTTACCTCCATCCCGTGGAGGTGCC
The DNA here is from genome assembly GCA_017311315.1 of Dendrocalamus latiflorus. Taxonomy (NCBI): domain Eukaryota; kingdom Viridiplantae; phylum Streptophyta; class Magnoliopsida; order Poales; family Poaceae; genus Dendrocalamus; species Dendrocalamus latiflorus. The sequence continues at coordinate 20,994,963 of CM029612.1, read as the reverse complement.
TACCGAAGTAGGACTTTTCTTCCATCCCGTGGAGGTGCCTACTAAAGTAGGTCTTTCTCAAGAGCACGCCGGATTAGTCAATAGCTTTAGTCATAGCAATTGACTTTCTCACCGTCCTAGTTTGTAATCCATATGTCATATCATGAATGCTATGCTCCAACATTTTTTCATGTATCACAATTATCATCACCAATCATGCAGTAGCAAATACTGCAAACATCACATATTTCACAACAATTACCGTCTACCGCTCTATCATGTACTTGCCTGGATATCCTCAGGGATGATGTGTGGACGGCTCCCCACCAGGACCTCCGCCTATACAAGTATCAACCCGACTCAAAATACTACAGTGATACATGCACTTAAATGAACGACATCGATTCTTTGCGTAAAGCCTGATACCAGCATAAAACATGTAAGGATGAGCATTTGACGCGCAAGTCGCAAAACCCTCATTTTTTTCTCCTTTTTGCTTTTCTCCTCTTTTCTTTTTTCTTCCTTTCTCTTCCTTTCTTTTTCTTTTCTTTTTTCTTTCTCTCTCTCTTTTATTTGGTTCAGCTAAAATGGCCTTACCCTTTCTTTTCTCTCTCTCTCTCTCTTTCCCTTCTTTTTCTTCTTTTCCTTTTCTCTTAGCTTATCCTTCCTCATCCCCATTCTCACACACTCTCTCTTCATTTTGGTTTGGCCGCATGGCTTGAACTCCTCCAGGCGGCTCACGATTGAGCTCGGGCAAGCCAGCCTTGAGCTCACTGTCGGCCATTGCTGTCGGACGTCGATCACCTCTCACACACCCCTACCTTCCTCCTTCTCTCCCCTCATTCTCCTTGCTCCTCCTCCCTCCTCTCTTTTCTCCCCAGATCCGACCGGTAGGGTTGGATCTGTTCATCTCCCTACCACTAGCTGCCTCCCTTTTGGCCCTTCGTCGGGCTCGCCGGCCATGGCACGCAGCCAGTCGAAAGCTCGATGCCTCCTCTACCCTCGATCACTCCTTCCGCTCGCTGCTATGGTCTACCCAAGCCATAACGCCGCTGTGACTAGCCCCCGTGGCTATAGCCTCCATGTCATGGCTTTGGGGTCCAGCCCTCTGGTAGCACTCCCCTACAGCTTGGGCTACCGGTCGATCGTCGGCCACCACACCTAGGTGACACCGCCTAGCTCGGGCCCTCTGACCGAATGCCTCCACGTTGCTCTTGGCGTCGACCTCCGGCCACTACGCCTCCGACCGATGCTCGACCTACACCCGCTACCTCCCCTCGAGTCTGCCAGCCATGGCCCACCGTCGGCCAGCTAGGGCCCCGGCTCTGGCTCCTAACTCATCACCATAAGTCACTCGGCCATGGCCATCGCTCGGCCTCCTACCCCTACTTAAGGTATACTCAGTCCTACTCCCCTCTCTACTTCCCTTCCTTTGCTCTGTGATGGTTTGTGCTGTGCCATGATGGTGAAAGCAAAGATGGAGGGTGAGGGGATCTACTTTATTACCGGGCTAGATAGGAATGGATAAGGACGAAGGTCGTGGTGGTAGCGATGTCCCCCACGCCCTTTCGGTCGGCCTGTCCTGGTTCTCATGGCTGTGGACGTCCTAAGTCTTCATGACCGTCGTCCTCACTCTGTCGTCTTCCCCTTCTTCTTGAGCTCCTCCGCCGTCTTCCCTTTCTTCTTGAGTTCCTCATTCTCTTCTTCACTCTCTCTTGGAGGTGTTCATGGATGAGCTCTTGGTTTGGGGAAAGAAAGGAACTAGGATGAGAAATGGGGATGCTTGTTAGGCTCGGTTTGGCTTTGCTTTTGCCTAGGTTGCGAGGGGAGAAGGAAGTGAGTGCTGGCTTGGCTTTGCTGTCTTGGTCAAGAGAAGAAATGAGAATAAGACTTTGTGTGGGGCTTGCTTGTACTATGCTAGCTTATAACACTACTACAGAAAGGCTAATAGTAGACGGCAAATCACAGACGGTTTTGTGAAACCGTCTGTAATGTAAACTATTACAGACGATTTTAATTTGAAGGCCGTCTGTGGTATTTGTGGCGGGAAAAAGGAGTATCACAGACGGTTCTTACTGCTGAACCGTCTGTGATACTGGAATATCACAGACGGTTTTTATTAAAAACCGTCTGTGTTGTGTCGACTATCACAGCCGGTTGTTGTTAAGAACCGTCTGGGAATGTTCACAGACGGTTTTTCACAAGAACCGGCTGTGATGTCCCTTTGTCTGTCATATTCTAGATCAGAGGTTAATATATAAGTACACATTGCTTCTAATAACTTAACTACATAACTATTGAGACAAGAGGTCACAAATTAAAGGCAAATTTATTAATTTCAATTAGAGGCAAATTTATTACAAAAGTCGCACAGGTAAAGAGTTTCCTAGATTGTATTCTTTTGGGCTTCGTAAGCTTCTTCTTCAACTTGGGGACTTGGAGGATCAGCCGCTAAATTCTCGAACGCCGTTAAGATTGCCCTTGTCCTCAGCACTTCCTCGTGCAGCCTGGGCAAATGATCAGCAGCATCCATAATGTCGTACAGGATAGCATGAAAAGATTCCTCAGAATCTGCCGTTTCTGCTTGATCGGCAAGGCTATCCATCAGTCTCTGCAATGCGTGTAGAGCTTCTTCTGCATTGCGCACATTGTGGAGAAGAACCAGGGTGAGGGCTGTTTCCCTTTCTTGAGCGGCAGCGAGACGCCTCCGTCGACGGCGGAGGATCAGGTCAAGCTGACGGATGCAAGAAAGTCGGGGAAGGAGAGCAGGGCGGGTGCGGAGAAGCTGCTCCAGATGCAAATTGCTGGCCGCCTGTGTAAGGTTCCGGCCGAACAATTCGTGATGAACAGATGAGAGGAAGGAGATGATCACAAGAACAGTAGTAGAAGCCATGTTGTATTAATTGTATATTGTATTGTACGTACGTAGAAGCTAGCTAGAGACCTGGATTAGGAGCGCATATTTAACCTTTAGCACAAACGGTTCGTATACCCAAACATGAATGATATAGACGCTTCGTATAATGATCGAGAGACGTTAATTAGACGATCGAAACACGAAGCGTTCTGGCATCGAAACACGCGCGAAGCGTTCTGGTATGAAGCTTATCACAGACGGTTTTTTATAAAAAACCGTCTGTGATAATTTATTATCACAGACGGTTTTTAGTTAAAAACCGTCTGTGATAATGACTAAGGCATTTATTGCGCTGCTCAGACCGCATCGTCTTCATTTCGATCCAGATCTAGCCACTGCTGCGCACTTTTTCACTCGGGAGGAAGCTAGAGCGATTTCAGGCCAGTTAATTTGGTGGGAAGAGGCAGAGATTGAGCTTTGAATTAAGATTCAGACTTTCCTGGTTGCTGTATATATGGTTAGTAATGAAATTTATTTATTTTTAATTGCATTACAATTTAGGTGTAAGTAATCCATGAGTGGTTATTGAAGATGGTTAATTAATTTGCAAAATTGTTGGTTATGTAATAGCTATTGTGTTTGTAATATGAATTGAGCTAGGAAATTAAGTCTCAATATAATAAATGTGGCCGGTATATATGTAGTTATAATTATTTATTCTTGATTTTAATACTAAGTTGTTATATATGTACGTAACGTAGGACCGAAGTTGGATGTATGCCGCGAGCCGTGCGTGTGAAGAGTACATTAATGGCGTTTCTGCTTTTATAAGAGCCGCCGAGGAGGATATGTTGAATAAGGGGGTGGAATATATGTGCTGTCCATGCACTGACTGCGAGAATTTGAAGATGTTTAAGAACCGAGGGCAAATTGAAGCGCACTTGATTCGGAGGGGTTTCAAAAAGGATTATACGTGTTGGACCAGTCATGGCGAAGTGAATGATCATATGCCGCCGGATGACATCGCCGGTGAAGTGAATGATATGCCCCCGGGTGACATCGCAGGTGAAGTGAATGACATGCCGCCGGCTGATGTCGATTGTGGCTCGGATTCGGATAGGTTGCACGATGATAATCTGGATCAGATGCTTCGCGATGTAGAAGAGAACTATGATGAGAGAGAGTATGTTAAATTCCGTGGCTTGATGGAGGACTCAGAGAAACCTTTGTACACGGGCTGCAAGTACATGAGGTTGTCGTGCGTGCTTGAACTGTTGAAATTGAAGGCAAGTAACGGTTGGTCCGACAAGAGTTTCACGGCGCTGCTAGGTCTTTTAGCGGACATGCTTCCGGAGGGAAATGAGTTGCCTAAAACCACGTATAAAGCCAAGAAGGTTCTTTGTCCGTTGGGAATGGAAGTAGAAAGAATACATGCATGCCCGAACGACTGTATCCTCTACCGTAAAGAATATGCAAACATGCATGTATGTCCAGTGTGCAACACATCCCGATACAAACGTAACAATCAATCAGATGATGGCGAGGGAACAGAGGCGAAGAAAGGACCTCCTGCTAAGGTGGTATGGTATTTTCCTATAATTCCCCGTTTGAAAAGGTTTTATGCAAATCCAAAGAAGGCAAAACTGCTGCGTTGGCACTCGGAGGAGCGCAAGAAGGATGGAATGCTAAGACACCTTGCTGATTCCGCGCAGTGGAGAAACATCGATAGGAGTTTTGCAGAGTTCGGTGCAGAACCAAGGAATATAAGGTTTGGACTGAGTACAGATGGAATGAATCCATTCAGTAGCATAAGCAGCCGACATAGCACATGGCCCGTGACTCTCTGCATCTATAACCTTCCTCCTTGGTTGTGTATGAAGCGAAAGTACATTTTGCTGTCGATACTTATCCAAGGGCCAAAACAACCTGGGAATGATATCGATGTGTTCCTAGCACCGTTCGTGGAAGATCTAAAAGCACTGTGGAACGAAGGGGTACAGGTATGGGATGCATACTCCGGCAACGTGTGAAACTTGTTTCGATGCAAGAAAACAGAACTGTGCCAGTGCTTGCATGGTGTGAAAGTTCCGTCTGGTTACTCCGGCAACGTGAAGAAACTTGTTTCGATGCAAGATTTGAAGTTAAATGGCATGAAGTCTCATGATTGTCATGTGCTGATGACACAGATGCTCCCTATTGCAATTAGAAATATTTTGCCGATCAAAGTCCGAGAGACAATCATGAGGCTATGTTATTTCTTTAACACAATTGCTCAGAAGGTCATCGATCCCGAAGGACTAGATGCTCTGCAGGACGAGCTGGTGATGACTCTATGTCACCTTGAAATGTATTTCCCTCCTTCGTTTTTCGATATCATGGTCCATCTCATTGTTCACGTTGTGTGGGAGATAAAAATGTGCGGACCCGTATTCCTACGTAGCATGTACCCATTTGAGAGGTTCATGGGAATTCTCAAGTCCTACGTACGGAATCGTTCTCGGCCGGAGGGCAGCATCGTCGAAGGTTATGCAAGCGAAGAGGTCATTGAGTTTTGTGTCGATTATATGGCTCAGATTCAGCCGATAGGTGTCCCTCAATCTCGTCATGAGCGGAGGCTGAAGGGTCTCGGAACTATCGGAAGGAAAGCAATCACTCCAGATATGGACATGTATACTCAAGCCCATTTCACGGTGTTGCAACACATGACTGAAGTGGCGCCTTATGTGGACCAGCACAAGGGTGTGCTTCGGCAACAGAATCCGGAGCGGCCGGATGTTTGGATCATGAGGCAACACAACCGTCGGTTCAACCAATGGTTGAAGGAGCAAATCGCTAGGAGCTCGCCGAGTGAGACGCTGACATGGTTGGCAAAAGGGCCGACATTTACAGTTGTGACATGGCAAGGATATGACATAAATGGGTACACATTCTATACGCAGTCTCAGGATGTCAAGAGCACTAACCAGAACAGCGGTGTCCGCATAGATGCATTCAGTACCGATGGGTCGAGAAACTCGTACTATGGCTTCATAGAAGAGATTTGGGAGCTCGACTATGTGGTTTTCAAGATCCCCTTATTTCGCTGCCGTTGGGTGCATCTCCCACAGGTGAAGGTTGACAAGTACGGTGTCACGACCGTGGACCTCCAACGTGTCGGGTACAAAGATGAACCATTCGTACTCGCCAATCAAGTTGTTCAAGTTTTCTATGTAACCGACCCGGCAAATAAGAAACGCCATGTAGTTCTTCATGGAAAAAGGAGAATTGTCGGAGTGGAGAATGTAGTGGACGAGGAGGAATACAATCAATTTGACGAGTTACCTCCTTTTGGAAATGGCATAAGGGTCGACGATGAACAACGTGACGAAACTAGCTACGCACACATTGATCATGATGAAGGGCTAATTTTTAAAGCAAATAAGCAAGTACAATAAGAATGTATATGTGAAAATATGTGACAATTTTGAGATGTATATGTGAAAATGTGTGATGTAGTCAATTTTGAGATGTATATGTGAAAATGTGTGATGTAGTCAATTTTGAGATGTATATGTGAAAATGTATATGTGTGATGTATTTGAGAATGACAAAATGTATCAAAAAATACACTGTGCGAATGTAGCTGGTTGGTGTTGTATATGAATGCAGCTGTGTAGTTATTGGTGTTGTCTTAATTGCAACAGCCGGCAAAGGCTTATCACAGACGGTTCTAAATTTAGAACCGTCTGTGATAACATATCACAGACGGTTCTAAGTTTAGAACCGTCTGTGATAATCTTCCTACATATACCCTCTCGCTAGGGTTTTCCGTGTGCGCTGCAGTTATTCGATTAGATCTAAATCCCGAGCCCGTCGTCGCCGCCGCCTCCCCGAGCCCTCGCCGGCTGCCTCCCCCAGCCCTCGCCGGCCGCCTCCCCGGACGAAGACGTCGCCGCAGCCTCCTCCTCCTCCGTCGCCGCCTCCCCGAGCCCGTCGCCTCCTCCTCCGTCGCCGCCTCCCCGAGCCCGTCGCCTCCTCCTCCTCCGTTGCCGCCGCCTCCTCTTGCGTCGCCGCCTCCTCCTCCTCCGTTGCCTCCTCCTCCGTCGTCGTCGTCGCCTCCTCCTCCTCCTCCTCTGTCGCCGCCGCCTCCTCCTCCTGCGTCCCTAAGGTCACCAAAACCGTAAGGTCATGAAATCCCTCCCCGAGCTTCATGCTTACTGTTAGTGTTTAGGGTTGATGCTTGATGCTTCATACTGTTATGGTTAGTTGCTTAGTACATATTTAGGGTTGATGCTTCATGCTTACTGTTAGTGTTTAGGGTTGATGCTTGATGCTTCATACTGTTATGGTTAGTTGCTTAGTACATATTTAGGGTTGATGCTTCATGCTTACTATTAGTGTTTAGGGTTGATGCTTGATGCTTCATACTGTTATGGTTAGTTGCTTAGTACATATTTAGGGTTGATGCTTCATGCTTACTGTTAGTGTTTAGGGTTGATGCTTGATGCTTGGTATATATTACATTGGTACATTGTTTACTGCAGTAGCTTAATTAGTTTGCTATTTGGTACATATTACATTGGTACATTGTTTACTGCAGTAGCTTAATTAGTTTGCTATTTGGTACATACTACATTGGTACATTGTTTACTGCAGTTGCTTAGTTTACATTGGTACATATTACATTGCTTGTTGTGTTAGTATATAGTATATAGTATATAGTACATAGTATATAGTTTGAAATCATTTGGGTCCCCCTTCCCTCTACTCCTCTCCTCCCTTCTCCCCCTTCCCTCTACTCCTCTCCTGATCTCTTCCTAACATTGAGCATCATGTATCACTTTTCTTGCTTCCTCATCTTATCATGTGCAACCCTACAATTTGAGAGCACAAATTAACCAATCAAGGAAGAGTATATGATCAAAGGGCATGAAGCAAGTAACACATTCTAGTGTATCCGGATAAAGAAATCTTGCGATTATTGCAAAAGATACATTGACCATTTGGGTGGAAAGAAATACATTGTGTCGTCAGGCTCATGACTGCCAATTTGAAGCATAGCGTAGCATCCGAGGCACATCCAAGGCTTGCAGCTGTGTCTTGAAGAATGCCAAGAGCTGGTCTTCAGATGTGGCATTCCTCAAACTATAAATTATGAATCTTATTCTCATAACCCATCTGAATACCAGCTCTTGGCATTCCTCAAGACACAGCAGCAGGCCTCGGATGTGCCTCGGATGCTATGCTATGCTTCGAATTGGCAGTCATGCGCCTGACGAAACAGTTGATCTTTCCACCCAAATGCTCCATGTATCTAGACAAAAAACAGCAAATGAAGCAAGTGACATACTATAGTGTTCCCGTTCAATGAACCGGATACACTAGTTTGTGTCATTTGCTTCATAGACCTTTGTTTAGGGACTTTGCTATTTGGTTTATAGTTTTAGCAACTAAAATAGGTGCTAGGATAGGCACTTTGTTTAGAGACCTTGTAGTAATAGTATTACAAAATTCAAGGAAATTTTAGTACAGAAGTTAAAAAAAAACAAATTCCCAGATTCTTCGGTGAGCAGCCGATATAGCCGACTTCTTCGGTGAGCGACTATCCATCTGCTTCTTCCCACTCCTTCTCTTCATCTCTGGTCTCTGGATCACGTACGCCAGTAGCGATGATTCAGTTAGATGAATCATCGCTACTGGCGTACGTGATCCGGAGACCAGAGATGAAGAGAAGGAGTGGGAAGAAGCAGATGCATAGTCGCTCACCGAAGAAGTCGGCTATGTCGGCTGCTCACCAAAGAATCTGGAATGTCTTTTTTTTGCACTTTTGTAATAAAATTGACTTGAATTTTGCGGGAAAAAGAAGGACTTGATACATTGGTACATTGGTAAGATAGGCACATCACCCCCTCTCTATGTCCATATCACCCCCTCCCCTCTACTCCTCTCTTGTCTTGCAATTCAATATGATTACTTTCTCATCTTATCTTAATAGACCCACAAAATGAGCAACATGTCACCCGCGCATTCTTCAACATCATCGCCGGAGGTGTCCGCTCGAACATCAAGACGCCAAGGAAGAGGGCTATCAAAGAAGCCTGAGGGCCGACAGATCATCACAGCGGTGAATGCATCTGGGGTCCCTATCCTTCCTCAAAAAGCAGTAAACGCATTCCGAACCATGGTCGGAGTAGTTGCACGAGAACGAATTGAGATCACATACAATTCGTGGAAGAACGTGCCTGACACTCGGAAACGTGAGCTGTGGACCGAAATTTTGGCATCGTTCGAGTTCCCAGAAGAACACCTGGACGCTGTGCAACAACAAACCTACAAAGCGGCGTGCAAAGCATGGAAGAACTTCAAGAGCACGCTTGTCAGGAAATACGTGGAGACGGACGAAACGCCTGTTCATAAATACCCATTCCTGGAACCACAATGGGAAGAGTTCAAGGCGATGAAAACGACCGAAGATTTCAAAAGTACAAGTGTGGCGCACAAGGCCCTCCAGGTAAAAAATACACACCCTCACAGACTTGGCACAGCTGGGTATGCGGGTAAAATCGCGCAGTGGATGAAGGAGGATGAGCTGGCAGCTGCGCAGGACATCGCCCCGCCGTTTTCCAATATCCCGGACGACCGCACTCGAAATTGGATTAGAGCAAGGTCATCTACAACGACATCAGGGGACATCACCTTTCGAAACCCTTCAGACCAGCAAGTGACCGAGCGCCTGGTAAGATATCGATCGAACTACGTAGCTTGTAATTACTCCACAACTTCGTACGAATTGAAATGACATGTCGTGCTCTTGCAGGAAGAGCTGAGTTTTCAATCTACCTTGAGATCATTCCAGGGAACAAGGGAGAATGATATGCTCTCCGTGGCCCTGGGAAACAAGGAGCACCCGGGCCGTACGAGAGGCCTTGGGCTTTACGTTCCTTGGAAACATGGTTTCCAAGATGACTCCGACATGTATCGGCGCAGGAAGAGAAACAAAGCCGAGCGTGACGCACAGCTACGAGAAGAGATCAAGGCATCTCTTAAAGAGGAGCTACTGGGTTCGATGGCTGATATAATCAGAGATGAGGTGCGGAAACAGACAGAAAGTCAGCAGGCCGCCACCGCCGCTCCTGTGCTAGCTAGCCCGCACAACCATCCGAGTAGCTGCGCGTCCAATCCGACGCAAACCCAGTCCAAATTTCCTGTGGACGACATCCTGGTAATAATTATTACCTCTCGAATGCTTGCTCCATTGGTAGGCCTATTCGAGTAGCTAATTTTGTATCGTTATGTAGGAGCCTACGACATGCAGGCTCCAAGTGAGATATGGCTCCATTCCCTTGTACGCTGCTTGGGGCCAGGCATATTCGTCTGGTATCGGGGCCATGGTGCACGGTCAAGCTTTAGCGCCAGGCTTCGCAAAAGTTAATGTGGATGGTGTGTATGCCAATTTTGAGGTGGTCCTGCTACCGAAGCCCCCCAACGACGAGATCGTGAATCTAGGACAGGCCATTGGAACATTCATCCAGTGGCCCAAAACCGACATCTCCCTGGAGGCTTCTTCACCGGTGGCAGGACCAGAAGTGCAGTGCGAACCACAGCAACTTGCACTGGTGCCATCTCCACACGGGCAGTGCGAACCACAGCTACCTGCACCGGTGCTATCTCCACGGGTGCTATTCTCGCCAGAGCAACTTGCACTGGTGCCATCTCCACACGGGCAGTGCGAACCACAACTACCTGCACCGGTGCTATCTCCACGGGTGCTATTCTCGCCAGAGCAACTTGCACCGTCTATACCATTACAGTCGACTAGCATAAAGTCGACCCACAATCGAGGCAGTGGCCAAGGCAAATCAAAGACGAAGGATGATGACGATTTCCCGTCCATGCCATTGGCCCGCAAATTCGTGCTAGCTCAGCCGATGGTAGTCCAGGAAGAGCTCCAAAAACTAGGACTTGGTTGCCAAAGATTCCACCTTTGGTATATGGAAGAGTCCAATAAGCCAGAGGCAGAACGGCGCTCAGGTATAATTGTCAAATTCAAGCCGGAACATTTCTTGCACGAAGTTCAGGACTGTGTCTTCGCGGTGACCTTTGACGATATATTTGAACTTTTCACGCTCAACGCTCTCGACGCCTCACTCGTTCGATGCTGGACGCTGTAAGTCTGTACAATCACAGTCTCTGTTCACGTAATACCGATATATGTCACAATTTGTTGCTTTCCTATGTTATATATAGATTCATGCTGATCGAAGCTAGATCATCGAAATCACAAATTGGTTTCCTGGACCCACGCTTGGTCGCCATTGATACCATCATCGAGAATGCATCCTTCGTCGAGGACTATATTACAAAAGCACTGCTGGCTCACCAAGATAAGGAATTTGTTCTTATGCCATACAATGAGAATTTCCATTGGATTTTAATTGTAATTATACCAAAATGGAACAAGGCTATATACCTTGATTCTCTAAGTAAGAACAAATCGAAGTACACAACTATCGCCCGAATACTCGATAGGTACGTACATTGTACATTGTACTCTTTCTTTCCTTCCGAATAACTAATCTAACTTTTTCGAATAACGAAGGTCGTTCGCCACATACGTTCAACAAACACGTGACTCGACGACAGGGGCCAAGGCCTTGAAACATGATCGCAAGTTTCGGGTATTCGCTAGCTACACATTAATTAATCATATACAACACATAGTAGTAATGCCACTTGATTTAACACATTATATTTTTTGCAGTGCCACCAGCAGGAGCCGGGCAACACGTGTGGATACTACGTGTGCCACCATATGAGACTACTCCTCGATTCCACCAAGATCACTAATTCTAAGGTTTGTCAATCTTCCCACATTTATTTCATACATGTCAGTTTTATATATGCGCGCGTTGATATTCCTATCGACAGGCTGCGTCCATCTCTACATCTGCATTGACACAGCCGGATTTTGCAAAAATTCGAGGAGAGCTCATTTGGTTTTTGTGGTCAAAAGTCGTAAGATCAGATGGAGAGTTCCACTGCCCAGAATGATTTTTTATTGTAATTCTAAGTGCAAATACAGTGTAGATCTTTTACAATTGTGTATTTGTTAATGGATATTTTATTTCAACTCAATGAATTGATTTGCGAAATGGATGCTTTATGTTTGTGAAATGAAGTGCGTTGTCAATTGGATGTTTTATGTCTGTGAAATGAAATGAGATGTGAAATGTATCTGAAATGAAATGAGATGTGTGAATTGTATATGTTTATGTCTGTGATTATCTGCTTGTTTCAGAGGGCATGGCTAGCATTTCCTGAGGCTAACTATAAACAGAAATAGATTCTGCTGGGGGGAGGAGTATCACAGACGGTTTTTCATTAAAAACCGTCTGTGATTATGCGATATCACAGACGGTTTTTCATTAAAAACCGTCTGTGATTATCCGATATCACAGACGGTTTTGTACTAAAAACCGTCTGTGATTATCCGATATCACAGACGGTTTTAAACCGTCTGTGATATCGGATAATCACAGACGGTTTTTAGTACAAAACCGTCTGTGATATCGGATAATCACAGACGGTTTCTAATGAAAAACCGTCTGTGATATTGCATAATCACAGACGGTTCAAAAACCGTCTGTGATAACTTGGATTATCACTGACCCATAATTTCAGACGGTTCAGAAAACCGTCTGTGATGACGTTTCTGAACCGTCTGTAATGTGGATTTCTGTAGTAGTGTAAGGGCATGGTTGGCCAGCCCTCTGGCTTTGTGTAATTACTGTGGTGTCCTCAACTTACCTCCACCTTTCCCTCATATGGCTGTTTGCCCCAAGGGTAATTTGGTCTAGAGGGTGGTCCCTGTACTGATTAGCGACTTTTCTATTGGTATTACACTTCTAGTGGTTAAATTATTTCTGCTAAAATAAAAATCGTTTAACATTGCTAGTTGTGCACCACACATGTTTGATTTGACTCTAAAGTGAGTTGTGTTAAGGTATTAATTTTCGCAGAGATCTAGATCAAAGCTGTGTCGCTCAAAATTATTGGGAAAAGAACAATTATTATGTTCAATATTAGCAATGTTAGTTATGGATTCTAATATGCATTCCTTTTTTTTAATCTAATATTGCTCATGCAGGCCAGGTACGCATGCTTATACACATGTACATATGTATATATGCATGCACGCGTTACATATTGTCACATGAATGGCATAGAACAGTTTCCCAGCAGCAGGTACATCCATATATATGCCATGAAATTAAAACCAACACCACAAGGCCTCCCAGCAAGAACTGTGTATGAACTATGAGTACATGTTCAGGACCAGAACAGCCATTTGAAGCGCCCAGTACTGGCTTTCACAGATATCCATGCAGAGTGCATTTATATAATGATGAGAGAGAGAGACTAGCTTGAGAGGTCGGTCTAGACAGTGACCCACGTGAGAATATTTGAAGGGTCGTGAGGTGTGCGTGTATGTGTGTATGTGTGCTCCAGTGTGAGACAGTGAGACCGGAGATATGGCTAGAGGGAAAAGAGATGAGATATGGAATCCCTCCTCTCTCTCTCTCTCTCTCTCTCTCTCTCTCTCTTGCATATATTGCCTAGCTTGTTCGTTACAGTAGCCACTTTCTCCTCATGTTCTGAGCTTGGACTGACCAAGGAAAGCTTGCGCTTTGCTCATTCTGAGCTATCTTGCAGTATTGGGCATATACATAGATGGCGTTCCTTGTGGAGAGGTGTAGTGGTGAGATGGTGGTGTCCATGGAGAGCTCACAAGCCAAGCCGGTGCCTGCCCCCTTCCTGACCAAGACCTACCAGCTCGTCGACGACCCCTGCACCGACCACGTCGTGTCGTGGGGGGAGGACGAGACCACCTTTGTGGTGTGGCGGCCGCCGGAGTTCGCCAGGGACCTCCTCCCCAACTACTTCAAGCACAACAACTTCTCCAGCTTCGTCAGGCAGCTCAACACCTATGTATGTTACTCGTGCGTGTGTCAACCAATTCATCTTAAGCTTTTCTATGCAATGGGGATGTTCTTCTGATCTTTTCTGTGCAATGTGGTTCTAGCTAGCTAGGTAGTTTTTAGATTTGCTTAAGCTTTTGATTTCAGTAAGGTTTGTGTGAGAACTGCGAGATGTGTTGTTTCTCACTGTTTCTTGACGTTTTTAGTGTTAAAAGAAAAGGAATACAATAATACAATATGCATATTTGTCCGGAGATTTTTGTGTTAATTAGTGGCGACATTTCATCCTTTCCATTTCTTGTTTCCTAGAACGAGACAAGGTACGTTTGTTTTTTATGGTTAGCGAATAGTGTGTGGGAAAGAGCTCTCATCTAGTGAAGCATGAATTTTCTCTTCTAGCTTTTGCTTCTTCTTCTTTATTTTTTTTTTAGTCTTATATAGGAAACTCACATATTTCTTTCCCAAGATGAGAGTGCACTCTTGCACTTTGTTCCTTCGGAACTAAAAATAGCTTATGAGAACCACCTTCTCTTCACCTCAGTACTACACACTGCTCCCTCATGTACTCATGTCAGCACGAATGTTTTTGTGCATTCCCCTCCTAATTAATCCATAGGTAGTGCCTCTAGATCTCTTATGGCCTCAAACCAAAACTCTATTATCTTAGTACAAAGATACTCGAAGAAAACCAAAACTGTATGACACCATCCGCATTACAACATATATACTAGTAATTGCAACATCATCCATCTTCCCTTTCCCCTTCTCCTCCCTCCTCCAGTTCTCCACTAGACACCATGCATGCATTCATGCCCTCAAGCACTAATCAATACATTGTGCAGTGCAGTGATCTTCACTCCCAATCATTGGCAGAGAAAAGATTGACATTACACATGCACACATGTAGTACAGTACACAAACTCCTATGTCAATGGCATTGTCTATTCAGCATCAATTTACACAATAAACACAAGCATATGCGTGCATCAGTGCATCAGCTCCCAACACAATCGATCTTGATTATCCTTGAACCTTCACGTGACTACCAAATTTACATTCATGTATCATCTCCTGATTCTTGTTTTTTCATATTTTTTTTTTTGCTTTTTGCAGGGTTTCAGGAAGATAGTGGCTGACAGGTGGGAGTTCGCCAACGAGTTCTTCAGGAAGGGCGCCAAGCACCTCCTCTCGGAGATCCACCGGAGGAAGTCGTCTTGCTCACAGCCGCCGCCGCCACCGTCGCTCCATCCGCACCAGCCTTACCTCAGCCTCCTCTCGCCGCCGCCTCCTCCTCCGGCCTACCATCATTTCCAGGAAGACTTCGCGGCGGACAGCGGCGGAGGGGACTTCCTGGCGGCGCTGTCGGAGGACAACCGGCAGCTGCGGCGGCGAAACTCGCTGCTGCTGTCGGAGCTGGCGCACATGAGGAAGCTCTACAACGACATCATCTACTTCCTGCAGAACCACGTGGAGGCGGTGCCGCCGCCCATGCCCACGCCGCCGGCCAGCTGCAGGCTGGTGGAGCTCGGCCCCGACGAGCGTGGGGCCTCGCCGCGGCCTAGGCAGCGCGGCGGCGACGACACGGCGGTGAAACTGTTCGGCGTGAGGCTAAACGAGGGCAAGAAGAGGAGGTTGCAGCTGGAAGAAGAAGGTGACGACGACCTTGGCGATGACCAAGGAAGCGAGGTGTAGGTCACTGTAGCACGTAGTTTTATTGTGTACATATATAGAGGAGAGGTACGTATGTAGCTGCAGGCTATCTAGCTAGGCTTCCATTTTGTTTCGTTTCAGAGGAATGGGTAGTAGCAGTCCTTGTTTACATTTCTTTGAAAATAGTCTCGATCTGCATGACCAAATTAGTTAACTTCTTTGAAAGGAATGAGGAGTTAATTAGTGAGAGCTAGTACTCATGTTAGGACATGGCACAACTGACGATGACATAGGATCAAATAATTAAGTGTGCTTACTAGCAAACTCTTAGGCCAGTCTCAATGGGGGTTTCAAAAGAGTTTCATTCTCATTTAATGCAGTGACACATCAGCAAATTTGCTGAGTTGGCAAGAAATTTATGAGGAGAGAGAGCAACATAGTTTCATCAGGATGAAACCCATCCGTCCCGGTTACCAACACGATGAAACCCAGTGAAACCCCCACTGAGACCGGGTCGTTTCGTTCTCAGGCGCTCCCGAGGATCTGCTGTGCATTCATATATATGCGAATGTACTCATGAATATTGGATTAATTAATATATTTTATTTGACCATGATTATTTGTCGGCATGAGATATATTGTAGTTACCAAAGTGACTATGTTTAGTTTAGATATATTTTCAAACGGCTACATAGTTTACATGGCACATAGGATCACAACATCATGCATACATTAATTGCTGCAGCTTGTCTATGAAACAGTGAAATGAAACCCCCCCACTGAGAGATCCAGTTTCATTTCTCAATCCAAGTCTGCAAAGCTGACATGGCAGTCTTGGAAACTGGGAAATGAAACCCACCATTGAGACTGGCCTTAAGCACTAATCGGTTGTATAAGTGTAAAATATCCAAACCCGCCTAGGTTAGCGGGGTTCAAGAAACCGGCCAAATCAGGTCCAACCGGTCCGGACCAGTTTGATGCCTATTTCTTGCGGAGACGTGTGCGTTTCTGCTTCTTAGAGATGATTCAAGCATCAAATTTTTTGTTACTAGTATATTGCCCGTACGTTATAACGAAATCTTAAAAAAAGATAATTTATAAATATAATAATTCTAAACCATATAATAAATATCAATATCAATAAAACAATCATATGCAATTTCACTCACTGCATTTTCTCAATGCAACCTCATAACAAAATTTTAGAATATTTCCTACAACGCAAAAGAGGGTGTTTTGTGAAGAGCGTGGGGCCCACACGTCAGCTAGCTTTTTTTAAGAAGAAATGGAAGAGTACGGACCAACCACCAACTTCTTCCTTTATCTTTACTATATAAAAGAAGGAGTTGGTGGTTGGTGCGGCCTCTTCTACTCCTTTTCACAAAAAACTATACTGATTGACATGTGGGCCCCTCTAACCCCGAAATCCTTGCGCTGCCTGGCCCCCCCACCCCACCCCACTCCACCCGAATCCGTGCGGCACCTCATTTCTTCCGCCCTCCGCGCCGCCCTCGCCTCCTCCCCTCCCTCCTCCGCCGCCGCGCCGCCCTCGCCTCCTCCCCTCCGCCGCTCCTCCCCACTCCGCGCCGCCGTCGCATCCTCCTCCCCCGCTCCTCCGCTCCGCCGCCGCCTCCTCCCCAGCTCCTTCGCTCTGCCCTTGCCTCCTCCTCCCCACTCCACGCCGCCGCCGCCGCCGCCTGCTCCTCCCCACACCGCGCCGCAGCCTCCTCCCCTCCCTCCCACCCCGCGCCACCGCCGCCTCCTCCCCGGCTCCTCCGCGTTGCTGCCGAGTCCTCTCCCCCCGTTCTCCGCGCCGCCACTCTCCCCTCCCCCCACTCTCCCCCTCCCACCGTCCCGATCCGAGCCCTCTCCCCCCCGGGTTCTCCGCGCCGCCACTCTCCCCTCCCCCCGTCCCAATCTGCGCCCATGTCTCCTCACCGAGTCGTCTCCCCCTCCCACCGTCCTGATCCGCGCCGCCGATGGGTATGGGGAGTGGCGGATTGGGGCGGACTGCCACGGGGTTCCTGTGTACGCCAACAGGAAGGGGGCGTGGAGGACGCCGTGGTCGTCGAGGTGGCGCCGCCGGCCGTTGGGAATGTGGAGTGGCACGACGCCGACGAGGAGCGGGATCAGAGCAATGTGAGGACATTATATACACCGCGCAATTTTGAATTCTCATTCTTTAATTTTGACTTGCGGTACTCATGAGTGTTGATGTTTCATATGATACGTTTTATATGAACAACATTACAGTCTTCATGGTGTTTCCGAAGAACCGAGCTGGTTTCCTAACCAGAGCTACCAGGAGGTTTACAAAGAGGAGGAATGTCAGGATCAGGTACTCAGTCATCAAAAATTGCAGTTGTAGCTTGCCAACCGTCAAGCTTGAACAACGTGGCTGCAATCTCAGCAGTTGCAAGCAGAGACGTGTTTGTCTGGCAGTTACAATGTGGTAAGCTCATTTCCCTATTTATTCCTCTCCTTTTGTTCTTCTCCACCTCCCATCTCTTCTGACATTCTCCTACTTCTTCCTCCATTTGCATATGTATTGGTGCTCTAATTGGTGTCTTGGTGATTGTTTTATTTATTTGCTTCTGCACATTTCGGAAAGGAAAAAAGAAGGTGCCTCCTGTTGAAACACGTAAGTATCGAATTATCTATTCTCTGCTGTTTGTTTTGTTGTATGCTGTGATTAGATGATCTCTGCTGTTTGTTTTGTTGTATGCTGTGTTTAGATGATCTGCGAAAATTTGTAGCTATGCTACATGCAAAAAGTCCCAAAGCTTTGTTTTATTGTTTATATTCACCTTGTTGAATGTATTTGTATCCAAAATTTTTTTAACCAGAGGTGAATGAGTTATCATGGTTAAGAGAAATTGAAGATTTGAATCTTAAACAATCCTAGGTTTTACTTGGATGGTATACTGGCCTTACAATGTATAATCTGGTAAACAATTGTCTTACATATAAGCATATTTTATCAAGAGTGAGGACTTGTCTCTAGATAATTAGAACTGAGCACCTGTTCACTGTCCATTAAAAAGAAAGTAGGATGGGCTGGGGATGAACCAAATCTAATTATCTAGAGAAGTCCTCACTCTTGAAGATACAATATTACTAATTAATAGGCTCTCACATAGTTACATGCACGCAATGCACAAAAACTATACTCAACAAAGGGAGCATGCCACCTGCTTACATTGCAGAATAACAAGAGACATGCTTACTCGCTCCCAAATAACAAAATGTTAAAAGCTTAAACAAGCAAATAAAAAAAACTGCCAACCTGTTCACTGTCCATTAAAAAGAAAGTAGGATGGGCTGGGATGAACCAAATCTAATTATCTAGAGAAAGTCCTCACTCTTGAAGATACAATATTACTAATTAATAGGCTCTCACATAGTTACATGCACGCAACGCACAAGAACTATACTCAACAAAGGGAGCATGCCACCGCTTACATTGCAGAATAACAAGAGACATGCTTACTCACTCCCAAATAACAAAATGTTAAAAGCTTAAACAAGCAAATAAAAAAAACTGCCAATGCACTACAAGTCTACAATGGCAATATGCGCGTACATATACATGCCGATGAGTGCGCTTGGTGTTTAAAGTTTAAAAGCTGATCGGCTCGAATTCAAAATTATACGGCTCAATTAGCAGCATGTTACAGGCCAGCTCGGTAAATTTTTCGTACTAATAAACAGCAATACATGATAAGTTTGCTCGTTCTACAGTGTTCATGGAATTCCTATGAGGAATAACTGAAGGGAATTGAACTTTCCAGCAGGCGCCTACTGCAGAGAAGCATCAGGATCCAACCTTTTCTGGATTGCAGCTGCAGCCTGATAAAGAGCAAGGTTGGCATAAGTTGTATGCATTTCCCCCGTCTAATTACAATTGAAGGGTTTCAAATTTAGAATGAAGGGCATACCTCAAAATTGCTCAACCTGTACTAGTACATCATTTCCTCTCGTAGACGGGCCTGCTCCTTCATTGCTTGAGCCTAAAATGGGGAGCAAAGCATAGCAGGTTAATTGACAATGAAAAATGGCATTTCTGTACAGCCAAGCAAACGGCACCAGATGTAGTTTCTGCAGTGGAATCACTTCCTCGCCCCACAAGTACAAGGTTCCTTGCATATGAAGAACTGAAAGAAGCAACAAACAACTTTTGAGCCTTCAAATTTCCTTGTGTGTCAGCTTGTGTAATGTTCAGTTTGTTCAATTGGCTTGTGTAATAAATATGTTATCTGACATGTCGTTATTTGTGATTGATGTGAGATACAAACTGATTGCTACTGGGGCGAATGGTCTTTGTTCTTAATTGCTAGCATGAATTGAATAGCCAGTAATGCTCAAGTAAAATAAAATTAAGCAACAATGTGCTTGTGATAATGCTTTAGGTGATCCTCTATTGACTATGTTGTTGTTCCCTTCAAACTTGACTTTAGTAGAATGTGACTTGGTTCTTTGGCGCATTCTTTAACTTATGGTAAAATTCCATTAATCTATGCTTACCGCTTTAGTAGTTGATATGACTTTAATAGTTGATATGGTTCATACCCTGTTGGAAATTGACAAAGGAAATGTGATATCCTTTTATACTAATATATTTGGGGTCTTATGAATTGCAATGGATGTGGATTGTGATGAAATATTTTTTTATCACTTGCTCTTCTACACACTCGCATCTATTTGTCCTTTGTTGTTCCGTAACAACGTACGGGCACTCAACTAGTAATCGTAAAGATTTGTAAATGAAAGACCACCCGATGACCGGTTAGTTTTCGGTAACCGACAAGCTGGTAGCATTTTTCCTGATACAAACGGTTCACTGAACCCCTGTGCTAGCTTATGTTAAGACTTTCTAGTCCTTGACGAGTAAAACCTTTTTTCTGGCACAAGTGTATTTTTACCCTCTTGTACTCGGAACTGAAGCCCAAGTGATCGAGGAGGTGTGCCCTCCAGTCTCACCACTAGCTAGGAAGTGGGAACCCATCACAGACCCAAAAGAGTCAGCGTAATTATTTCTCTTGTTTATCGTGTTAGCCTAGTGAAAATGTTAAAAAGTGTTGATCAGGTTAAACTATACTTCATGTAAGCATTGATTCTTTGTTAGACCTATCATCTATCTATCTATCTATCTATCTATCTATCTATCTATCTATCTATCTATCTATCTATCTATCTATCTATCTATCTATCTATCTATCTATCTATCTATCTATACTGACTGGAGACTCCTTTAGAAGCTCTCACGTTAATCCTAGGAGGTACTAAAAGCTAGAAATCACCACATTAATTAAGAAAAAAAGAAAAAAACCTAGAAAATCCCGCGTTAATTTGAGAAAAGGAAATTTCTATCCATCCATATAAGATGTGCACACTTGGCTCATATTTAATAAGAGAATACCAAGTCAAACTGGAAAGAAAATAGAAAAGCTACCCGGATTGAACTCCCATCAATTTTTTTCTTACACACATTGGATAGTCAAGTCTCTGATCGGATTTAAATAGGAATGATATCTTTATAGCTTGCATGCAGCAATCCTCATCCAAGAAGAAGGTGACCGCTTTCAAAGCAAAAGTGGTATCAAGTGACGAGTTTGATGATGAGTAAGACGAATCTGAGGAGTAATTGGCCCTCCTTGTGAGACGAATAGCGAAATTCATGAAGAAGTGTTTTAATAGGAGCGCTAGCTATGACAAGGGCAAAAAAAGGCACTCCTACAACAACGATAAGTTTTATAGCAACATTTGTTGCTATGAGTGTGATGAGAAGGGGCACATTGCTTTTCATTGCCCTATGAAGAAGGATGATAAGGCCAAGTCATCTAAGAAGAGGGAATTCAACAGCAAGAAGAAGCTTCACAAGGACGGTAAAAACAAGGCCCATATTAGAGAGTGGGACTCAAAAGCGGAGTATATCGACTCCAACTCCAATGATGAGGAGTCCCCAAGGGGCTCGTGAGCATCACCATCAAAGAAGCTCCATCGCTCTTTTCCTCTCCCACATGCCTCATGGAAAGAGGAGAGAAGGTAAAATCTCTTGATAACGATGAGCCCTCATATGATGAATTAATAGATATGCTTGAAGAATTAACTAAATACCTTAGAAAAGAAAAGTCAAAATTCAAGGTCTTAAAAAGAGAATATCTCTCTTTGAAGGATTCTTATGAGGAGTTAAAGAAGACTCATGACTCTCTTCTTTCAAAGGATTTAAACAAATCTCAATCAAGTATAGGAATTACTTGTGATATTTTAAATGAGATGCCTAGAGTAGAAATTGTCTCTACAATATTTCTAAATCAAGTATTTCCACTTCATGCAATGATTTGTTAGCTATGCCATATTGCTCAAAGATTTATTCTAACATGGCTAAGCCTAGTGACTCCTTGCTTGTTAATGAAAATATTGAATTAAAAGAGCAAATCTCCAAGCTAAACAAAAGCTTGGAAAGATGTTTTAAGGGAAAGGCTATCCTTGACAAGTTATTAAGTGAGCAACGATACTTATTCAACAAGGAGGGACTTGGGTTTATACCTAAGAAAGGTAAGAAGCCGGCATACAAGTCCACAATGTTTGTAAAAGAGAGTGGCATGTATTGCCACAAATGTTGTGGTACGGAGCATATGCAAAATTCATGTCCCATCGGTGATTCCTTCATATGGAATTTATGATTCTTGTTACATGCTCAAGAAAACTAAGGATAACAAAATTATTGCAAAATTTATTGGCACTTTAATTTTAGGCGCTAAAAAGAATGATATTTGGGTGCCCAAAACCTTGGTTACTAACATCTAACGACCAAAACAAATTTGGGTACCTAAAAGAACTTAATTTTCTATTGTATATGAACTACAAAACCGGTGGAAGGCATTGAATGTTGGATAGCGATTGTACTCAACACATGACCAGTGACTGGAAGATGTCCACCATGTTTGAGAGCGGAAGCAATGAGAAAATCACTTTTGGGAACAATAACAAAGGAAAGGTAATAGGATTATGTAAAATCGCCATCTCAA
This sequence comes from Dendrocalamus latiflorus, assembly GCA_017311315.1. Lineage (NCBI taxonomy): Eukaryota > Viridiplantae > Streptophyta > Magnoliopsida > Poales > Poaceae > Dendrocalamus > Dendrocalamus latiflorus. The sequence goes on along the minus strand of CM029612.1, from coordinate 20,972,488 downwards.
ATGTTCTTTCCATTTAAAATGTATCATTAGTTGAAACATTAAATTTTAATTTACTATTTGTTACTCAATTACGTGATTTATGTCTCATTTGCAGATTCTCTCAAAATGATGTTGTACTTTAAAAAAAGGTGGAGATTTAGTTTTAAAAGGTTTTTGATTTGGAAATCTTTATTTGGTTGATTTCACCTCAAGTGACTCGTGCTTAAAAATTTGTTTGATGGCTAAAACCTCCATGGGTTGGTTTTGGTATAGACTGCTGGCTCATGTTGGTATAGTTTAACTCAAAAAGATTTTTAAATATGATCTAATTGTTAGCTTGAAAGATGTAAAGTTTAAGACAAACAATCTTGTAATGCTCGTCAAGCTGGAAAACAAGTGGTAAATTCTCATCTTTCTAAAAGTATTATGTCCATTTTCAGACCATTGGAGCTCTTACATATGGATTTATTTAGAATAATAACATATAAGAGCATTGGAGGAAATAGCTATTGTTTAGTCATTTTGGATAATTGCTCAAGATATACTTAGGTCTTCTTTTTGCATGACAAAAGTAAAACCTCTAGGGTTTTTAAAAGTTTTGCAAAAGGCCCAAAATAAATTTGATTATAAAATCAAGAAAATCCATAGTGATAATAATTTTGAGTTCAAGAACAATAAAATTGAAGATTTTTATGATGAACTTGGAATAAAGCATGAGCTTTTCACAATTTACACTCCGCAATAAAATAGAGTTGTAAAAAGAAAAAGTCGAACACTAATTGAAATGGCAAGAATTATGCTTGATGAATATAATACTTCTGATAAGTTTTGGGTGCAAGCCATCAATACCGCTTACCATGCAATAAATCATCTTTATTTGCATCGTCTTTTGAACAAGAGTTCCTATGAACTTCTCATTGGAAGAAACCAAATATCTCCTATTTTTATGGTTTTGGTTGCAAGTGTTATATTTTGAGAAAAGGTGTTCACTTTCAAAATTTCAAAGTCATTACGATGTTGGCTTTTTGCTTGGTTATTCTTCAAATAGTAAAGCTTATAGTGTCTTTAATGAAAACTCTGGTTTAGTTGAAGAAACATGTGATGTCCAATTTGATTAAACTAACAGCTCTTAAGAGGAGTAAGAAAATTTGAATGACGTAGGTGATGAAGGCCTAATGAAAATAATGAAGAATATGCAAATAGGCAACATCAAACCAAAAGATGATGAGGACAACTCACCATCGTCAACTCAAGCCGAGCCTCCCACATCTTCAATAACAAGTCAAATACAAATTGATGATGAAGATGAGAAGGAAGAACATCTACCTAACCCACTCACAAAGATCCACAATCCAATTATAAAAGATCATCCAATAGATCAAATATTTAGTGACGTGAGTAAGGGTGTTCAAACTCGATCTCGTGTTGCTTCCTTTTGCGAACATTACTTGTTTGTTTTTTCCTTGAGCCCAAATGTATAGGTGAAGCACTCGATGATCCGGATTGGGTGAATGCAATACATGAAGAACTAAATAACTTTGCCCGTAATGACGTTTGGACCTTGGGAGAAAGACCCAGGAGAATAATATGATAGGTACAAAATGGGTTTTCCGAAATAAGCAAGATGAAAATGGATTTGTGGTAAGAAACAAAGCAAAGTTAGTTGCGTAAAGTTTTACTCAAGTTGAAGGTTTGGACTATGATGAAACCTTTGCTCTCGTAGCTAGACTTGAATCAATTCGTATATTACTTGCTTTCGCTTCTTGTTTTAATATTAAGTTGTTCCAAATGGGTGTTAAAAATGCATTTCTAAATGGTACTATTTGTTGAACAACCTCCTGGTTTCGAAGATCCTAAAAATCTAAATCATGTGTATAAACTCTCTAAGGTGCTATATGGTCTTAAACAAGCTCCTAGAGTATGGTATGAGTGCTTTCGAGATTTTCTACTTTTAAAAAGATTCAAAATTGAGAATGTTGATACAACTTTATTTACTAAAATTACATGTGATAATTTCTTTGTTTGTCAAATTTATATTGATGATGTTATATTCGGGTCTACTAATCAAGACTTTTGTAAGGAGTTTAGTAATTTGATGTCTAGCGAATTCGAGATGTCAATGATTGGAGAATTAAGCTACTTTGTTAGACTTCAAATCAAACAACTCAAGAATGAGATGTTTATGAGCCAAACGAAGTACGCAAAATACATGATCAAGAAGTTTTGAATGGAGGACGTAAAACACATCAAGACTCCTATGACAACCAATGGTCATCTTGACTTAAATGAGGGAGGTAGAACTATAGATTAAAGGTTTTATAGATATATGATTGGTAGTTTGCTTTATCTCACCGCATCTAGGCCCGATATCATGTTTAGTGTTTGCATGTGTGCACGTTTTTAAACATCACCAAAAGAGTACCATTTAGTGTCCATAAAAAGCATTCTTTGATATTTAAAATATTCCTCTAGCATTGGTTTATGGTATCCCAAAGATGCTGAATTTAATTTAATTGGATATTCGAATTCCGATTATGTGGGTTGTAAAGTGGATAGAAAAGTACCTCTGGATAGAAAAGTACCTCCGGTGGTTGTCAATTTTTTGGAAGATCTTTAGTTTCATGGTCATTCAAGAAATAAAATTCCTTAGCCCTATCCACCGCTGAAGCCGAATATATCTCCACGAGTAGTTGTTGCACTTAATTGCTGTGGATGAGGCAAACATTATTGGATTGTGGAATTAAATTTGATAAAGTGTCTCTTTTGTGTCATAATGATAGTACCATGAAGATTGCAAATAACCCAGTTCAATACTCAAGAACCAAGCATATAAATATACACCACCATTTCTTGAGAGATCATGGGAGCAACGAATATTATTATTAGTCACATTTGGGATGAAGATCAATTAGCCAATATCTTCACAAAGCCTTTAGATGAAAGCCATTTTTGCAAGTTAAGAAATGAGTTAAATATCATAGGTTATACAAATATTGCTTGAACTCATACCTCATGCCATTTGCTCTTAATTGGAGTTATTGGAGCTTGTGAAAATTATTTCTCAAAAATCCCTAATTTGGTAAAACTATATTATTGAGTGTTCTTTGCCAAGTCTAATGCATCGTAATCCTGAAAAGTATTTACTTGAATGAAATTAAGGATCATTTGCATAATTCAATCCTCTCCCTAAAAGTTTAAGGGGAAATGGTAATACCGCTCTCTCCCAGCAATACTACTGTGGTGTGGTAATACTGGGCTCACATGGCAGTATTACTGCCCTTCAGCAGTTACTTCCCAAAATTGGCTATAACCATTCCTTCTTACCCATTTTACCCCTTAACTCGTGGTATTACCGCTCTTCACTCTCCCTCTCCCTTCAGACCGACTGTACCCTCTTTCTCTCTCCCCCTCTTGCTCCACTCAATTCTACTTCTCAAATCTTTGGACTTCTTGAAGCTTTGCTGATCATCTGTGATTCCTTGGAGTTTGCGCATCTTTCTCCTTGATTTCTCCAAGGTAATCTCCCCAAAATTCTCTTTTTCCTCTCCCTTGGGCATCTAGGTTAAAAAACTAGGGTTTTGAATCAATGTAGATAATTTGGTTGAATTTCCTTGGGCAAAATAGCAAGACCTAGTGCATGACTACCTTGTGTATCTATTCCATAGATCTATTCATGTAAAATACTAGTTAGATCTGAAATCTATCATGCCCTAGGATCCATTCGGTAAAAACGATAATACTGCTCATTATGTGTGGTACTACCGCTAGCCAGTAGTATTAGCATGCCCATGCAGTACTACCACACCTCGGTAGTACCGACATGAAAAAAGTCGGCAATATCGATTTTGTTGAAAATTCACAAAAATTTGTCCTTATTCATTCATAACCTATTCTGACTGTCCTAATATACTTCCTTTTCTTTTCTCAAGATGCCGAGGGCCAAAACTTCCGTTTGCAAGGCCACTACTCCCAGTGAACCCGCTGAAAGATATGAACCTCAAGGAGGTTCATCCATGCACAAAGCAGCGTCCCAAAAATCTGCATCCCGGCAATGACATGACAGCGACTCCAAGATAGACTCCTTTTTTAGGGACATGGAGGCTAGATACAAGGGAAAAGGGTCAGTCCCTGAATCTGAAGAAGAAGAAAGGACTGAGAGTGAAGCCCAAGAGAGCCACTCTCAAAATGACAACGATGAAGAGACGAGGGAGCCACCTGAGCAAATTATCAACATGAGGCTCATCACTAGGATGAGTATGCAATTCTGAGGCATCCCAACTAGTTTCAAAAGCCAAGATCGTCAATCAATTCGAGGTTTCATACAAGGTTTCAACAAGTTGTTTTCTCACAGATGTATGATCACCGCTGGAAGTTTGCAGATCATAAGTACGTTGACTAGGGCCACCTTCAGAGTTTGGATCATTTCTCAGGTGCCTATCAGCTATTCTATTCCTTGGGATTACACGATATTTGTGCAATCAAGTGCGACTACAATGAGGAGTTGATTAGACAGTTTTACTCCACTGCCTATGTGTCTCTAGAGTTTGACTATATTTCATGGATGTCTGGGAGGCAGCATATGGAGGCAACAAAAGCTGAGTTTGAGTGTGCATTAAGGATAGAATCAGGGCATTATGAGAAGATCTACTCTAGGCCTGCTCTCAAAACTCCACAGTGGTCACAGTACTATGATCAGAATGTGAGGTACATGCCGGACAAGCTCGCAGGCCTTCTTCCTCTCCCTAGCCTGATCAATAGAATCATCAACTATACCATCTTCCCCAAGAGTGGGAATTTTGATGCTATTCAAGGACATGCTTGGAACATCATTGATAGCATCATGCATGGTCAAAAGTTCAACATGGTTGATGTGATCATTAGGCAGATAGCTGATTTCAAGAATGACAGGGTCAAAAAGTGTAACATCCTGAAAAGTGAAAAATCTGGAAATGTGAAGTTTTGGAAGTATTTTGCAATGTATGTCAATTGCATTTGGAGTTTATACTGTTTTTATGAAAATTTGGCAAAGGGTTTTAAAGGTTAAAAGGATCAAAAGGGAAACAAACATGTGTGAATATTAGAGAGTTAAAATATAAAATAAGAATCTGAAAAGATGATCCATAAAAGGGCAGGGAGAGAATTGGGTTTGAGCATAAAATCTTATGCCTGAAAATAATGATACAAATAGCAAGTGGCAAGCAACTCAAAAAGGTCAACATTTATATATAAATACACACACATATATATAAATCCATACAAAATAAGAAAAAGGCACCTAGGGGAATAAACCAGTAAATGGGGAAATAAAAATATATGCATATAGTGATAGAAGCAAAAGAAACTAATAAAAAAAATCAATGGGGGTCAGACCAGGCCAGTCGGCCCAGCCCAACCCCCGCGCGCCTCCCCTCCACCAACCGGCCCAGCACGCCGCGCTTCTGGCGCGTGGCTCCACCCTCACCGTGCAATCCTCCTCTCTGGCCCGTGGACCCGCGCACCCCGCACTGCGCTTCTTCCTCCCCGTCTCCTTCTCTCTCCGGGCCGCAACCTCTACCTCCTCGCGCTCGCCCCCGCAGCCCAGCCCGCCTCCTTCCCCTTCGGACCAACAGTCGGCGGCAATCGGACCAACGGACATCGCCGCCTCCGACCAGTGGATCCGCCATGCCCTTATCCTCTACCGCCGCCTCTTTTTCTCGCCCCCTCCCTGCTCGGTCCCATTACGCGCGGCTCTAGCTCCTGCTGTCACTCCACGCGCGGTGCCAGGTGATCATGCCATATCCTTGCGCAGGATCTCCACCCTACCCCACCGCTGGCTGCGCCGCTCACCGACATGACTATGCGAGCAAGCTCCCGAGGGCAGCCCTCTTCGCGCCCCTATAAGAACCCCCGAGGGCCTCCACAAACTCTCCACTCCACCTTCTCCCTCCCGTAGAAAGCAATCGGAGTTTGAATTCCCAAATCGCCACCGCACCCATCTTCTTCCTTAGCTCCGGCCATAGGCCTCCCCGCCGATTGCCACCATTAGAAGCCGATTGCTACCACCCACACCACCCTCAGAACGTCGCGGATCTACTCCCGGTCCCCTTAGCACCTCCCGAAGACTGTACACCGCCGGCGCCGAGGGCCCCTTCCCGAACCGCCGCCACTACACGCTGCCGGCCGCCACCGTGCCCCCTCGGCCCCCGCCGACCCCACCGTCGGCATCCCCTTCGCGCTGGGGACGCATTTTCGCACACCCCCGAGCCCCTCCGACCGCCGCCCACCCCCGGCACCGTTGCTTCACCACCACCATCGGCCATCTCTGCCCGACTCCCTCCACGACATAGTATAGGGGGATTAATTCCCCTTATAGGGTAAGCAACACCCTTGGGCTCTCCTAGCTAGCAGCGCTAACCCTCCTTTCCCCCCCAACTCCCTGGCCGCGCGCGTTCGAGCCTCCGGCTCCGCAGCGCCGGGTTGAGTTTTCTCTAATTTTTCCCGGGCTGAGAGGTGGGCCCCACCTGTCAGCGGCTGCAGCCCGAGCGGCCCACTGACAGCAGGGCCCGCATGTCAGTGGTAGCCTCGGGTAGAAATAAAACAAACAATAAAAGCAAGTGGGCCCCACCTGTCATAGATACAGTACATGGAAAATAAAAATAATGTGAAAGAATTAAAAATACCCAGTGGGACCCACCTGTCAGTATTTTATATTTTCTATAATTTCACTAGGCTGAGAACTTTAAATGGGCATAACTTATTCAATTTAACTCCAAATTGAGTGAGACAAATTTCTAAATTCATCTAAATTCAAGATCTACCAAATGGAACTAGAACCAGGATTTTTAGAGTTTATTTGAATTTCTGATGATATTTTGAGTGATTTGTTGCTTTTCTTTTATTTAGATTTCACGCACGATAAAATAGTGTTCGAGGCTCAAGAGGAAGAGGCCGAGGCAGTCACCCTAGAAGCTCCAGAAAATCAAGACCTCGACCCCTGTGACCAAGGCGAGTTAACACTTTGATCATGTTGAACCTATGATTATGCAAAGTTAATTTCTTTTAAATATTCCACATGCATGCCATACTTTATGTGACAAATTACTTTGATTTTAGAAATGCTAGTTATGCTTCCATTACTATGCTTGCTACTATTATTTCATGGCAATTGTTGAAAGAATGGACCTTGTCACCTTAGGAAATTAAAATAGTATATCCTTTGCAATTAAGTCCTTAATATATTGTGTTGCTTAGTAATGCTAGTTAGTCAGGGATACCTAGATGCTCCAAAGTCAATATTTGCAAATATGAAATGATCTGGGCAGTCATAGTAGGAATGACTGAACTAAGTTGATACGTTATTTTATGTCCCCAAAAACCTCAACTTGCTTTTATATCTGGGTGGATGGTTCGAGGGTGTGAATGTGGTGTAGTGGAAGCACCATCCAGATAACCTTAAGGACCGAATCTTGTGATGACCTCCCAAGGTTCTACCGTACAACCACAAGCTGGCAAAGTGTAGGCAGTGTTTGTTAAGTTGTATGGCTCTAAGGTGGTTACGTGAAGGTGTGAACACGAGCAAAGGGATGGATGGTCTCATCCCCGCCTTTGCCCGTGATGGTTCCCGAGGGACCCTTCCCGAGGGATGTGCGCATCCTACGGAAGATAGACCTTAGCGAGCGTAACCACAATAGAACAATGCAATGTGTCTTACTTTTGCTTCTATTCCACTGCATGTATGTAATGAAGACATTTGGCCAAGCAGCCCTTTTATAAACTGCACCCGATGTGGTGTATCTTAAACTCTGTAATATTTATTATGCGATGTATGATATGATTCAGCAATGTATCTATGTGCACTAACTACTGATCCAGGAATTAGTGCAGTGAGACACAGTAGATTCTGGATTGAAAAATCTGGATCTGACAAAAAGATTTACTATGCATCTTATATTATGGCCTTGATCACGAGGAAGACCAACTTCCGTGGCAGTAGGGGAGGGGACACAAGCCCTATAAGCTATGTAGGGGGTTTTTTATTTTTTTATTATTTTTGAAAAATCACGTACGGGGTTGGGTTGTGATAGGAAAAAGGACAAAAAAAAAAGGAAAGGCACTTATTCTCTTTGTGCATAAAGTCCAATGGAGTTTGCTTTTGTTCCTTTTCGCAACCAATCGGCAAAACTATCATTTTCATGCAAACTACGCAGTTTATTAAATGTCAATGTACACATGATAGGTACAATAGCTTTAATTTTGTCAAATATATATGTGGCTCTATACATTAAAGTTTTTCTACTTTATATGTGTTTGACCTAGCGTTAATTAAAAGATTTTTTCAATTATAAGGAAGATGCACATATATACACACACTCGAGTGTGCCTCCCTTAGAACACACCTAGAAATACGAAGGTTGGAGAAAAATCCACGACTTCACAAAGTTTCCACTAAGAGACATTCACATGTGCATATATAAAGATTGAACATAGGATTTAGACATTGATCGTACTGTCATAACTCCACCACCCTGCCAAGTGGTGGTACCTCACATAACACGTTACCTGTGTTGGCTATCATAAAGAGTTTTTAATGAAAATTCTCTTGGCGAGAGGCTTTTTCTAAGCGATCTCTTTGTTCTCTTATAGGTGGAGTCATGCACGGTTTTACAGTATAGATTTATGTTTGTCATTTACGTGACCTTTCTTAGTACTCTTGCATCTTAGGAAAATTAAAGAGATAAAACACATACATCAATCCCCTCCTATCTCCCTCTCCCATGGAAACAACCTCGAAGCTAGTGGCCTCACTTGCAGGGACATGAGGTCCTTGGCATCACGTGAGGCAATGAAGGTCCACAACCCGTCCTTCACGACAGGGCCACCACATCCATATGCTCTATCTCATCTACTCAAATCCGATCCACTCTTTCTCTCATAGTAAGTGGTTTCATGTGAATATTTCAAGCTTCTAAGTGCCCATATGAAAAAAATGTAAATTATTTGAAAAGAAAGTATATGAATATGACTACAATGAATATTTGGCAAATTAATACTTCCTACATTCTTGAATATATGTTATTCTAGCTTTCAGATTTTATTCCTAAATGCTTGTCATTCTACACTTTCGAAGTAACTTTTTACCATTTTTTCCTTTGCATACCCTTCTCATTTCTATTTTCATGTTCATTTAGTGCTATGACAAGAGTAATACACGACATCCAAGGGCAATAAGTGAGCAAATAAAGGAGAGTAAGATGATCTTTTGTATCTATACCTTGGTTCTTGTACAAAATCCTACATTGACATCTATTGAGAAACAGATGGAGTATTTAATAAGGACATGTTCTTTTGTAAAGATGAAATGATAGCTTTAGCATTTGCAGTCCGTTTGCTAAGTTTTTTTTAATAAAAAAGATGCCCTTAGCACAAAGAAATATCGATAACTATTTCTTCTCAAAGATATAATCTATACAGGAAATATGTATGCTCTCTATCAAAATACAAATAAAACTAGTTTTTACGAACATAAAAGCTGAATCAAATTGATAATATTAATTCTAAGATAGGAGCATATACTTTCCACAGATAGTCTTTTCTTATCTATGTGTTTTCCTATTCAAAAATACAATCACATATGTACTATGAAACCATCTAAACATAATTTAAGAATGATGTTCGTACTGGTGCACGGGCCACCTTGCTAGCTAAGTAGAAAGATTAAAAGACATTTAGAGATGTAGCTCGGCCATTAGAGCGCTCGCTTAGAATGAGAGAGGTGCGGGGATTGATACCCCAATGTCCATTTGACGGCAATTTTTTATTTTCCAAATCACTATTTTATTTTGCACCATATCTTCATTCGACTCCCCCCCCCCCCCCCCCCCCGCCCCGGCCTTTGCACCACAACAACACTATTTTCTTTTGCACCATATCTCCGTCTGACATTTTTATTTCCTAAGTCACAGTATTGTTTTGCAGGGTTCACATCCTTGAACATTTAAATCCTTAGTCCATGTTTGGGTCAAACATAATCTATATTTCAATTACCCAAACGCGCACAGCATCACCCTTATGGATTCCTTCTTGCTTCTTCAAATTCGTTTTTTTATTTATGGAAAATTTCCCTAGCCACGACCTTACACTCTGGTTTGAGTTCTCTGTTGTGCGTACGTGAACTCAGCGACGAACAGTCTTTTGCTATGTCTTATTTTTGTCACTTCGTTGTTTGACATGGATTTTAAGTTTTCCAATTGCATTTGGACCTTGCCGTGATAATTTTCGTTTTTGAAAGAACTTGATAATTTTCGTTCTATTGGACTGGACAAGTGGACATCGCTTTGTACTGACTACTCGGACGATTCAGAAGATCATGTGACATATGTGAGTTCGACACAACATTTAACCTGGGTAGGTACATCTACTAACTGAAAACTTAGACAGAGAACTGAACTTTTCACTGATTTAAGCTAGTTCAACTTCCACGTAGGTGGGCTGGGATCCCACCCCATCCCGGTGCTGCCAAACAAGGCCTAAGCGTGGCGTCTCAAATAAGCACGCATCTGAACACAGCGAAGGCAAACAACGAACCCACCAAAGAACGTCTCTGTTAATCACTGCAGGTCAGGATGCGAGTTTTCCCAGATTTATCGATCAAAGGTGACTGATCCAGCTTGCCGCGAGAGATTTTTACAAGAGCTTCTGTTTGTAGATAAGAATGCGAGTCGACATTCCTGATCAGTTAGAACGTTGGAAATCTCTGCTGCTTCTAGCAAATTGCATGCCTATCGTTTGCTTCTGACGCAAGTGCTTCGATCGGTGCACTCGAAACTCTTTGATCGGTAAGAACGTTGGAAGACTTTGGAACAAGAAGGGCATTTTGGTCTTTTCGCAAACTAAGTTTCAGTTAAAAAATAATAAATGGAGCACGAACATGTTGGCAAATCCCTGGCTATTTCCATAAATTGAGTAGCATATACTCAAAATCAATCATTATGGTGATAATTCATGAAGTGGTAATTTTTAGGGTGGCTAGGGAAATTCGTTGGTGACCACGGTTCCCGCGCCCCCATTTGCGAAAAGTTCCAAAATTAGAACCCACAAAGTTCCAAAATGGCAAATCATAGATGTAGTATACGCAAACTTGCAAAAAATCAACGTCAAATTCATCCCTAGAATTGAGAACAAAACAGAAAAGTAATCAATGCTATAATACTCATATGGGTTCTTTTCGGCTATAGCTTATGTTTCTTGGCTTATGGTCTATGAATTCAGACCGTTTGTGAGAAAAATTATGAAGCTTATGTTTCTTGGCTTATGGTCTATGAATTCTGACTGTTTGTGAGAAAGATTATGAAGAGACATACTCGCATATGATTTTGGAGGGTACAGATGAAGTCAGAACAATGTGTACTACAATTAAGTTTTAGATCATGCCTTGAAAAAACACATCGATTTTAAATCGGTTACTGTTCATCCGTATATAAGTAGTAAGCGGGAAGCTGTTTCGAACCAGTCCTACTTAAGGATGCAAACGGATCGGATACGATCAAATAGTCTCAGATACGAATACGAATCTATATATTTAAAACGAATACGAATACGAATTCGAATATTCTCACATACGAATACGAATCGAATGTCGTAACACATACGAATTCGAATCAAATATGCACTTAAATTTAGTTGAATACGAATATCCTCCTACAACTTCTTAACAAATTTTGTTAGAACAAATTCCTAGTGGTTTTGCCAGTTTTTCACTGGTTTTTGACTGACTAGCGGTATCAAACCGCCCATATTCAAATTTTGAATTACAAAATTAATCCAAGTTTTTCCCAGGATTTTAGGTAACCGGATTTGTTACAGATAGGCATAGGAAACGGATTGAATACAAATCAAATAGTCTTGAATATGAATATGAATATTCTCAAATACGAACGTGAATATGAATATTCTCAAATACAGATACGAATATTCTCGAATACGAATACAAATATTTTCAAATACGGATTTTGCTTACCACATTTGTGTTTTCTTGGATACGATATCGGATAAAACGGATTATCTGTTACTGTTTCCCACCCCCAGTCCTATTGCTTCCTTTTTGGTTCTTAATGGCATGAAGAATTTGATATTAAAAATTTGTAGGTTTGTAACTTTACACGTGCTACATCCATAATATCAACTAGATACAAAATCGCGGCGCCACACCGTGCTAGCTACCACGTGGACCAAGCGAGAGTCGATAATTCGTAGGGGAGTTTATGAAAAATCAATGACCCAGATGTATTTCCCAGGGAATCAAAGGACTTTTTTTGGAAAACTAGAGGACTCATATGTAATTCTAGGGAAAGCGTGGGGCTTAACCACGTAAAAGGAGGGCCTTCTTGAAAAATTCGAGGACCCATACATATTTTCACAAAATCAGAGGGCCTTTTCGCGAGATTGCTAACATGGCAAGGCTTTCTGTAAAACTAAGGAGTCATATGCCATTTCACGAAACCAGAGAGCTTTTTCATAAAAAGTGCCGATGTGGCAGCGCTCCCCAGGGCGCAATCCCCTATGAAATAATAGCAAACCATACACACACACATACATACATACATATACATATACATATACATATACATATACATATACATATACATATACATATACATATACATATACATATACATATACATATACATATACATATACATATACATATCTTTACTATTATAAAAATATGAGTTGGTGGTTATCGGTCCATTCTCCCTCCTCTCTTCTCAGTCGTCCGACAACGATCAGCTGTCTAGATTCGCATGTAGGTAGTTCTTCCGCTCCTCGTAGAAAAGGTCGGGCCGACGCGTGGGCCATGCTCCCCCTCTTCTCTTCGCCCACATCCTCCACCTCCTACAACCACTCCACCTCTCGCAACTGCCGCCTCCTTCTCTCCCCTGAACCCTCATGCTGTGCCTTCTCCTCCTCAACGCCGCCACCAATTCCTTCCCCATACGACAATGTCTGGTAGCAGTCCCCTAACTTCCCCCAGTAGCGACGCATTTGCCCACCGCCTCCTCTCCCCATTCGCCCGCCGTCGCCTCCTCACCACCACCTCCTGCAACCACCGCCTCCTTCTCCCCTGAACCCTCGTGCCGCGCCACCTCCTCGGCGCCATAATCGAAGGAGGCCATGGTCGAAGGGGGAAGTGATCAACGTCGAAGGATTGTGGTTGAAAGGGATAGTGGTTGAAGGGGGCAGTGGTTGAAGTCGAAGGGGGTAGTGGTCGAAATCGGGGCCGTGGTCAAAGGCGAGGCCAAGTAGGCTAGCGTCGATAGTCGGGTGATAGGGCACAAGCGCACCGGAGGCCTGCCAACGTATGACCACCAGCGATGGTCGACCGCTCCCGACCTATGATCACTCGCGATGGTCGACGGTTTCTAACTTACGACCATGAGGTGTGATCGACGGCTTCTAATTTACGACCATGAGCACTGGTCAATGTGTTTTGACTTACGACCACAAGGTGTGGTTGATGTCTTCTGACTATGAGCGCTGGTCGATGTGTTCCGACTTGTGATCATGAGGTATCCTCGATGGTTTCCGACTTACGACGACGAACGATGGTCGTTGGCTTCTGATGTACAACCATGAGCCATTGTCAAAGGCTCCCAATTTAGGATCACGATCGATCGTTGATTGCCGCCAACTTACGACCACCAACGATGGTTGACCGCTCCCGACCTATGATCACGTGCGATGGTTGATGGCTTCCGACTAACGACCACTCCCGACCTACGATCACACACAATGGTTGATGGCTTCTGACTTACGACGACGAGGTATGCTTGAGGGCTCCCGATCTACAACCACGAGGTGTGGTCGATGTTTTCCTACTTATGACCACGAGGTGTAATCGACGGCTTCCGTCTTACTTGATGGACTTAAAAACTTTTAGAATATGTTTGTATGCATATTCTAAAAATTTTTACCACCCGTGAGTTTTAAAATATGTAGTATGATAAAATTTAAAATTCCATAGCAACGTATGAGCATTCGACTAGTGTATATATATATATGTGTGTGTGTGTGTATGTGTGTGTATATATATGTATATATATACATGTGTATACAATAGTGCTATTCAACGCCTGCGCACACGCTACACGCAGGTTCTAGTTCCTAGCTCATGGCGCGTGAGTGATGATTCGGCAGTAACTTGCAATGTGACAAACATGAAGTTATTGTCACCAAAATACAAGTTATCATCCCATGATGAAGTTACTATTGAATGTACATCAAGTTATCACATGCAATTCATGAAGTTACTGTCAGGTCTCTCACATGGTGAAGTTATCATCTCTATGATGAAGTTACTATCGAACGTATATCAAGTTATCACTGTAATGCATGAAGTTACTGTCAGGCCTCTTGCATGGTAAAGTTACATCGAATGCACATCAAGTTATCACCTGTAATGCATGAAGTTATTGTCAAGTCTATCACGCAGCAAGAGAGAGAAACATGCATGCAACATGCACCAAAAATTCAACTGCGATACGTTTTCACTATTGTATTCAAAATTACGAACTTAACAAAACAAGATCTATGCTCAATATGTTTTGACACTGCGAAAATCATGTCATATAAAGTTACTGTCATTTCCGCATGAAGTTACCATCGTTCTGAATGAAGTTATTGCCAAATCTTCACAATGCTGAAAAGTTACCATCGGTTCTGCATGAAGTTATCATCGGCAGCGCGTGAAGTTGCTGCCGTCACTCATAGCACACAGTCGGTGATAACTTTCTTCACAGCCGATGATAACTTTTCGCACAACTGGCGATAACTTTACCATAATTAACAAAATACTAATAACTGAGCATGGGTGGGATGGTTGATTCAGTTAGAGACGCATGCTTATTTTACATCTACACGCTGGTTAGCGTTGTATGTGTGTGTGTATATATAGAAAGCTTTTACACTCTATGTCGTATCTCACAACATAGGGAGTATCTCACGTAACGGAGGATATGTATATGTAGTATACAAGTATTTAAGATCATCTAGGTGGCATGAATAATTTTTTAGAAGTAGTATGTACATTTTTTTATGTACTCCTTTTTATGTATGTATATAAAGGTATTTATAAAATACGCTAAAAACTATAGACTCCCTTGTAATTTTTTATGTGGTTCACATTAAAGTATCTTATAATTAGTATATAAGTATATCTAAAGTGATAAATGAGTATTTCAAGTTTATTTAGGTGGTATGTTAGAGATGGATATAATTATACCTAGAAGTAAAAGGTATTTCACACATATATATATATACACATATACATATACATACATATACATACATATACATACATATACATATATACATACATACATACATACATACATACATACATACATACATACATACATACATACATACATACATACATACATACATACATACATACATACACACACACACACATACATACATACACACACACATACACACACACACACACACACATACATACATACATACATACATACATACATACATACATACATACATATACACACACACATATATATAGGAAACCTCTTTTCTACTCCCGGGTGTAATTACATCCTATGTCGTATCTCACAACGTAGGGAGTATCTTGCGTAACGGAGGGTATGCACATGTAGTATACAAGTATTTAAGGCCATTTGGGTGGTATGAACAATTTTTCAGAGGTGGTATGTACATTTTTTCGACATACTCCTTTTTATATGCGTATACGAAGGTATTTACAAAATACGCTAAAAACTAGGACTTCCTTGCAATTTTTTCGTGTGGTTCACATTGGAGTATCTTATAATTAGTATACGAATATACCTAAAGTGATAAAAGAGTATTTCAAGTTTGTTTAGGTGGTATATTAGAGGTGGGTGTAATTACACCCAGGAGTAAAAAATAGTTTTCCTACACACACACACACACACACACACATACACACACACACACACACACACACACACACACACACACACACACACACACACACACACACACACACACACACACACACACACACACACATATATATATATATATATAGGTATTTTTCTACACCCGGGTGTAATTACACCCTATATCGTATCTTGCAATGTAGGGAGTATCTCGTGTAACAGAGGGTATGTACGTGTAGTATATGAGTATTTAAGACCATCTAGGTGGTATGAACCATTTTTCAGAGGTGGTATGTACATTTTTTCGACATACTCCTTTTATGCGCGTATATGAGGGCATTTACAAAATATGCTAAAAACTATGAATTCCTTTACAAGTTTTTCGTGTGGTTCACATTGGAATATCTTATAAATAGTATACAAATATATCTAAAGTGGTAAAGGAGTATTTCAAGTTTGTTTAGGTAGTATATTAGAGGTGGGTGTAATTACACCCGGGTGTAAAAGATATTTTTCATATATATATATATATATATATATATATATATATATATATATATATATATATATATATATATATATATATATATATATATATATATATATATATATATATATATATATATATATATATATACTCCCTTCACGTAATGCATGTGCGTGAACTTCACGTGACGGACCGAAGCAACAATGGTTAAGTGACTTGTCGGATAGTCGTCCAATGATTTAGCGATTAAGAACTGGTTGTTCAATCGTTAAGTGATAAGTATTAGTTGTTTAATCTTTTGGTGACTTAGATATTTGTTGTCTAGCGGTTGGACAATTAGTCTAGGTTGTTAAACGGTGGAATGATAGAGGACTAATAGTGTGAAATAAAAAACATATAACACTGTAATTCACAATAAAAAATAGATTATTTTAAAAAATTCTATATATATACTTCATGCTCTTTTCGCAAATGGGGACGTGGGACCCAATGGGCACCCCAATCAACAATTAGCACGCAGACGGGGAACGAGAAAACGAGAGCAAACAGCCTGCCACTCATTCGGCTCGAGAGCCGCGTGCAAGCGAACTTGGGTTACTTGGCACACCAGTGGGTTACCCCGTTCTCTTTCCTTGGTTTATACCACAACATTATATGTGATAGTCATTTTATATCTAATTTTTTTCCTGTTTTTCAGCTAACCTCAGAAAATGTTATCTATACCCTTTAAAAACAAGCAAATATAGCAAAAAAAAAGCAACACATTCTATTTCATTAAGATTAGAATCCACCATTACAGCATCACAAGACAACGAGTAGGTTGCCTATGTAACATAGTAAAAATAAAGCAAGAACACATCTCCTAATCCTACAAACTTAACTCTTAAAAAGGCAAGAACATAGAAGAAATAGGAATCGCCTAAGCCCTCTCGCCCCTGATGCAGCGCGCGAGCTGGATGTACTTGACTCCCGCCGTAGTTAGTTAATTGCTTCCACGACGCTTTGCCACCTGTAGATTTGCGTGTCGTCTACTTCATAAGGGCCATCGAGGTTGGGGTTGAAGAGGATGACGGTGAGGAGGTTGGAGAGAATTTGAGCACAGTAGGTAGGGGATGGGTTTGGTTAAGTATTTATAAGGGAGGAAGAGGCGTGAGTGGGAAGATTTTTTGCGCGGGCACGGAGTGTTGGAGCTACGATCCGTGGAGTGGGGGTTGATGGGTTTCTATTGACCGGGATTAGGTTAGGAAGGATCGACGGGCCCAGTAGGTAGGGATATAATTATCACAGACGGTTTGAACCACAAACCGTCTGTAATATATAATTATCATAGATGGTTTGAATCATAAACCGTCTATGATACATAATTATTATAGACGGTTTGAACTACAAACTGTGTGTGATATATATTTATGAAAGACTATATATATATATATATGTATGTATGTATGTGTGTGTGTGTATATATCGGTACAATGTAAACAATTAGTCTCAAAAGATGAAATAGCAAAGTTTTATATGGATTATATATACTCGTTTGAAAGGTTTCGATGAGATTTATAACTTTGTAGCGAGGCGAACCTTAAATCCCAAAAGAAAGATCGAAAATTTTGGTAAAAACAGAAACAAAAAATTGCGACGCAAATTTGGAGCTAAAGATGGCTGATTTTGGAGGTCTTAGAGGGTGATTGGTGCAAACAAGTCAAATTTTTTTGAATTGCCTTTCCAACGAGTACAAGAACGTCGAAAACGGATACCGTATGCAAAAATTATGCCCGTTTTACTGAAAGTGTCTTGAAACGGAATCATACTCAGATTTGAAATCGTCTCGAGTTCAAATTGAAACTGCTATATCTTTCAATCCCGTGGGCCAAACGTGCTAAATTTTTTTGTGAAATTTTGTGGCTATATGTAGAAGAACTCCACCAAGTTTCACTGGATTTGGAATATATTTGGCTTGCTTTTCAATTTTTGGAAGGTAGACAATTTTTGAGAAGTTCTACACAGCAAAATTGAAAAAAATAGTCATACCGAATTTGGATTTTAAAAGATTCAATAACTCAAGTAAGGTAAGAGAATTTGTATTGTCAAATGGTTTTTAATTAAAACTTTCCAGACGGTTTTTAATCCGAATCGTCTATAATAATTATAAACATCACATACGGTTTTTGTTAAGAACCGTCTGTGAATGATCACGGATGGTTTTTATTAAAAATTGTTTATAATAATTACAGACATCACAGACGGTTTTTAATCTAAACTGTTTGTGATAATTCACACAGTTTTTGTTAAAAACCATCTTTTATATATCACAGACAGCTCTAAGTAACCATCGTTAGTGATATAGACGGTCACGCTTATAAAACTATCTATGATAATTACAATATAGATGATTTCAGAAAATCGTCTGTGATGAAACATCTAATACACAAACGATTAGTATAACCTTTTTTTTTGGTTGTAGTGCAGCCTGCCGCCAGGAATCCACCACGATGATCTCTTATCACCAATGCAGAGCCTGCAACTTTAAGCACCGGGTTCAGGGCACCACCACAATTTACCCTAGTGCAAAGTAAAATATGATACACTTTACTTGATGTAAACTGTTATTTACTCGAGGAAAAACCGGGTTCAGAGCACCATCACAATTTACCTTGGCCCAATCAGGAGGCGGATGCCAGGACACCAAGGGATCGTTGTCGGAATTTCCTGAGACTTCTAAACATCACCGGAGGAACTAGAAGAGCTACGTCCCTCTGCCTGCATGCAACATTTCTGATCGATCCCATCTTTGATACGCTACTTTCTGATATCATCATGATAGAGTTGCAGAGGTCAGAGGCAAGCCTAATCAGAAGGGTTATAAGCTTGAACACAGAAGTAATTCCCCGTTGCAATGTCTCCTCAGAATGGCTAATGATGCAAATAAGTCACAATACTTTATTGTATGTAAAAAAGTTCACAGAAGTTTCACATTGATTAGAGAGCAACCACATTGATTGCTTGGTGATCTTGTGTGTTTGTTGGGATCATGTAAGCACAGGTGCTTTGCATTGGCGGGTTGGACTCTCATGGATGCATAATGATAAGCTCAAGCACCTCTTGCATGGAGATGCTTATCCAACCAGCGTTACTAGCATTGCAAAGACGTGTTACCAGTGTACGACTACTCTCTCTGTATTTGTCTCTCTATTCTATAGAGGATTACATTGCGTGTGGTTTACGGTTTACCAGGTATCGAAGTCGATTGACCCATGTTAATGAAAATTCAAGCAGCAGCTTGAGGAGTTCTGCATTACTCGTTGCCAAAAACCAAGATCATTATCAAAACCAGTTACAAACAGATATTAAGAGCAAGGGTAAATTGAATTTTGCCTGTACTAACTCACGCCGTAGCAATTCAAGATTTGGGTTTGGATCGGCCGACATTATTCATTCGGGAATTGCCACTGGAAGCTGGAAGCTTACATTCAGAAGTATATCTGATTTTACTTGAGTAAATATTTGAAACAAAAATTGATCACAATACATAGCTTACATTCATAAGTATCTGATCTTACTTGAATAAATATTTGAAACAAAAAACGATCACAATACATAACTTTAGACCATTACACAAATCAAGAACCAGCGTTTAGACCTATCGTCTTGCATTGGCTATGGGCACAAGACTTTCTGTGTAGGGAACCATGTGTGTCGTTGTTGTGCTGAGCGATCACATCGAGTAGTCGATCGATCTGTTATCGTACTGAGTGATCGGAACGATCAGGCGATCAATTCGTGATTATACCAAATGATTAGAATGTTTGGGCGATCGATCCTAGCACTCATAATCGAGCGGTCGTAAGCGAGCGGTCGGAGCCAGTGTTCGGGACAGAGCGGTCGTAATCGAGTGGTCGTAATGAGCAGTCGAGCGACATGCAATCGTAATGTGTGGTCATAACAAGCAGCCAGCGACAGAGGCTTACGACCACGCTCGGTAGCAAGCAGCTGTGATCGGTACATTCGTTTGGTAATACAGATTGTTTCTATTTTGTTTCTCTGCGTTGTGCTTTGGTCTCATGTGATAAAAAGCGGAGACAATCATTCATCCCTCTCTGATTGTGCCATAAGATCGTACAAAAACCAGTTACAAACAGATCTTAAGAGCAAGGGTAAATTGAACTTTGCCTGTATCAACTAACTCCGTGGCAATTCTTGATTGAGTTTGGATCGGCCGACATTATTCATTCGGGAATTGCCACTAGAAGCTGGAAGCTTACATTCATAATATCTGAGTTTACTTGAATAAATATTTGAAACAGAAATTGATCACAATACATAGCTTACATTCATAAGTATCTGATCTTACTTGAATAAATATTTGAAACAAAAAACGATCACAATACATAAATTTAGACTATTACACAAATCAAGAACCAGCATTTAGGCCTATCGTCTTGCATTGGCTATGGGCACAAGACTTTCTGTGTAGGGAATCATGTCGAAGTAGTACAAATTTACCCACGCATACTCTATGGTGTGTGTCCCGGGTTTGTGATACTTCAGGCCATCCAAACTAACCACATCCTCTATGTTCTGACTCTGAAAACCATATTGGAATATACGGTTACCTTCCCTCAAAACTACTCCACTGTGAAAAATACCTACTGTAAGGAATGGCTCCATCAGATTAAGGATGTATCTTTGATCCCATTGTGGGTTCACAACGTCTTTTGTCATCCAGATCACTATTTGTTGCAAAGATTCAGAGAAGTGAGTGAGGCATAATTCACCATGTAGTTCATTTAAGGTGAATATTTCATGGTCGAGTGCAGGGCATGGAGGATGCATGGTGACGCTAAATGTTTCCTCTTGTAAGCAAAAACGGAGTAAACGGCCCTCTGGGGGCTGTTTGAGAATATGCCGATCAATGATCCAGAATAGAGACCCCTTGACGAAACGATCGGACTCCGTGTCCAGCGTTGCCCCCTCTGTTTCGGAAAAGGTAGGATTTTTTTCCTTCCGTGTGTGCGTGACATAATATCCTCAGGATAAAGCTCACTCTTAGAACAATCCAAGCAAGCTAGGGCTTCCTTACCAGCGAAAGAAGAGATCAATCCGGCAGAGCGGAGGAGGACGACGACGCCTAAGAGAGAAGAATTCCATCGCTTCGAGGGTTAAATGACGTTGGCGTGAGAATTTGAGATAAACGACGAAGCAATAGTCGCCGCCGCCGTCGCGACGAGATATGGAGAAGAGTTCAAGGAAGAGGATGGGCTGGAACTAGAGATGAGACAGGTTTGGGATTGGGCTGTGAGGATTGCGGATTTGGAGAGGAGGATAGAAACCTTGACGACGTCTGTCTCTTGTGCTAAACATTGGGGATCCATTCTAGAGAGATTCATTGAAGGCCCATATGTCATGCATGTTAGTTGGCGCTCGCCACTGCATCGCTCGGCTCCGGGTTCGCCAGTTTCATCTCGGTGCATGCACGCACGGACTGTGACGACCAGCTGCTGATTGTTGGCGCAAGGGAGCAGTGAACAGGCTAGGGAAAATCAGTGTCAATCAAGGGAAGAAAAGGAGGAGTAGCAACGGGACAAGAGTCGGGGGAAAAGGTAGGAGGAGATCATGGCTTTCTCGCTCCTCGCTTGGGTAACGATTTGGTTTTCTCTATGTTTGTTAATTTAATTAGAGATTAGAGTTGGGATAAGAGAGAAAGTGAAAAGTATTCGTTAGGGAAAAGACTAGTATATCGGCTAATCTGTTATATTGTTCTCTTGTAATTTTGGGTACTGTATAAGAGTAATTTAAAAATATCATCTACTAGATAATTGTAGAGAAATTCAATAGTTTTCTGTACAATATTTATTTATGTTGGTCAGATAAATAGATTTTAAGCTATGAATTTTGTAATCCGGCTATCTGGTAAATTTATCATTTTCTAGTACCATATATTAATCTGTAGATTAAAATTACTGGATGAAATATTGGATGATTTATCTACATGAAAGATGTAGATAATTAAGGGTTCTAGAGATCCCATGAACATGATCTTAAATTCAGATAGTTTCCTAGAAATATCTAGATATTTTAGAAGCTTTATTCGAAAGAATTTGATGGTGCCAATTGTCATAAATCTAGTGGACACAAGAATCTATATAATCCTTTCAATCCAAAATATACATCATTTGAGAGAGTTGGTTTTGGTTTATAAATATTTATATTTTATTTTTCGGAAGCAATATGTTCAAAGTGTCCATGTTAACTGTTATTCTTAGAGAAAGGTAAATCATAAATAAAAACAATATATGTCAAAAACAAAAATATGTACTACTTCTTTTTCAATGTGTGTGAAAACACCATTTAATATGCTAACATAGAAAATAAGAAAAGAGAAGTGAGTTAAAGTTAATATCTATTTAAAAACAAAGTGCACACTTGCGTTGTCAACTAAAGTTGTAATAGTTTTACTCTAAAAAGTTGTAATTGTACTGCCACCAAATAAAGTGTTAGTATTAGTTTATTATTTCAAATTTTTTAGTGTTATTGACTTTCAATAGACTTAGAAATGTGACTTTTATCTTCAGTTTTTATAAACAAATATAAGTATATATTAAAAAATGTAACACAATATAATTAGCGAACACCCATTCATAAAATCCTAAATCCACCATTGCCATCATCCACCACCTAGTCCTCGCCCCACGACACAGTGCCCTCAGTAGCTCCACCCCAACCCCGCTGCACCGCGAACCATCACTCACCACCACCACCACTAGCAGCTGCAGCCTCACCGCCCGCCGCTGCCCACCACTACCCAGATTCTAGGGTTGGACCAGGGTGAAGTATGTACGGCTTAGAATTGAATGCAACAGGGACTGGAGATTTTCTCACTGTGAAACCGAACCGAGCGGCGAAGGGAATAAGGGATCACAGTGTAGTTACGAGGAAGGAGTTGAGGAGGAGACGGTAGCGGTGCAGCCGCGAAAGATGGAGGGATTACCTTTCCGACGGCGACGCGATGCGACGGCGACGGCGAATTGGGGGAGAAAACACCCTGTCTCATGCAGTGCAAGCCTCACCTTGATCGTCCCTCACAATTTGATTTTGGAAACTTTCGAGACGAGAACCAGGGTCTCTCGACTTCGACGAGAAGCAATGGGTTGCA
Organism: Dendrocalamus latiflorus; assembly: GCA_017311315.1. Classification (NCBI taxonomy): domain Eukaryota; kingdom Viridiplantae; phylum Streptophyta; class Magnoliopsida; order Poales; family Poaceae; genus Dendrocalamus; species Dendrocalamus latiflorus. The sequence continues at coordinate 20,948,958 of CM029612.1, read as the reverse complement.
GCCACGTGGTCTACATGGCGGGTGGTATATGCGTCGTCTGACGGTTGAGGACTTTGTACTGTAGCTGAGGTCTACGCAGCTTTTAGCTTTTGGTATCTTAGTTTTGGAAAACAAATCGTTTGAAATGCATTAGCTTCTTAACACATCTTTTTTCTTTTTCTTTTTATTGTCCATGGAGCTATTCCCTCGCAGCGATTCGGCTCTCTCCTGTCGCGCTCGTGGTGTTCTCTGCCAATTCCTATCAACACCCCACATCTTCTCATGTGCAACCTCTCTGTCAACCCCCTTTGCCTCCTCCCTCTAACTGTTAGGGAGGGAGATACCAAATCCGGTGGCCATTCACCTCCACTGCCTTGCCGCCCAAACCCTACTCCTCGATTCGATGCCAATCCGACATATCTCTACCACGATTCCCAACTCCCAAGCACGAATCTCATGGCCACGGAGGGACTCTTGGCCTCTTGGGCCGCTGAGGAGTAGTGGTTGTACCTGGCATTCCTGGCCATGTACATCGCCATCTACTATGTCGGCCACCTCTTCGTGTACCGACGGTAGGAGCCGCAGCACTGGCTGGAAGGCGCTAGCTACCTCATCACACCGCGCATGTCTCCTCCTCTTCCCCCACAACTATTCTACTACCACTTCCACTCTTGAATCTCAAGACAACTTGCCTTCTCCGCCCACCCGATCACCATGGAGAAGGGGATGGGGGAGCAGCAAAGGGGGAAGATGCTACTCCAAGATGTCTTTGATGGCAACCTCCTCTTTTTTAGAAGTAACCCAACCATCCTCCTCTTGCTCCTGCTCTTACTCTTCCTTAGGGCTTCTTGATTGTGGTTTTTTTATGGTGATGTGGTTATTACTTGCCTTGGCTACCAATTTATCCCCTCTTGTGTGTGTGTGTGCCTAGAGATGGGGTGGGGGATGGACACCGAGCAGGCCAAAGCGGCCGTGGTTGCAGTGGTGGAGGATGGCGGCAATAGGAGCCATGCACTACACTTGGCGGCCACTTAGGGGAGTAGGGGGTGGAAAAAAGATCATTAGTGAGGCTTCTTGGCTTAGGTCAAAATTGATTCATTTACACTCGTTATTTGGTTAAACATTGAATGAGACTATTTCTATGAAATTAAATTTTGCTTTGGCTTAGCTCAACTCGACTCGTTAGCTCGATTCTAAAAATAATTCTAAACTATCAATAAAATGATGTTAAATCAAATTGTGTCAAGTTTGAAAAAACTCGATAAGACAATAGGCTAGCTCAATATCCACCACTAGAGGGAAGGGTGGACATTTGTAGATACCTCATTGAGGACCTCTGCCTCGATGTTAACCAACCCAATGACAGAAGTTTTGGTCCTTTTTGCTTCAATTTTGCATATCTTATATGGTTTGGAAAAAATAAAGCATTGGGTTATTCCCTTTTTTTTTGAAACTGGAAAAGAAAAAATGGTGTATCTTAGTTATGAACTAACTATTGATTATGCATGCATATTTTTTCAATTGTGAACTAATCAACTCTGTGTTATGGATTAGTTTTTGTAGAATTTTCTTTTATCGATACAATAGATGTAAACTTTTGAAACTGAGATAAAAACATATAGCTTCAAATGTAAGAACTAGAAATATTGTAAAGCTTGGCTCTGAACAAGGGTTTAGAATCTTCTGAAACGGAACTCATATTGCTCTTTCTTTTAAGATTGCACTATCCAACCATGACCAGTGAACATCCATGCATGATGTGGTGTGTTTTGTTAGGTATGGGAAATTGGGTATGCTGATTTTTACCTTGTGCTGCCTTTTTGACAAACTTCAATTTATGGTTGCATTCACTACCTTCTTCCGCTTTTCTTTCTTAACAAATCAATGTGTTTATAATGTGTAGGTGAAGCCTCAAGTTCTCAGTTGGACACCACAAGTAATTCTTTTCCATAATTTTCCTTGTTCAGAGGCCCGGCCCTCTCTCTACTAAGACGGTTCTAAACTGTCATCATAGACGATTTTCAACCTGTCTGAATTTATGCGTTTGTGATAACAGGCGGTTATCAAAGACAGTTTCTGAGCCGTCTGTGATAAGTAACAACATAGACGGTTTTTATAAAAAAAATCATGTGTGAAGTCCAACTATCATAGATAGTGAATGCGACATCCGTGTGGAGTCTGGTGGAGACTGTGCGAAGCTCGATGAAGATCATGCGAAGTTTGGTGGAGGTGACATGCGCGTGGAGTCTGGTGGAGATCGGGTGAAATTTGTTGAAAATCATGCAAAGTTCAGCAGAGGTGACGTCGCGCGTGGAGTCCAACGGAGATTGTCTGAAGTCCAGTGAATATCGGGCTTGACACTACCTTGTAGTGTGCTATCCTCACAAACAGCTCATCCCCTTGTTGCATGGCGAGATTCAACAGTTGGACAGTCACCAGAAGTATATCCAGATATGGCATCGTGCACAGAGGTTGACTCCCTGGTGTTGTGATGCTGGCGTGTTGAGGTTGACTGTCGTGCTGGCACGGACGGCTTCGGCGACGGTCATGCCAATATTGGCGTCGGAGCTAGCTCCTCGCGTCGGCGCTACGTTGATGAGGTCAGAGGCATGGAGCTGAGGCCGATGATGAAGGATGTGCTACAGATATTGCTGAGGTACAAGCAGGAGTAGCAGAACACCATGTGTTAAGGTTGTTGAGTATGACACTACTCCACTGCAGGTGAGAGGGGGCAGCCGCTGGAAGTAGTTCTGGATATAGTAGCATTTGTATATTATTATGAAGCTATAAATGTCAAGCAACATCATCCTTGGATAGGATCATGCACGCGCGCATGCATTGGTCGGGGTTTGCACACACATGGCCTTACTCTACGCATGCCCATCGACACACGGACCGCTACCATTAACTACATGTATGCACAATGGTTGAGAGAAGTGGAAACAAATATCATCAGGCGCAACCATTCTGCATGAGCTAAGCGTAAGGCTAATTGCTCTCGATTCTATGCACGTATGCACAGACTACATATATATATATATATATATATATATATATATATATATATATATATATATATATATATATATATATATATATATATATATATATATATATATATATTCAAAAGAGAACATGCCAACGTCATGATAAGCTTATCTGGAGTGTTCACAACATGTGCAGGCCAAGATTCTTCCCTTCAAAGGTAGGAAAACCCTCCGGTGGTAGCCATCTCCAGCATCCTTGCCCAGCTTCTTACGCAGTCCCCACGGACGACACCAACTGTTGTAGTATGAGCACAATAGTGGGTACAAGGTACCCCTTTCTCCATGGGAGGAGGTAGAGCTAGAAAGAGCTAACGAGAGGAAGGAGAGCTTGTATGTAAAAATGAGTGGATTCTCTCCCTCATACCCCTCTTGGGGGTTTATATACATGAGTGGGGTAAGATGGGGAATTTCCGTCCTACCTCTTAATAATTACAAAAGGTAGGGATACATTGGTATATTCTATTATACTATTGGGCTGCTTCAAGGCCCAGTCGTTTAGGGTTAGGCCACCCCCACAACATATACATTGAATCCATGAAAACCAGTTTTTGAATCCCCAAGAAGCTCCATACTTGGTCCTTGATGGGGCTAATGAACTCCGCCAAGAAGATTCAACAGGGATGGCGGTAGTGTTGGGAGGTCTAACTGTCCTAAGCTTTACACTGAAATAGAAGTATTGAATAGACAACTTAATAATTTTGCCAAAAAGGAAAAAATGTCTCAGTCTAGTACTTCTAAGGATCTTGCATATGAATCTGTTAAGTGCTCATCGTGTTCCTCACCGTCCAAAGAAAACGAGTACCTTAAGAGCACTTTAGAGAGGTTTTCTTTTGGCATGAAGAATTTGAATATGATCCTAAAAAAGTCAAAAACTAGTGTAAAAAAACATGGTCTAGGATTTAATTTTATTGAGCATGATAACTACAATCCTCCTAAAGTTATCAAGGTACTCGAACCAGGAAAGTTTGAAGTAAAATCTGAACCAAAATAAATGGTCTTAGATCTGCTGGTATTGCAAAATAATTCTTTACCAAACTGAGTGCTACGCAGTCGATTGATATGACCACTCATCAAGTATCAATGCACTCATTGTGGTAAAGGCAGTCAATTGGTTCAATTCTGCTTTAGAAAAGTGAAGAAAGAGAAGAAACATAGGATAAAGAAGCGTTTTCGACCAGCTGCTTCCTGTGGTCGAACCAGCATGGCTGGACCAGACGTTCGACCAGGTGTTTCTCATAGTCAGACCAGCTTCGCAAGAGACTTTTGACCAGCAGTCTCTACTCGTTTAGGCCAGTCAATGGTCAGACTAGCTCTATTGAGAAGGTTAGACCACCCCGTGGTCGAATCAACATCTCATCGACTGTTTGGTCGAAATATATCAAATGGTAATGCTTCACTTAAATCTTTTTTAGTGCGTGCTTTTTCTCCTATTCATCGAGTTTCTCAGTACTAGATACCTAAATTGTCTAACCCCAGTGCTAAGATACCGATGATTGCTCGTGCTTTGTAGGCTTGTCGCAAGAGGAAGGAAAACATATGGTTCATTGACTCCGGTTGCTCTCGCCACATGACCGGAGACTTATGATGGTTCTCCTCCCTCACTCATGTCCCTGGTGATGAGATGATCACTTTTGGAGACAACTCTTAAGGACGAGTTCTTTCTAACGGCACTGTGCGCATCAACGACATGTTCATCTCAAAGGATGTCTCTCTCGTCAATAATTTGAGCTATAACTTGCTTTCAGTTTCACAGTTGGTAGACGATAATCTTGAGGTGAACTTTAAAAGCATTCATGTTGTATTTTGGATTCATCTGGTAATCTTGTATGCAAAATTAGTCGAGTTGATCGCTTGTTTAAAGGTGGCTTTTCGTATTCAGCTTCTTCTAATCTTATGTGTCTTATTTCATCAGAGTCTAAGGATTTCTTCTTCTAGCACCATAGATTAGGTCATATTAGCTTTGATCATCTTACTTGACTTACTAATTTGAATCTGGTTAGAGGAATTCCTAGTCTTAAGATTGAAAAGTCAATGGATTTAATTTGTTCACCCTGTCGACATGGTAAGATGGTTTCATCGTCTCATCCTCCACTCACTCTTGTCATGATTGGTTCTCCGGGTCAATTGTTGCTTATGGACACAGTAGATCCTACTATGGTTCAGTCAGTTGGAGGTAAATGGTATGTTCTTGTTATTGTTGATGATTACTCTAGATACTCTTAGGTTTACTTTATGGCATCTAAGGATGAAGCCTTCGGTCACTTTCAAGAGCTAGATTTTAGATTTGCTAATGAACATGCAAGAGCATTTAGAGAAATTAGAAGTGACAATGGAACTGAATTCAAAAACACATCATTTGCTAAATTTTGTGCTGAAAAGGGTTTAGTCCATCAATTTTTGTTAGCTCGAGTACCTCGACAGAATGGTGTGGTCGAACATAAGAATAGAACTTTGGTTGAGATGGCTAGAACGATGTTAAATAAACATGCTACGCCTAGGAAGTATTGGGCTGAAACTGTTTTGACTGCCTATTACATTTTAAATAGAGTATTCTTGTGCGTTAAACTGCATAATACCTCCTATGAGCTTCGGTTTGGTCATTATCCTAATGTTTCTCACTTGAGGGTGTTTGGATGTTGATGTTTCATACTTAAACATGGCAATCTTGATAAATTTGAATCTAGATCCTCAGATGGTATCTTTTTGGATATGCGGTCCACACTCGAGGTTATCATGTACTCAACTTAGAAACTAACAAAATTATTAAGACCTATGAGGTCACTTTTGATGAGACTAGTCCTGGTACTAGACCTGACAATGCATGCATACAGGTAACTGAAGCACTCTAGGACATCTTCTATGACTCCGACGATGATAAAAGGGAATTCTTGAACCACACTTCTGCACCTACAACCACTCATGAGGTAGAAGCCACTACGACTACACCTACGACCACTTCTGTGACACTTCTATGATCACTTCACCGGCTCCTTTGCATATTCAACAAAATCATCCCCCCTGAACAAATGGTTGGTGAGTTCAATGAGAGAGTTCTTCACATCAGGTATAACTCCAATGCTTCATATGCTCATTCTGCTTTTTGCCTCCTCTTTTGAACACCAAGATGCAAGTCACGCTTTATCCGATGGGTGTTGGATTAATGCCATACATGAGGAATTAGAAAACTTTAAGAGTAATAGAGTCTGGTCTTTGATTTTACCTCCTCATGGTCATAATGTACTTGGAACTAAATAGGTGTTTAAGAATAAACAAAGTGAGGATGTTGTTGTTGTTAGAAATAAGGTGAGACTTGTGGCTCAGGGATTCACTTAGGTAGAAGGTCTTGACTTTAGTGAAATATTTGCACCTATTGCTCGATTAGAAGCTATTAGAATTATGTTAGCTTTTGCTGCATCAAAGGGTTTTAGACTATATCAAATGGATGTTAAGAGTGCTTTCCTTAATGGCTATAATGAGGAGGAAGTTTATGTCAGACAACAGCTGGTTTTGAGAGTGCTAAGTTTCCTAATCATGTCTACAAATTGTCTAAAGCTTTATATGATCTAAAACAAGCACCTAGAGTATGGTATGATAGACTTAAATCATATTTGCTAAAAAATGACTTCTAAATGGGCAAGGTAGATAAGACTTTGTTTACTCTTAAGCATGATAGTGGTCTTTTACTCGTATACATCTATGTGGATGATATCATCTTTGGTGGTTCCTCTTATACTCTTGTTTTTAAGTTTTTAGATACTATGTGCAGAAAATTCGAGATGAGCATGATGAGACAGCTCACATTCTTCCCAAGCTTTCAGATCAAGCAATTAAAATTGGATACTTTTGTTCATCAAACTAAGTACACCAAGGATCTACTTCGTCGCTTCGACATAGGGACAACCCAACCAATTTTCACACCCACGGGGTCTACGGCTATGTTGAATCTTGACAAGATGGAGAGCCAGTTGATCAAAAGGAATACAGAAGCATAATTGGCTCACTTATGTATCTCACTACTTCAAGGCCAGACATACACTTTGTTGTGTATTTGTGTGCTCGCTTTCAGGCTTCCCATCATGCTTTACATCATCAAGCGGTAAAGAGGATTTTCATGTATCTTCAGTCAACTTTGAAATTTGGCTTATGGTACTCTTCTTTATTTTGTCTCACCCTTAGAACTTATTCAGATGCGGATTTTTGGGGGTTGTAGAGTTGATAGGAAGAGTACTTTTGACACATGTCAGTTTTTGGACACATCCCTTGTTTCATGGGCTTTTAGGAAACAGTTGTCTATTACACTTTCCACTGCTGAGGCTGAATATGTGGCTGCCGCTTCTTGCTGCTCTCAATTGCTTTGAATGTCAGCTACACTTAAGGATTTTGGTTTACAATTGGATAGTGTTCCACCTTTTTGTGATAACACTAGTGCTATTAGCATTACTAAAAATCCTGTGCAATATTCTAGAACCAAACACATTGATATTCGCTACCATTTTCTTAGAGACCATGTTGAAAAGGGAGATGTTGTCTTGCATTTCATTGATTCTGATTCTCAAGTTGCTGATATTTTTACGAAACCGCTTGATTCTTCTTGTTTTGCTCGGTTGCGAAGTGAGTTGAGTGTATTTCATCCTACAAGATTATTTTGAGGGGGAGCTTGGTGTTTAAATATTTTAGAAGCTTTGTTTATTATACTTGTGAAATGATGTTTCAAGTCCAAGTCTTTGAAATTAAATGAGTAATAGAGCTGTCTTTATCATATTTACACATTTGCTTTGTAGTCGTAGTCGTAATAGGTTATAATTAATTTGCTATACTTGAACTAAATTATGACATGGCTGAAGACTTTGACTAGATTGATTGTAGATAGCTCTTTGTGATGTTCATAAAAAATGATTAGCTTGATTGTGAGTCCTTTTTTAAATCTTGGTCATGAGGCTTGTATGTTTCATATTGCAACCTTTTCTATTATGATATAAAAAAATGTGAATGAGAAGATTGAAAAGATATATGCTTCAAGCATGCCATGGTTAAACAGAAAAAGCACAAAATGTGCTCGATTGAAAAGAAGTATGCTTCAAGCATACCACCATTTAAAAGAAGTTTGCTACAAAGATAGCATCATAAAAAGAAGTATGCTACAAGCATACCACATGCTTAAAAATTTTGAGCATAGAGCAATAGGTTACTATATGAGACTACTAGCTCGCCTAAATTTAAAGCTTGCTTCGCTTTTAGGTTTACTCTTTTAGGTGTGATATCCCCTTTTGCTCTTTATAGATCAGTTTGGTTATGGTCGAGATGCCTGTCATTAATACAATTTGCTTAATCATGCTAAAGACCTATTTAGGCTCGCTTGATGGTTTATGATCTAGAGAGATCTACTTAAGAAAAGGGATGGCTTGGATACATTCTTAAATGGATGCAAAAGGGACTTGGATAATCTACCAAGCTTCTGGATATTTACTCTCTTTGCTCTTTCTTAGAATTACCCCTTCTCTGGAGTTCTTGATGATTTCATTGCCAAAGGGGGGAAATTAGAAGAAAAGGGAAGAATTTGGAGAGTTTGGCGATGGGAGAAAAATTGTTTTTTGCTCTTAATTTTCTCATTCAAAAGTTTTTGAGGGGGTTTTGTCAAAGGGGGAGTTTTTGCTGAAATTTTGTTGTGGTCTACATATTTGAATTTTTCTTTTTGCAAATTTTCTCATGCAAGATTTTGAGGTGTTGTCAATGTATTAGTCAAGGGGGTGATTGTTAGATCATGTGGTGGTCGTGCATTTACTGGTGATGAATAATTGACATTTGGGTTACATTAAATTTTGCGTTTGGGTAAGTTCTAGTCTATGCGTTATTACTGCTCGAGTTTTTCAAGATGGCAAAATGACCACGGCTGACGAGCAAGGTTGAACAACTACAGCAGATGACCAAGGTAGGTCATGCGACCACAGTAGATTGGCAATGGTAGGTACAATGGACTACGATAGAGTCGACAAGCTTTGATTAGGATGGTTGGGGTCGTGAGCTTCAGTGGACCGATTGAAAGTGAAAGTGACCGGTCGGTAGTTAGTGATACAGTACTCATTGATGGTTGTCTATGCTCAATGCCTAGTCGGTACTCAATAGTCGATAGAACAGTGATTTGTTGATGATCGGTAGTCATAGACTTAGCAATCTACTGTCTTAGACGTTGCGATCGGTACTCGATAGTTTGTACTCGATGGTTCTGTGTTGTTTAATGGCAAAAGCAAAACTTGTGATTTCCAAGTGTTTTGAGCTGAGCGATAGGAATTCTCGAGTACTTGTGTTTTCAAGTACTCAATGAGCTAATGATCAAACTTTGCATGGAGGGCATAACCGGTCGTAATGTGTGGTCTAAGCCTGATTTCTAGAAAGCTATAGAATGTGTGATCATGGATGACCTGGTTGAAGCTGATGGATGGAGAAAGTTGTGTTTTAAGTATATGGACTAATGTCGGTCAAGTTGGGAAGTATTGTGCCAAGAAAATATGTTCTTTGGTCTTTGCATGTGCAGGTTGGACATAGAGACGGTCATGGTTGGTGACGAGGAGGATTGAGACTAGGAGGGAAAATATAAGGTCCAGGCTATCAAGGATGTCACATGAGGTGGTTGTCCTTACATTGGAGCACGTTGAGATAAAGGTGGTGATGCGTGGAGAAGCTATGGACGGTGCAGTCTAGGATGCTTCGATACATGAGGTGATGATGTGTGATGAAGATACGGAAGGTGTTGTCCTGGAAGCTTCATCACATGGTGAGTTAGGAGTTGTGCATGGAGTTTAGAACTAAGAAGATCTAGAGTTTGAATAAAACCCATGTTCAGAAGGGTTTCGGGTCACTTGATTTTTAGAAGAGATAGAGTATGGTGTCCGTGTTTGAGGTGAACACGGTTTGGAATGTTAGTCTATAATAGCAGGGAGAGGCTAAGGGTTAACATGGTGGTTTTGCTAGGGCATTCAGGGAGAAAGTTGTAAGAGGTTTTGAGGGCTTTCGTTGAGAAGGCCTTTAGGGGTGCTTGTAAGTGCACTTTGTAAATCCACGAAAATCCAGCAATAAAGATCATCTTGAATCAATCGAGTTCACAGTTTGCTTGACAAGTGTTGGTAGGTTGAAGTTTATGTCGGGACCCCGGATTTCCGAACCCGGACCCTCCGTGTATTACAGCACTAGTCCCAGATCAAAGCTAGTGCACATAGTCAAACAGAAATGATTACATAACCAACAACGCTTTATTACAATAATAGAGAGTACCGACCGAAAGGTCTCATTATTACAAATGAGGTTTCAAGACCTCACACACACACAAAACATAGCAGAAGCAAAAGATAAATCCGGCGAAGACCCATCAATACGCCACAGGCAATTGACTAGGGAAGCGCAACCTAGTATTCCGGGAATCCTTCGTCGAATGCACACGCGAAGTAGTCGTAGTCTCCCTCTTGAGCTTCATATTCCTCTGAGTTGATTTTTAGTGTAGCATATGAGTACATAGAGTACTCCACAAGTCTTGGGAAAGAATGCAGTAGATGCAAGGCTTAACAAAGGAATGCTATATGGTTCTTTTGCGCAAAGCAATGCTTTATTTTAAATAACATTAAATATTTTTGAAGGCATTAATTTAACAAAGTAATTGTTTTAACTAAAACCAGTAAACATTTCATAGTGAAGGTTCTTTCCACCAACACTACATAACCAGCTCTAACCGATAAAGTTTAAAACTGCGAGTTACATCCACCCACACTGGCTCCAACCACCAGGATAACCTTCCGAGAGTTCCCTCCACTCTCGGGATACCAAAACTTTGTTTTTAAAATGAAAACCAAAGATCTACCATGTAAATGCATTCCTTGCCCGCCCTTGACCGTGGGCACGGCTATTCGAATAGTTTGACACTCTGCAGAGGTTGTACAACTTTACCCCCAAGAGATAAATTATCCTAACAATCACCATGCTTCCTTTGGCATGAGGCCCAGATAAAATATCACAAAGCTTTTACCTCACTCTAATCTAGCTAGACAACACCCGCTGAGGTTTCACCGCTGAAGGGTTAAATCCACCCAGTCAGAAGCCCCATCTTGCGCCATATGAGTACAGTAAATCCCTGTCCCTCACTGTGAATAACCAGTAAATCCCTGGCACCCACTTTCCACTGGTGGCACCTAAACTAGACTATCGTAAGTTAATCAGCTAGGTCGTACCCATATAGACTTGGGGTTGTACGGTAGTGCTCAGTCTGGACAATCACAAGCGTCGGTCCTTAATTGACTAGGGCGGAACATACACTTTACAAGATCTCGTGCTTACCGCACCAATCCAAACCAACCATCCGCCCCGGTCTAAAACAATTTTCACATTTTAAATTATTTTAAAAGAACAGTGGCAACACCAATCACCACTAAATTTCTGAATACAAAAAACTAGTTTAAAGAATTATAATTTCCCATTCCAAGGTTACAAAGGTTAAATAGCATGACTAAGCATTTTACTACCGTTCTAATATTTGTCAAAGATTTAATAATAATCTCATTATTGAGACAAAGAAAATCCTAAGGTTACAAAGGTACATGGCATTCAACTTCAATTGAGGGCATAACAAGGTTGGATTAACTAATACCTTAAGATAGAGACTAATGTTTTTATGTAATTAGCAATGCAATTAAATTTAAAATAATAAAAAACATTTCTCAAACATAGGTACAAAATGTTCGAAGGAGACTTGCCTTCTTGCACGCTGTCTGGACCTTCTTGCTGCGGGTCGGGAAAGTCTTCGGCAACGACGGGTTCTACGCGCGAAAAGACCGAACAAGCAAAATAAACTCAAATAAAATCCAAATAAAATCTAAAAATTATAAAATATATACTAAGGGATAGATTATGATCTTAAATGAATTTAGGAGAAAGAATCAATGGATTCAAAGTTTGTATGAGGGAGAACAAATATTTGGAAGTTTTGGATATCACATGAAATGATAACAACACCCGAGAATTATTTTTTTGAAATGTATTATGTCGGTAGGCTGCGAGGTGGCTGGCGAACGGGCAAAATGGAATCCTGGCGATGAGGTGAAGGTGGTGACATGGGTACGGCGGCAATCACCCGCAGTGAGTGAAAAACGGCACCGACGACACGGTAGCGACAACAGCAGGTTGGAGAGAGATAGTACCAGGTATGTAATGTGGAGATGTAGGGTGAGCACGGTGTAGAACACAGTATGGTGAAGCTAGGGAAATTATTGGCTAAGCTGAAAATTGAACGAAGACGATAGAGAAAAAGAAAAAACTTGATATCTTGGTGCTCGGTGAAGCGAATCTAAAACCACTTGGCAGATAGCTACCTGGGATGGTTTGGCACGATATGACGTGAACGAATTGGGGAAAACACCAACGGGTAGATGGGGACACGAGATGCCATTGGCGGCCATGGCGAGGTGTCAGAGGCGAAAATTTGTGGAGGTTTTTTGGGGAAAACGAAGGGAGCACGACATAGAACGCAGTGAGGCAAGTCTAAGAAAAATTACGGCATGGGCTAAAGCTTACCGGAGGCGACGAACATTTTCGCGGAAAGCTCAACTCCTGACAATTGGCTCCATGAAAAATTAAACAAAATGGTAGAAACATTTCTTAGAGCTTAGGACATGATATGACACGAACAAAAATCAAAGCGCTCACCGAAAAAGGGGTGTATGCGTGAAATGCACGATTTTTGTGTCTGGCTCGACAAGGTCGATGAGGCCTCAGGGAATCTTTTGGTGATGGCGATGGAAGCACGATGTAGAACACGTCGAGACAAACTCAAACGGTGCAAATGGCTCGGCCAAAGGACATCGGATGGTGGCGAAATACGGCGGAGAAGACTTTTGGTGACCATGGGTTGACATCGGTGTTCCGGGCAAACGGAGAGGAGTTAGCGGGTGAGGTTTGCGGTGAAACGAAGAGGAGAATGTGGGAAACACAATGCTCACCTCAGTTATGGTGGAACATGCACATCGGCTCGTAGCGAGGAGAGAAGCGACGGCGCGGTTTGGTCACGGTGCTCCGGCGATGCTGCAGCGAAGCTCCGGCGAAGGCGAGTGAAGCACCACGTAGAACGCGCAAAGGCGAAGCCGGCGGTGTGGTCAAAAGTGGCGGAACTCCACTGTAGAAGGCGCAATTGGCCGAGGAACGGCGCTTGGTTGACAGAAGAAAAACACCGATTGCGAAGAGGAGGAAGGGAGAGAGGACATGAAATTTTCGGGAGTGGCTAAGGATGAGGAGGGGCACCCGGTGCTTCCTTTTATAGGGGTGGAGGTGGACGGGAGAGAGAGATCAACCGACGATGTCTTTTAGAGCAACGGTTTTATTTTTGTGTAAATGCACATGAAGGAGGAGAGTAATGGTTGGGAATGGAGGAGTCTTGAGGAGCGGAAGTGAATGCACTTGATTGCATGAAAAATCGTGAAGAAATTCATGAGGATTCAAAGCTCAAAGAAACGGCCATGGCGGCACCATCGCTCTGGACGAAACGCACAAGATGAATTGAGGAGAGAGAAAATAGAAATAAAATAATACATTTTTCCCAAAAAAATAACAAAATAACATAAATTCGAACAAAAAAACCGGAAAATTATATAAAAAATACTTGGAACTCGAAAATACCAAATAAAATAATTTAAGATTTATTTGAAGTTTATTTTAACCATTTCAAATATTTTTACTTTCTAAGCTTTAATTTGATCCAAATAAATTCAAAAACTCCAAAAATTTTAAAATAGGATAGATATGGATAGAGTGGAGTTTTTGATGAATTTAGAAATTTGAATGGGCTCATTCGGAGTTAAAATGAAGAAATACAAGCGTTTGGAAGTTTGAGAGGAGAGAAAAAGAATAAATTGATTTTCTGGAATTATTTTTGAACTGAAAAATCAGATTATGATGTCATAAAGGGAAATGATTTTCAGAGGAATTATTTTTTTATGGGAAAAGGGATTTATATGTCAGGGTGATGCCAGTAAGGATTTCGATTTTCTAGCCGAATTATTTTTCAACAGAAAAAAGGTTTTATTCATTGACAGGTGAGACCGGCTTTTGTGGACTAGGTCCATAAACCAGGGAGAAGCCTGAGGTGGCACGCAATTGGCGTAGCGCTTGTGTAGCTCACGGCTGCTGAGGTGGCGCACGGGGACTGAGGGCATCAGCGGATGGCGACGTTGCTGGGGTCGGCGAGGGGTGTGCGAGAGGAAGGAGGACACAGGGAGTTAAGTGCACCTTGGCACGACACTCGGAAATGCTCGGTGGTAGCCGGCGATAAGGATGCAGGGGTGGCGAAGTGAGGGCGACGAACGGCTATCGGCTATACCAAAGTTAAGGTCGGCGCAAAGACGAGTAAAGGGGGAGGTAAGCGGGGTTTAAAGTGGGGAAATGGTGGAGGTTGAATGCGGGAGTGATTAGGCTTTCAATTGTAGCAAATGCTCGGGCTAACGAGAAGAAACGGCCAAATTTAAGAGCTCGGGCGGGGCACTAATGGTGGCGGTGGAAGGTTAAGTTGAAGAAGGCAAGGAGAAAGAAGAAGCTGACAGGCGGGGTTGGGCTGAGATTAAATCGGGCGAGGATGGATTGAATTAGGGAGCGACACGTGATGGCCGAGTAGAGAGGTTGATGATTAAATTTGATTTAGATTTTGAAATAAAATTTAGATAAATCCAAATAAAGTTTAAATACTTTAAATTAATTAATTTGAAATTAAATTTTTCAGAGAGCGGAATTTTGGGATGTTATAGTTTATGATCACGTGCAACTGGTTGAAAAGTCTACAGGTTGAAGCATTTGAGCGATCAAGTACTGAGTGGTCAAAACCATCTCAAAGTATACGATGACCAAGCAATTGAGTGTTGAGTGGTCGAAAGCTTTGTCGACCATCAGGAGACTTTAAAAAGTGACAACAATTATTCACCCCCTGATTGCAGTATTCGATCCTACAGTTCTGGTTTAAACATTGTCTATATCAATAGCAATTAGACATTTTTGGAGGGAAATGTGTTGCCAAAAATGTGTAACATCCCCAAATTCCCAAAACCACAAACCAAAAATGTGCTATCACAGACGGTTCCAACTAGAAATCATCTGTGATACATAACTATCACGGACGGTTCACAGTTGTAAGTGTCTGTGAATTATCACAGGCGATTCGTGGTTGGAACTGTCTTTGATAATTGCACGTATCCCAGATGGTTCTTATTAATAACCGTCTATGATACATTACAGACGGTTTTAACTAAAAACTATCTGTGATAATGGCAGCCTTCCCAGATGGTTTTTAAGATGAACTGTCTATGATACTTCACAAACTGTTCTTAAGAATAACCGTCTGTGATAATTGGGTATCACAGACTGTTCTAGCTATCGGTGCTAACATAGATGATCATGCTTGTGAAGCTGTCTGTGTAATTACAACACAGATAGTTCCACTGAACCATCTGTGATGAGGCATCCAGTATAACCTTTTTTGTAGTAGTGAAGTACTCAAGATTGTATGGTTTTAGCTACTTGTCTTTTTCAAAACTTGTGACAATGGTAGAAGATGTGAGAGTAGAGCACACCACTTCTCCTAATAAGCCCATCTATCTGTTAGGGAATTCTTTTGGTGGATGCTTGGCACTTGTAGTAGCTCCTTGTAATCCTCGCAATTTAGCTATTTGTAATCCTCTTTAGGGTTTCATTGCACGCACAGACACTTGACTAGTTCTTAAAAATAGTCAGGATTTACCACCATTTATATATTGTAGCATTTTTTATTTTTAGCTGAAATTAGCATGTTGAAAAGATGTCTTTGCCCAACTTCCTTGTCTTCCTCCCCAACTTCCATCCACTTCTCCACCCGGCCATGGCTGCCACCATCGCCAACACCAAAACCAAGCACGGCCCAACCATAGCTTGACCCCGGCACCCGGTGGAGTCTTCCCCAGCGTGATCCTGAAAGACGCCCATTATAAGATCTCCCACCACAGCGTGCTCCACGCCAAGGTTGGCCCATGTCTTCGATTGTCCTCTACGACGCGCACCTTGGCCCCCAAGCCAACCCCACTATGCCAATTAAGCTGAGATGATCACCTCACTAACTAAGCACTAGAGAGGATGCACATCGCGGTGTTATACACCGAGGCAGCCAAGGATGCCGTCGCGGGGGAGGAGGGTTCCCCTCCAGGTCCCCACCTTGATGCTGTCGGCCGAGCAACATCTAAACTGTGCCGTCAACAAGGCTGCTGTGGTGCTGCACGTGGTGGGCCGGATGCATCAAGCCATTGTTCAGACACCTGAATGATTCTAGAGTTCTTTGATCCGGGATGATTCTGAATTTTATGGAAGGAAGAGGAAATTAGTAACTTCCACATAGGTGGGCTGGGATCCCGCCCCATCCCGGTGCTGCCAAACAAGGCCTAAGCGTGGTGTCTCAGATAAGCACACATCTGAACATAGTGGGGGCAAACAACGAACTCACCAAAGTACATCTCTGTTAATCACGGCAGGTCAAGATGTGAGTTTCCCAGATTTATCGATCAAAGGGGACTGATCCAGCTTGCCACGAGAGACTTCTACAGGAGCTTTTGTTTGTAGATAGACATGTGACTCCAAACTCTTGATCAGTTAGAACGTTAGAAATGTCTATAGCTGCTTCTAGTAAATTGCATGGTTATTTTTTGCTTCTGACGCAAGTGCTTCGATCGGTACACTCGAAACTCTTTGATCGTTAAGAATGTTAGAAGACTTCAAAACAAGAAGGGGAATTTTGGTCTTTTCACAAATTGAGTTTCAATTAAAAAATATAATAGATGGTGCCCGGAAATGGTGGCAAATCCCTAACTATTTCTATGAATTGGGTAGCATATCCTCAAAGTCAATCTTTACGGTGACAACGTTAGAAAAATACATGTGTTCTGTTATTGCTTTGATTAGGATACTCCTGTAATCTCACTTGTAATCTTTACTTTCCGTTGTTATCCTGATCTTGTACAGTCCTTGCCATTGTTATCCTGATCTCGTACAGTGATGTAGACATAAGCATGTATGTTCCATATAAATTAAGCAATACAAGACTTGCCACAATGTGTGGCTTATCAATCTAAACTTACATGGTATCACATAGGTTACATTCCTAACCTTCTCCACCTTCCTTTCCGTTGTTCTTCTTCCCTACGCCATGGGCGACGGCACAGCCTCCTCCCACCACCTAGCTATGGGCACAGGCCATCAGCGTCACCTCCTTCAAGACGCTGGTGCCCATCACCTTGAACATCATCTAACCGGCACCAACCCCAAGCCAGCTGATGAAGAGTGGAAAAGCATGGACTCCACCATCCTCTCCTGGCTTTACTGCTCCATTGCTCTGGGCATCCTCGACATCATGATGTCTCCAACAACAACTGCTGCCTCGGTGTGGAGTAAGATTGAGAATTTGTTTGGGGACAACAGGGAGACCCGAGCAATCTATCTCGAAGTAGAGTTTTGCACGGTGGTGCAAGGTGATATGTCCGCCTCGGACTACTGCAACAAACTGAAGACCTTGTTCGATGCCCTCGGCGATGTTGGCCAAACCGTCTTCGACACCACTCTCATGCTCACCATGATTAGGGGCCTGAGCCCTAGGTTCGCTCATCTTGCAACCTTCCTACCTATGCTCACTCCTTTCTCGAGTTTCATCCATGCTCGGTCCTACTTGATCCTCGAGGAGACCAAGGCAACTTACTCCAATCAAGTCTCCCGGGCTACTGCTCTCATCGCTCATGCACCACATGCCCCTGGAGGTGCTGCTCCCTTTTAGCAAGGCCAGCCCACTGCTCCTCCAAGAAGCGGTCATGGCAAAGGTGGCAAGAAGGGCAACAGAGGCGGCTACAATGGCGGGAGTAGCCACGCCTACCTGTCCAGTCCAAGAAGTTATCCAGCAATGCTTTAACCTTGGCTCTCATCCATCGACCGTCCCTCCATATTTTTCATCACAGACGAATAGACGATGAGTGGCCCAACGCTGTAGCACGTGCATGGCCCACCGCAGGGTTACTTTGCTGCTGTCCAACCCAGGTCACCTTCAATGCCATTTCATTAAGCCGTCTACACCACTGCACCGCAATCTGCAATGGCTCCTTCCCACGGCACAGCGCCCACCTTGTGTTGGAGCAGAGATGAATCCTACACACGCGAACACAAGTGGAAGAATGCACAGAGAAATGCTCAGTTGGTGGTGCGGAACAGACTGCACACGATTTTCAGTTTTCAGTGCTACATGTATTTTCGTCTCTCTGATCGGCTACAGCAAAAACAGAGAAGTAATACAGATTCTGGACTCCCAACACACACACACGCACTGGATGGTTAACTAACCCATCCGACTCTGTAGCAAACAACCCCAAAGACTCGGTCACGTCCCTAACAAATCGGATCACGGACCAAACCGACCAAGTGCTAATTCTTAACAAGTTCTGAACTTCAGAAGTTCTGCTGCCTTATTCTGAATTTCAGAACTTCAAAACTTCAGATTGAACTGCTACTATGTCTCGACTGAAACTTTAGACCCAAAACTGAGCAGCTACTGTATCTCGACTGAAAACACATCAGCCGACTTATTTGTGCTTTAAACAAAAAAACACCAAGGCCTGACTGGAACAAATAAATAACAAGATTAACTTCATTACCTGGGATGCTTCTGATCTTGTAAATGCATTCAACAACATGGTGCTGCAGCCTCTGGCACCTTCTTCTAAGTGGTACATGGACACCGGTGCGACTGCTCACACGACCTCTGGTTTCGGTAATATTTCATACCTCTCCTTCTCCCCTCCTCCCTCTTCCTCCATCATAGTTGGTGATGGTTCGTTCATACCGATTATTGCCTCTGGCCATACTTCTTTCTCTACCACTCGTCCTCTTCACCTTCACAATGTCCTCGTTACACCCAACTTGATCAAAAACCTTGTTTTAGTTCATAAATTCACCACCGATAACAATTGTTTTGTCGAGTTTGACCCCCTTGGTTTTTCTGTGAAGGATCTCCGGGTACCACCTGTGAGTTCCTTAACATCATGCATAACACATCATCCACTAGTCTAGAGCTAGAACACCTAGGCTTAAGGGAGTTAGGGTTTGACTTACTGTCGCCGATGAACGCCATGAGCGAAGACCCGTGCCTGCGTGATGCAGGCGTGAGGCGGTGGTCGGTGAAGGCCAGCGTGTCGCCGGCGAGGTGCAGAGGGTCGATGCCTTCTAGGTCCTGCAGCGGCGGCGCCGGCCTTCCCGTTGCTAGCAGCGCTTAGGAGATCGGGTCCTTAGGGTTTGTGCGGGGTTTGTGGCTCTCACGGGAACGTCATCATATCACGAGAGGCCCGGTGCCCTAACCTTATATATAGCGCTGTTGCAACGGGGGACCGTAACCAATATGGTAAGCTCCCCCGATCAAGGCGCGTGGACGTGGGTGTCACCCCACATCTCCCTCTCCTGGCCGTTTGGCCTAGATCAATATCCAACATTATCCCCCTTGATCGTAAGGCTAAACGTCATAAGCCCTCTCTCAATAAAAGTTCACACCAAAGTAATGCGTCACAACAGTCAATTAAATACCGCTGGACATCAGTACTTATAGTGCTCCATTATATATCGATCGGATAACATAATACTTTATGGGAGTTGGTTACTTTATATGTTCCTCTTATTCCAGGATCACAGGCTCTCCAATAAACCCATGCCGGCAACATGATCACGAAAAATATTGGGTGGTAAGCCTTTTGTGAGCGGATCCGCAAGCATAAATTTAGTTCCAATATGCTCAACCTTAATTGTTTGATCCTGTACTCTATCTTTCACAACATGATACTTTATGTCAATGTGCTTGGCAGCTGCACTTGACTTATTGTTACTCGAATAGAAAACTGCGGGTTGATTATCGCAGTACAAAATGAGTGGTCTAGAAATGCTGTCTACCACTCTCAATCCCGGGATAAAGTTCTTAAGCCATACAGCCTGCCCGGTAGCCTCATAACATGCCACAAATTCAGCCTGCATTGTCGACGATGCAGTAAGTGTTTGCTTTACACTTTTCCATGATATTGCTGCTCCTGCGAGGGTGAAAATATAACCTGATGTGGACTTCTTAGTGTCTTTACACCCCGCAAAATCAGCATCAGAATAACCGATAACATCAAGGTTATCGCATTTTCTATATGTGAGCATGTGACCTTTAGTGCCTTGCATATAGCGCATGACTTTCTTAACGGCTTTCCAGTGGTCCGGTCCTGGATTTGATTGATATCTGCCAAGCATCCCGGTAACAAAAGCTAAATTAGGGCGCGTACATACTTGAGCATACATAATACTTCCGACAACAGAAGCGTAAGGTATAGCCTTCATCTGATCAGATTCAAAGTCATTCTTTGGGCATTGAAATTTCCCAAACTTATCGCCCTTAACAATAGGAGTAGGCGAGGCAGAGCATTTATGCATATTGTATCTCTTTAGTACTCTGTCAATGTATGCCTTTTGTGATAAACCTAATGTTCCTTTGGACCTATCTCGGTGAATTTCAATACCAAGAACATAAGATGCTTCACCGAGATCTTTCATGTCAAAATTGGACGAGAGAAATCTTTTAGTTTCCCGCAGCATGTCCACACTGCTGCTGGCCAATAATATATCGTCCACATAAAGAATTAAGAAGGTGTAATTACTCCCCCTGAACTTAACATATGTACAATTATCAACATCATTCTCCTTAAATCCAAATTTCCTTATGACTTCATCAAACTTAAGGTACCATTACCTAGAAGCTTGCTTCAGGCCATATATGGATTTCCTTAGCTTGCATCCCAAATGTTCCTCGCCTTCCACAACAAAACCTTCCGGTTGTGTCATGTAAACGTCCTCATACAAGTCTCCATTCAGGAATGCAGTCTTAACATCCATTTGGTGCAACTCTAAATCAAAATGTGCTGTGAGCGCCATTATGATTCTAAATGAATCTTTAGTTGAGACAGGAGAAAAGGTTTCATTATAGTCAATGCCTTCTCTTTGTGTAAACCCTTTTGCCACAAGTCTCGCTTTAAACCTTTCGACATTCCCTTTAGAGTCACGTTTTGTTTTGTAGACCCATTTGCAGCCTACTGTTTTGGCTCCATTAGGAATTTCTACTAAGTCCCATACATCATTATCGCCCATAGACTTAATTTCATCTTTCATGGCATCTAGCCACTTGGATGAATTCTTACTCTTCATAGCTTCCTTATAAGAGCTAGGATCATCTACCTTCCCAAGATTATCTTCATTTAAATAAACCTCATAGTAACTTGGAATAGCAGATCTCCTCACTCGTTCTGATCTCCTGACGGGTTCATTAGGGCAAGTACAATAGAAGAGGTGGCTGCCACCTCTAGGACTAGCCACATAAGCAAAAAGACTACATGTGGCTCATGTGGAGGTAGCTAATACAATGAGTAGAGTAGAGGTTACCTCTACTAAAGCACTCAAACATTTAATACTTACATAAATATATCAGGGGTCACCTCTTGCATGAGGGGTAGTTTATCTCTCTCTCTCCTCGTATAATGTGCTAGAGGTCACCTCTTGCATGAGGGGCAGCTTGCTTCTCTCTCTTCTTTTCTCTCTCTTCCACTTAGGATTGTGCTGATGTGGATTTCACTAGAGGCAACCTAGTCAGCACCATTGTACTTGCTCTTAGCAGGCTCATCAGGTTGTTCATTAACTGTCACAGAGGGCCATGAAGGCTCATCATTAGGTATCACACTTGTATTTTCAGAGCCCTCAACTGAACGAGTAGCCACAGAATTAACTGAAGATGCAACAGGAGTTGCAACTACAGGATCAACTGTGGGCACAACCATTTGGGGCACAGGAAAATCAGTCTGTCGGATTAGCGGTGAAGCAACATAAATCCGCTTCTCCTCAAGATCAATTTTTCTGGGCTCCAAGTCCCCACTGATGCCATCATTTTCCAAGAACACAGCGTGCCTTGTCTCTACAAATTTTGTGGTACGATCTGGACAATAGAATCGATACCCTTTAGACCTGTCAGGGTAGCCAATAAAATGGCAACTTACTGTCTTGGGATCTAACTTCCCAATGTGTGGATTAAACACTTTAGCTTCAGCTGCACAACCCCATACATGGAGGTAGTTCAAACTTGGTTTTCTCCCAGTCCATAATTCATAAGGTGTTTTAGGCACTGATTTACTGGGAACCCGATTGAGTATGTGTGCAGCGGTCTTTAATGCTTCCATCCATAACTTTACAGGCAAAGTGGAGTAACTCAACATACTTCGAACCATGTCCATAAGTGTGCGATTTCTTCTTTCCGCTACTCCATTTTGCTGAGGATCACCAGGCATTGAGTACTGGGCGACTATACCATTTTCTTGTAGGAACCTGGCAAAAGGACCAGGAATCTGCCCATAAGTTGCGTGTCGCCCATAATACTCTCCCCCATGATCCGAGCGCACTACTTTAATCTTTAGACTGTGCTGATTTTCAACTTCAGCCTTAAATATCTTAAATTTATCAAGTGCCTCCGATCTCTCTTTAATGGGATAGATATATCCATAACGTGAGTAATCATCAGCGAACGTATTAAAAGAATCATAATCATCCACTGATGTTACAGGGAAAGGACCACATATGTCAGTATGAATTAATTCCAAAATCCCTGTGCTTCGAGTAGCACCTTTCTTTATTTGCTTTACATACTTGCCTTTGATACAATCAAGGCAATGATCATCCGAATCATTAAAGTCTAAAGGGTGGAGAATTTCTTCTTTAATGAGCCGTTCAATTCTCCCCCTCGAAATGTGGCCCAAACGATAGTGCCACAATTTCGACGAAGTCTCATCAATTCGCTTACGCTTTTTATTCACATCACATATATTCATGGACATAGGAGAATCTTGCAGGGATAACATATAAAGCTTGTCGTGTCGGATGGCACGACCAACATTATCATTATTAAAAAAGATCAAACACATTCCGTGTCCAAAATTACAAGAATATCCATCATTATCTAATAATGAAATGGAAATCAAGTTTTTCTCATCGAGGGAACATAAAGAACATCATTGAGTTTCATTACAAAGCCATTATTCAAAACTAAAGAAACTGATCCAATAGCTTGAATTTCGGCTTCCATCCCATTAGCCACTCTTATGCTTCTTTCCCCTCTGAGACTTCTCAACATATGGAATCCCTGCAAGGAATTCGTAACATGCACAGTGGCACCAGAATCAATCCACCAAGAATTTATAGGAAAATCAGCATAAAATGCTTCATCAACAAAAGTAATTTCATAAGTACCTTTCTTGGCGAGCCATTTTAGCCATCCAGGACAATCATCTTTGAAGTGGTCCTTCGACTGACAAAAATAGCATTCACCATTTTTGTTTTGTCCATTTGAGCTCCCAGGACCTGAAGCGTTTTTAGGCGCCTTAGGATGCTGTGGGTGTTGTGGCTTCTGATACGGGGAATAGGCTTGCTCCTTCTTTCCCTTTCCTTTATGGCCACCTCTATTTCTAGAGGGACCAGATTTATTTAAGGAGTCGACTTGATTCACAAAATCAGTAGCCCCCTCAGCCTTGAGCCTCTCTTCCTCCTGAGAAACATTAGCGATCAACTCGCTCATGGTCCACTTATCCTTAATGGTGTTATAGTTCACCTTGAAAGCTTCAAATTGCTTAGGAAGAGACATCATAATGTAATGGACAACGAAACCATCAGAAATTTCCATGTCCATTGTCTTAAGTCTGGCAGCAATATTGATTATGGTCATAATGTGCTCACGGACATTTCTAGTACCATTGTACTTAGTCTTCATGAGCCTGTGCATCAGTGTGGTAGCATAAACTTTAGAGGACCCCTTAAAGTGATCCTCGAAGGAGGACAAATAGTCCTTTACCCTTTCCTTTTCAGGGATTGCTCCCCTTATGGCTTCACTGATGGAGTTCTTCATCACGGCAAGTGAAACGCGGTTAGACCGCTCCCACTTCTCAGCATTATTTTTGTAATCCTTCATTTTTTCGTCAAAATTGTCCTCCACTTCAGTAGGAGCGACAGGCTCATCGAACCTGAACGCATAGTCCAGATCCAAGAGCTGGAAAGTCGTCATAAGCGTAAACTTCCATTTCTGAAAGTTACTACCATTAAGTGGCTCAATTGCATTAACATGAGCAGAAACAGAAGCAGCTGAAAAAATTTAAAATTTACATTAGGAAAGCGCATAATTAATTTGCATAAAAGTTAATCTTTCGTTGGTATGATTAACAACATGCTCATAAGAATTTTTCGCATCACCGTTGGGCAGAAACGAAAAATTTAACATAATTTATCGCATGCAATTACAATTAACGTTGGTCAAAGAGTAATAGCATAGCAAAAAATAAACATAAAAAAATAAACATAATTGATGACATGCAATTACAATTAACGTTGGTCAAAAAGTAATAGCATGTAAAATTAAATACAGCCCTCCAATTGAATTTCCCGTTGGTTCCATTCAATTAGGGGCAGAACATTATGCAGCGGAAAAGAGCATAATATTTTTCAGCAGCTTGGCAACATTATCCGTTAGTAATTTCATAAGAGACATCATTAATTAAACATGAGATGTAAATATATATTGAAAGTAAAAACCCAACAGCCAAAATTTTGGCCGAAAAAACATGTGCTCACGGCCCAAAAGAAAATACCGCATGGGAGAAAATCCCGCACAGGCCCAAAAAATTGGCGCAGCCCAGCTCGCTCGCACGGCAGACGGTCTAGAACAGCCCACAGGCGCGCAGCCCACTGCATGCCCGCAGTCGCACGGGCCCATCAGCCCCCCTTTCGGCTTCATCACAGCCATCCACCGGATTGGACGGCCTGGAGCGGCAAAGGCCCGAACAAAACCGCCGCCCCCTTTAACCCTAATCCATTTCACCCCTTCCCCTCCCCGGAAAAACCGGATCGGGCGACGGCGCGCCCGGGAGGGAGGTGACAGCGAGGCGGCGCGCCCATAAGTAGGCGGAGGGGCGGTTGCCGTGCGCTCGGCTGGAGCGGCATCGGTGACGGCCTCGCGTGCAACGGCGGCACGCGGCACCGGTGATGGCCCAGCGGGGAGCTCGGTGCCGTCGGCGGCTTCCCCGAGCGGCGTGGCGGCAGCGGCGGCGGCCCCGAAGAGGCGACACGCCGGCGGCGACGCCGGCAGCGGCCACGCCCAAAAGTCGTAAGCCCCTCCCTTTTTTTTGGTTTGCCGCCGATCCAAGAGGGGTTCAATTTGGGGATTCCATTAGGGTTTTCATGATTTGGGGGTTCTAGGGTTCGGGATTCATTAAGATTTTTGGGGAAAAGCCTTAGGGTTCGCATACGATCTTTGATTCCCCTCCTTCTAACATTCTACCTGAGCCCAAGAACAACCTAATCCGAAACTCAAACCTGCACTAGGGTTCTAGGAAAGACTAGTTCGGCTCTGATACCAAATGTGAGTTCCTTAACATCATGCATAACACATCATCCACTAGTCTAGAGCTAGAACACCTAGGCTTAAGGGAGTTAGGGTTTGACTTACTGTCGCCGATGAACGCCATGAGCGAAGACCCGTGCCTGCGTGATGCAGGCGTGAGGCGGTGGTCGGTGAAGGCCGGTGTGTCGCCGGCGAGGTGCAGAGGGTCGATGCCTTCTAGGTCCTGCAGCGGCGGCGCCGGCCTTCCCGTTGCTAGCAGCGCTTAGGAGATCGGGTCCTTAGGGTTTGTGCGGGGTTTGTGGCTCTCACGGGAACATCATCATATCACGAGAGGTCCGGTGCCCTAACCTTATATATAGCGCTGTTGCAACGGGGGACCGTAACCAATATGGTAAGCTCCCCCGATCAGGGCGCGTGGACGTGGGTGTCACCCCACATCTCCCTCTCCTGGCCGTTTGGCCTAGATCAATATCCAACACCACCACCACCATCTAGCATTGCCGACTTGGTCACTTGGGCCACCAAGCTCTCCAGCGCCTTGCCAACTCCACTTATATTTCATGTAATGAAACAACCAATGACAATGCCTTGTGTCACGCCTCTCAGTTAGGATGTCATACACATCTCCCGTTTTCATCTTTCGTTCATTGAACTACTGTCCTGTTTGAAATAAAACATTACGACATTTGGACATCTCCTATTCCTAGTTGCTCCGGTTACAAATATTTCTTGGTTGTTTTGGATGACTTCACGCATTATTTATGGACTTATCCCTTACACCAAAAGTCTGAAGTTTTCCAAATTCTTGTCAATTTTCATGCTCTCATTGTAACCCAATTCTCCACTGTTATTTGTGCCATTCAATGTGATAACGGTGGTGAGTTTGACAGCGGGTCTCTTCTTTTCAACTTTTAAAAGTTGCTTTTTGGCTTTTCTATAGTAACTAGCTTTCAAACGGAGTGTTTTTTAAGACGGGGTCTACAACCTGATTGCAGTACACACTATAACGACTTCATTTATATTGGCCAAAATTGTACACAAGTTTCTGTTACTTCGTACTTTCTCTCATGAATAGCCCAAAAACTATAAGCAGTGGCGGATCCAGGATTTTACAAAAGGGTATGCCGCACCAAAATTTTCATATGCAATTCGGTAAAACCATTTGCCAATTCAGTAAATAATTGTAAAATTTGCACCGTAATTTGGTATACAGGCACTAAATAATATGATAAGTTTTAAACGGATCCAATGAACTGTGTCAACATTTTTAGAATATTGCGTATTGGAATTCGAGGATATCACAGCTTTATTTCTAGAAAGGAAAAAAAAGGCTTATAAACTTGCGACTATCTATGGAATGTCAAATGTGTCCAGGCATGATGGATTTCAAAGGCAGCCAAGCAAAATTTTCAGGTCCAACCTAATTTCGATTCACACAACAACACTTCAATGAGCTTGTTACTTTTCCAGCCAACATCTACTTCTAAAAAAGCTTTTGTGCCAAACGTGAATCAAAGTATCAAACAAAGCCATTGGGGAAAACTAGGTGGAAATGGAAAAGTAGTATTATGGTGCCACAAAAGCACAGTTTAGTATACCAATTGAATGGAAAACAAAGCGCTTCACAGATTGAGATTAGCTTGTCTTACCAAAGCAAAAACCATGCGTAGCCATCAAGGCCTTGTTGACCATGATGATGCCGACAGAAGTCACGATGTTGAACACCCATGCCGCAGCATCCAACGCAACCTTGTTCTCTGCCTTGCCTCCCGGCGCCAAACCCATACTCTTCCTGCGATGCGGGGTCCTAATCCACCAATACGAGTTGCAAAGCACCTGAGCACGCACGGAATCACCAATGGTAAGTGCATCCGTCAAAACAAGCATCAATGCACGTTAGAATCCAGAAACCCCCGACCACTTTCAGCACAAGCCCCAATCCCTACTATCTCCTCAATCTGCACCGCCACCGTTTGCGAAGTTCAGAGGCACGATCGATTGAAAGGGGAACCCCCCCAACATGCGCGCTTCCCACCGCACAAGAGAAAGCAATCCTTGAAGTCTCGAATCGCCGCACGACGGAAGAAGTGGGATCCAATCATGCAAGAGAATCGCGAGTATGGAGCAGCCACCGGATCGACTGATCGACTGATCCCTCTCGCGGAAACGGATGACGGACGAGTACAGCCGGCACGCAGGCAGCCGGCCTCACTGAGGATCGATCGAGGCGGCGCGTCCGCGGTGCGGCAGGCGAACAGTCAGGGTTCTGAGTTTGGCTGGCCGGCTGGGCCCCAGGGTACACTACTACAGAAATCCACATTACAGACGGTTCAGAAACGTCATCACAGACGGTTTTCTGAACCGTCTGAAATTATGGGTCAGTGATAATCCAAGTTATCACAGACGGTTTTCGAACCGTCTGTGATTATGCGATATCACAGACGGTTTTTTATTAAAAACCGTCTGTGATTATCCGATATCACAGACGGTTTTTTAATAAAAAACCGTCTGTGATATCGGATAATCACATACGGTTTTTAATAAAAAACCGTCTGTGATATCGCATAATCACAGACGGTTTTTAATAAAAAAACCGTCTGTGATATCGCATAATCACAGACGGTTTTTAATAAAAAAACCGTCTGTGATACTCCTCCACCCCAGCAGAATCTATTTCTGTTTATAGCTAGCCTCAGGAAATGCTAGCCATGCCCTCTGAAACAAGCAGATAATCACAGACAAAAAACATACAATTCACACATCTCATTTCCTTTCAGATACATTTCACTGACATAAAACATCACATTGACATCGCACTTCATTTCACAAACATAAAGCATGCATCCATTTCGCAAATCGATTAATTGAATTGAAATGAAATGTCCATTAACACATCTCATTTACAAAAGATGTGCACTGCATTTGCACTTAGTGATAAGATCAATAAGAAATCATGGTGCGCAGTAGAACCGTCCTCCTGGCGTTATGACTTGAGTCAGCAAAAAGTACGCCAACTCTCCTCGAATCCCTCCAAGAACAGGCTGTTTCAATGCAGTTGACGGGATGGACGCAACCTGTCGATAGGAATATCAATGTGTGTATATATGTAACGTGTTAAGTATGAAGTAATTATGAGAAGAGTGACAAACCTTGCGATTGGTGAGCCTCGAGGAATCGAGGAGTAGTTCCATATGTTGGCAAACGTAGTATCCACATGTGTTGCCCGGCTCCTGCTGGTGACACTGCAAAAAATGGAATGTGTTAGTTCAAGAGGCATTAGTACCAACTGTTGCATAGGATTAATTAATGTGAAATAGCGAATACCTTAAAATCTCGAACATGTGTCAGCAAGCCTTTGGCCCCGCGCTTCGAGTCACCTCCCTTTTCAATGTAGGTGGCAAACGCCCTACGTAATTCGAAAAAGTTAACCTTAATCATTCGGAAGGAAAGAAAGTACAATGTAGATATGTATGGGGAATATGTGCTTACCTATCGATTACTTGGCTGAGAACTGTGAAGTCCATTTTATTCTTACTTAGGGAATCAAGGTAAAATACCTTGTTCCATTTTGGTACAATTACTACTAAAATCCAATGAAAGTTTTGAAGGAAGGGCATAAGTACATAATCCTTCTTGACGCAACCCAGCAGTCCTGCTGCAATGTACCTCTCGACGAGGGGTGTATCCTGGTCAATGGTTTGCTTGGCGACCAATTGTGGGTCCAAGAAACCAACTGATAAGTTGGATGATCTAGCTTTAATCAGCATGTGTCTATATATATACACACGAAAGCAAAAAATTAGATATGGCATTTATCGGTATGACATTAACGGAGACTGTGATTGTACACACTTACAGCGTCCAGCATCGAAGGATTGAGACGTCAAGAGCGTTGAACGTGAACAGATCGAATAAATCCTCAAAGGCGACCACGAACATACACTCTTGAAGATTGTGGTGTAAATCATCCGACGTGAATTTGACAGTGATACTTGAGGTCCGTTCTCCCTCTAGCTTATTGGACTGCTGCATATACCACATGTTGAATTGCGTGCAACTATATGGTAGCTTTTCGAGGTATTTTTCCTCGAGCAACGGCTGACCAAGCACGAATTTGCGGGCCAAAGGTAGGTACGAAATATCATCATTGGTCTTCTTTGCTTTGCCCTTGCTGCTTCGGCTATAGGTCGACTTAACGGCAGTCGGCAGCAGCGGTGCAAGTTGCTCTGGCGAGAATAGGACCCGTGGAGATAGCACCGGTGCAGTATCCGGTGGTGGAACCGACTGGTCTTGTAATGGAGATGGCACTAGTGCAAGTTGCTCTGGCGAGAGTATGACAAGTGGAGATAGCACCGGTGCAGTATCCGGTGGTGGAACCGACTGGTGTTGTAATGGAGATGGAACCAGTGCATGTTGCTCTGGTCCTGCCACCGGTGAAGAAGACTCCAGGGAGATGTCGCTTTTGGGCCACTGGATGAATGTTCCGATGGCCTGTCCTAGAGTCATGATCTCGTCGTTGGGGGGCTTCGGTAGCGGGACCACCTCAAAATTGACATGCACACCATCCACATTAACTTTTGCGAAGCCTGGCGCTAAAGCTTGACCGTGCACCATGGCCCCGATACCAGACGAATATGCCTGGCCCCAAGCAGCGTACAAGGGAACGGAGCCATATCTCACTTGGAGTTTGCAATTCGTAGGCTCCTACATAACGATACAAAATTAGCTACTCGAATAGGCCTACCAATGGAGCAAGCATTCGAGAGGTAATAATTATTACCTGGATGTCGTCCACAGGAAATTTGGACTGGATTTGCGTTGGATTGGACACGCAGCTACTCGGACGGTTGTGCGGGCTAGCTAGCGCAGCAGCGGCGGTGGCGGCCTGCTGACTTTCTGTCTGTTTCCGCACCTCATCTCTGATTATATCAGCCATCGAACCCAGTAGCTCCTCTTTAAGAGATGCCTTGATCTCTTCTCGTAGTTGTGCGTCACGCTCGCCTTTGTTTCTCTTCCTGCGCCGATACATGTCAGAGTCATCTTGGAAACCATGTTTCCATGGAACGTAAAGCCCAAGGCCTCTCGTACGGCCCGGGTGCTCCTTGTTTCCCAGGGCCACGAAGAGCATATCATTCTCCCTTGTTCCCTGGAATGATCCTTCCGTAGATTGAAAACTCAGCTCTTCCTGCAAGAGCACGACATGTCATTTCAATTCGTACAAAGTTGTGGAGTAATTACAAGCTACGTAGTTCGATCGATATCTTACCAGGCGCTGGGACACTTGCTGGTCTGCAGGGTTTCGAAAGGAGACTTCCCCCGATGTCATTGTAGATGACCTTGCTCTAAGCCAATTTCGAGCGCGGTCATCCGGGATATTGGAAAACGGCGGGGCGATGTCCTCTACAGCTGCCAGCTCATCCTCCAACCTCCATTGCGGGATTTTACCCGCATACCCAGCTGTGCCAAGTCTGTGGGGGTGCGTGTTTTTTGCCTGGAGGGCCTTGTGCGCCAAACTTGTACTTTTGAACTCTTCGGTCGTTTTCATCGCCTTGAACTCTTCCCATTGTGGTTCCAGGAATGGGTATGTAGTGAAAGGCGTTTCGTCCGTCTCCACGTATTTCTTGACAAGCGTGCTCTTGAAGTTCTTCCATGCTTTGCACGCCGCTTGGTAGGTTTGTCGTTCCACAGCGTGTAAGTGTTCTTCTGGGAACTCGAACGATGCCAAAATTTCGGTCCACAGCTCACGTTTCCGACTGTCAGGCACGTTCTTCCACGAATTGTATGTGATCTCAATTCGTTGTCGTGCAACTATTCCGACCATGGTTCGGAATGCGTTTACCGCTTGCTTAGGAAGGATAGGGACCCCAGCTGCGTTTACCGCTGTGATGGTCTGTCGGCTCTGAGGCTTCTTTGATATCCCTCTTCCTTGGCGTCTTGATGTTGGAGCGGACGCCTCCGGCGATGATGCTGAAGAATGCGCGGGTGACATGTTGCTCATTTTGTGGGTCTATTAAGATAAGATGAGAATGTGATCATATTGAATTGGAAGAGAGGAGTAGAGGGGAGGGGGAGAAGAGAGGGGGTGATATGGACATAGAGAGGGGGTGATGTGCCTATCTTAGCACCTACTTTAGTTGCTAATACTATAAACCAAATAATAGAATCAATAACAGTCTCAACATGAATATGTGCTCTCAAATTGTAGGGTTGCACAAGATTAATCTTGGCCGTCCCGCTACTAAATCATATACTCTTCCTTGATTGGTTATGCCAAATAATGAATTCAGTCTTTTGAGCTCTAGATACAAACTCTACAATCTCAAGATCAAGATATATTCAGCATGCATATATTCAGACAGGAATATATGGAAGATTGTATATAACAGATAACAGCTATTAGAGCTCAAAGACCGAATGAACCAATCTATTAGAGCTCAATTTAATAACATGCCATAACTGTAAATCCCACAGGCAATCTCAGTATATGGAAGATTGTATATAACAGCTATTAGAGCTCAAAGACCGAATGAACCAATCTCAGTATATGAATTTATCATCATCGAGCAACTGTAAATCCCACAGGCAATCTCAGTATATGGAAGATTGTATATAACAGCTATTAGAGCTCAAAGACCGAATGAACCAATCTCAGTATATGAATTTATCATCATCGAGCAACTGTAAATCCCACAGGCAATCTCAGTATATGGAAGATTGTATATAACAGCTATTAGAGCTCAAAGACCGAATGAACCAATCTCAGTATATGAATTTATCATCATCGAGCAACTGTAAATCCCACAGGCATCAGTATGAAGTATCAACCCTAACAGTAAGCATGAAGCTCGGGGAGGGATTTGATGACCTTAGGGTTTTGGTGACGGAGGAGGAGGCGGCGACGATGGAGGAGGAGGAGGCGACGACGACGGAGGAGGAGGCGGAGGCGGCGGCGACGCAGGAGGAGGAGGCCCCGGGCTCGGGGAGGCGGCGGCGACGACGGGCTCGGGGAGGCGGCCGGCGACGACGGAGGAGGAGGAGGCCCCGGGGACGGAGACGGAGGAGGAGGAGGAGGCGGCGGCGACGCAGGAGGAGGAGGCCCCGGGCTCGGGGAGGCGGCGGCGACGACGGGCTCGAGTGAGGTGGCCGGGGAGGGCTCGAGTGAGGCGGCCGGCGAGGGCTCGAGGGAGGCGGCGGCGAGGGCTCGGGGGAGGCAGACCGGGATTTAGATATTAGAATAACTGCATAATACACGGAAAACCCTAGACACGGGTATATATAGCGGATTATTACAGACGGTTCTAAACTTAGAACCGTCTGGGATATGAATATCACAGACGGTTCTAAACTTAGAACCGTCTGTAATAAGCATACTATCTCAGATGGTTCTACGTTTAGAACCGTCTGAGATAGTAGGCTTATCACAGACGGTTCTAAACTTCGAACCGTCTGTGATATTCATATCCCAGACGGTTCTAAGTTTAGAACCGTCTGTGATAAGACTGTGCCCAACTGTAGTCATTCATGATCGTGAAAACTTGAAAAACTTGATTGGCGAGTACGAATGGTTCGTCTTTGTACCCGACACGTTGGAGGTCCACGGTCGTGACACCGTACTTGTCAACCTTCACCTGTGGGAGATGCACCCAACGGCAGCGAAATAAGGGGATTTTGAAAACCACATAGTCGAGCTCCCAAATCTCTTCTATGAAGCCATAGTACGAGTTTCTCGACCCATCGGTACTGAATGCATCTATGCGGACACCGCTGTTCTGGTTAGTGCTCTTGACATCCTGAGACTGCGTATAGAATGTGTACCCATTTATGTCATATCCTTGCCATGTCACAACTGTAAATGTCGGCCCTTTTGCCAACCATGTCAGCGTCTCACTCGGCGAGCTCCTAGCGATTTGCTCCTTCAACCATTGGTTGAACCAACGGTTGTGTTGCCTCATGATCCAAACATCCGGCCGCTCCGGATTTTGTTGCCGAAGCACATCCTTGTGCTGGTCCACATAAGGGGCCACTTCAGTCATGTGTTGCAACACCGTGAAATGGGCTTGAGTATACGTGTCCATATCTGGAGTGATTGCTTTCCTTCCGATAGTTCCGAGACCCTTCAGCCTCCCCTCATGACGAGATTGAGGGACACCTATCAGTTGAATCTGAGCCATATAATCGACACAAAACTCAATGACCTCTTCGCTTGCATAACCTTCGACGATGCTGCCCTCCGGCCGAGAACGATTCCGTACGTAGGACTTAAGAATTCCCATGAACCTCTCAAATGGGTACATGCTACGTAGGAATACGGGCCCGCACATTTTTATCTCCCACACAACGTGAACAATGAGATGGACCATGATATCGAAAAACGAAGGAGGGAAATACATTTCAAGGTGACATAGAGTCATCACCACCTCGTCCTGCAGAGCATCTAGTCCTTCGGGATCGATGACCTTCTGAGCAATTGTGTTAAAGAAATAACATAGCCTCATGATTGTCTCTCGGACTTTGATCGGCAAAATATTTCTAATTGCAATAGGGAGCATCTGTGTCATCAGCACATGACAATCATGAGACTTCATGCCATTTAACTTCAAATCTTGCATCGAAACAAGTTTCTTCACGTTGCCGGAGTAACCAGACAGAACTTTGACACCATGCAAGTACTGGCACAGTTCTGTTTTCTCAGCCTTGGACAGAGTGTAACACGCAGGGGGAAGGTACGTTCGTCCATTATCAGTGTGTGTCGGTGCTAACTCAGGCCTGATGTCCATGTCAGCCAAGTCAAGCCGTGCGTTGACGCCGTCCTTTGTTTTATCACGGATGTTCAGTAAGAGACCAATCAAGCTGTCACACACATTCTTTTCTACGTGCATGACGTCGATGCAGTGCCGAACATCTAGGTACTCCCAATAAGGTAAATCCCAAAATATTGATCTCTTCTTCCAGGTGTTCTTCTCATGAGCCCTCAATTTACGTCCCTTTCTGAGGACAACATCTAAATCCTTAACCATATCATAAACCTCGTGTCCCCTTAAATGCCTTGGAGCTGAACCGTCTTCCTTCTCTCCGTCAAATTGTTGCTTCATCTTGCGGTATGGGTGAGCCCTCCGAAGGAACCGGCGGTGACGCATGTAGACGGTTTTGCGTGAGTGTCTCAGCCACACACTCTCGATACCATCTAAACAGTGAGTACAAGCTTTGGCACCTTTTGTACTATGGCCTGATAGGTTACCAAGGGCAGGATAATCATTTATGGTGCAGAACAATAAGGAGCGCAGAGTGAAGTTCTCTCGTTTGTATGCATCCCATACCTGTACCCCTTCGTTCCACAGTACTTTTAGATCTTCCACCAACGGTGCTAGGAACACATCGATATCATTCCCAGGTTGTTTTGGCCCTTGAATAAGTATCGACAGCAAAATGTACTTTCGCTTCATACACAACCAAGGAGGAAAGTTATAGATGCAGAGAGTCACGGGCCATGTGCTGTGTCGGCTGCTCATGCTACTGAAAGGATTCATTCCATCTGTACTCAGTCCAAACCTTATATTCCTTGGTTCTGCACCGAACTCTGCAAAACTCCTATCGATGTTTCTCCACTGCGCGGAATCAGCAAGGTGTCTTATCATTCCATCCTTCTTGCGCTCCTCCGAGTGCAGCAGTTTTGCCTCCTTTGGATTTGCAAAAAACCTTTTCAAACGGGGAATTATAGGAAAATACCATGCCACCTTAGCAGGAGGTCCTTTCTTCGCCTCTGTTCCCTCGCCATCATCTGATTGATTGTTACGTTTGTATCGGGATGCCTTGCACACCGGACATACATGCATGTTTGCATACTCTTTACGGTAGAGGATACAGTCGTTCGGGCATGCATGTATTCTTTCTACTTCCATTCCCAACGGACAAAGAACCTTCTTGGCTTTATACGTGGTTTTAGGCAACTCATTTCCCTCCGGAAGCATGTCCGCTAAAAGACCTAGCAGCGCCGTGAAACTCTTGTCGGACCAACCGTTGCTTGCCTTCAATTTCAACAGTTCAAGCACGGCCGACAACCTCGTGTACTTGCAGCTCGTGTACAAAGGTTTCTCTGAGTCCTCCATCAAGCCACGGAATTTAACATACTCTCTCTCATCATAGTTCTCTTCTACATCGCGAAGCATCTGATTCAGATTATCATCGTGCAACCTATCCGAATCCGAGCCACAATCGACATCAACCGGCGGCATGTCATTCACTTCACCGGCGATGTCATCCGGGGGCATATCATTCACTTCGCCGGCGATGTCATCCGGGGGCATATCATTCACTTCACCGACGATGTCATCCGGCGGCATATGATCATTCACTTCGCCATGACTGGTCCAACACGTATAATCTTTTTTGAAACCCCTCCGAATCAAGTGCGCTACAATTTTCCCTCGGTTCTTAAACATCTTCAAATTCTCGCAGTTAGTGCATGGACAGCACATATATTCCACCCCCTTATTCAACATATCCTCCTCGGCGGCTCTTATAAAAGCAGAAACGCCATTAATGTACTCTTCACTCACACGGCTCGCGGCATACATCCAGCTTCGGTCCTACGTTACGTACATATATAACAACTTAGTATTAAAATCTAGATTAACTAATTATAACTACATATATGCGGGCCACATTTATTATATTGAGACTTAATTTGCTAGCTCAATGCATATTACAAACACAACAGCTATTATATAACCAACAATTTTACAAATTAACCATCTTCAATAACCACTAATGGATTACTTAGACCTAAATTGTAATGCAATTAAAGAAAAAATAAATTACATTACTAACCATATCTAGAGCAACCAGGAAAGACTGAATATTCAAAGCTCAATCTCTGCCTCTTCCCACCAAATTAACTGGCCTGAAATCGCCTAGCTTCCTCCCGAGTGAAAAAGTGCGCAGCAGTGGATAGATCTGGATCGAAATGAAGACAGATGCGGTCTGAGCAGCGCAATAAATGCCTTAGCCATTATCACAGACGGTTTTTAACTAAAAACCGTCTGTGAATTATCACAGACGGTTTTTTATTAAAAACCGTCTGTGATAATTAGCTTATCACAGACGGTTTTATATTAAAAACCGTCTGTGATAATATGGGATTATCACAGACGGTTTTTAATACAGACCGTCTGTGATACTTCGGTAATAACCGCCTGTGATAATCCATTTTCCCGCCACAAATACCACAGACGGCCTCCTAATTACAACCGTCTGTAATAGTGTTCATCAGAGACGGTTTCACAAAACCGTCTGTGATGAGGCGTCTACTATGAGGCTTTCTGTAGTAGTGGTATGCCGTGGCCCACCCAGCATACCCTGTGGATCCGCCCCTGACTATAAGTCGCAGCCCAAAGCCATAAGCCGAAGCCAAAAAGAATAGACCCAACAACCATCTTCTTCAATTTGCTGATTCCCATGGCATTCTCTTGCACTTTTCTTGTCCAAATACCTCTCGGCAAAATGGCAAATCTGATCGTGTACAGTCAATGGCATTGCTTCGTACTTCTTTTCCAAGCTATCATGCCCCCTTCTTTTTGGGTCGAAGCACTAAACATAGCCGCATATCTCCTAAATCTTCTTCCTTCCAAAACGCCCGCTGACACAACTCCTTTTGAATCTCTCTTCCGCATAGCACCGTTGTACTCTCATCTTCGAGTCTTTAGCTTCCTATGTTATCCTAATACCACAACTACCACTCCTTATAAACTTGCACCGCGATCCTTGCCCTGTGCTTTCCTTGGTTATCCTCCAAACCATAAGTGGTACCGTTGCTTCGATCTCTCTACTTGTCACATACTGATTTCACACCACACTACCTTTGATGAAATTTCTTTCCCATTTGCCACACCTGGTTCACCTGAACCAGCTGAGGATGTGTACAACTTTCTCTCAGACTTCCCTGATGTGCCCCCGTTGCTTCCTGTTTCATCTATACCTGCAACCTCTCCTGCTACAGCACTTGCTATCCCTACCATAGCACCCCTCATTTCTGCACCTCGATACTAGTATAATATCGGTCCGCGTAAGAGGCTCAACCTCCATGCCACCATGTCCCCTTCGTGTAGCCACACTGGCGTCGTCCGCTCCACTGACTCATCGTCCTCCCCATCTTCCATTCCCAAGTCACTCGCGGTGCCCTCAAAGACCCAAACTGGCATTCAATAATGGTTGATGAGTTACATGCCCTTGTCTCCAATAATACTTAGGATCTTGTTCCTTCTCCCACCAATACAAACAT
Source organism: Dendrocalamus latiflorus (assembly GCA_017311315.1). Classification (NCBI taxonomy): domain Eukaryota; kingdom Viridiplantae; phylum Streptophyta; class Magnoliopsida; order Poales; family Poaceae; genus Dendrocalamus; species Dendrocalamus latiflorus. The sequence continues at coordinate 20,911,181 of CM029612.1, read as the reverse complement.
TGTATCAGGCAAGTGGGTGTTTTGACATAAATTCAAGCCTGACGGCTCACTTGAATGGTACAAAGCATATTTGGTCATTCGCGGCTTCTCTCAAGAGGCTGGTGTTGATTTCACCAAAACCTTTAGTCTAGTTGTTAAGCCAGCAACCATTCAAATTGTCCTTTCCATTGCTCTCTCCAACAACTAGCTCATCCATCAGTTAGACGTCAACAACGGTTTCCTGCATGGAATTTTATCGGAAGGGGTATACTCTCATCAACCTTATGGTTTTGTGGATTCCACTCACCCAAACCGTACCATGTGTGCCGTTTGAATCACTCCCTCTATGGTCTTAAGCAGGCACCTCACGCCTGGTACACTCGGTTTGCCAACCATTTGTTGTCAGAATCCCCGGCGAGCTTTGCCGGCGAGGACCCGAGCTGGAAGAGACGAACTCAAACGCGAACACACACGAACACACGCGATCACTTGGAACACGAGAGAGATTTTTGTGCTGATGTGAAGATGCAGCGTTTTCTGGTCTTTCTTCTCCTTTTATAATGCAACGGAACATGCAAAGCAGTGAATACAATGCAAAAACCGAAAAGAAGCTGAAGCAGTGCACGTCAATGCATCAGTGCACTTCAATGCATGCAGAAACTGAAAACGCAATGACTCAAGGAAACGTAAAACTGAAGCTGCAATGACTCCCCCTAAACCTGAAATAGTAAACCACTAACTAAATGCATGCATACAAGATTTAATCAACCAACATTTGTTCTCTCTTGGTTTTCGCTGTTCCAAATCGAACATCTCTTTGTTCATCTGCTCTGACTCCGATAGCATGGCATATCTCTTCTTATATGTCGATGATATCATTCTCACGAGTCACGACATCCACATATTCTTTGCTTGTGCGTCGTACAGTCGTCTTGTGCTCTGAGTTCACCATGACTGATCTAGGCAAACTTCATTATTTTCTTGGGATCACAGTTCATCCTACATCAACTAGTCTTCTGCTGTCCCAAGCCAAATATGCCACCCAGTTACTAGACACAGCCAACAGGAGCTCCTGCAAACCAACGTCCACATTGACACCTCGCCCTAGTTGTCCGCGGAGGCCAGGGCACCTGTTTATGATCCAACCGCTTACCGAAATTTGTCGTGTAACAAATTTGTTTGCATATGCATGATCCTTGTGAAAACCATATGTTACTTGTGAAGCGTGTTCTCAGGTACATCAAAGGAACTTTGCACCTTGGCTTGTATCTTTACTGTTCCCCTACAAATGAATTCATCGCCTACACCGATGCGGATTGGGCCAGCTGTCCAGATACCAGGCATTCCACCTCTGGTTACTCCATCTTGCTTGGGGCTAACATAGTTTCCTGGTCATCCAAACCAGGGCGGATCTACAGTTGTTCATGGGTGTTCAGCTGAACACCCAAATTTTTTGACAAAAAATCTAGTATATATGAGGTATAATATATATATATATATATATATATATATATAGGAAAATTACGTAATGCACCATGGTGCCTAGGCACCAACATCCGATACACGTGTATGATTGATAATTTTTTTGAGTTTGGGTATGAAAATGTTTTATACCCTTGATATATATATATATATATATATATATATATATATATATATATATATATATATATATATATATATATATATATATATATATATATATATATATATATATATATATATATATATATATATATATATATTTAGTTGGGTCAAAATCACTAATTTCAGCCTCCAGGTCGCTACTATTCGGCCAGCCGCCCGACCCAACGTCGCGCCTGCGTGCGGCCCAGCCCATTACGCGTGCGCGTGCGGCCTATGCGGCTGTGCCCGAGCGCCCGAGTTCCCAGCGCCTAACCCTAGCTGCGCCGGGCCTCCGCTGCTCCGCAGCTCCACTCCGCCTCCACGCCGCGCCGGCCCTCCGCTCCACCTCCGCGCCAAATAGGCAATAGGAAATTCTCAACTTCTCAAGAAAGGCAAATGATCGCCAGAATCTGAGCCCCTTTCCTGATGTTTCTGATGTAAAGAAGGAATCGCAAAAGGAAATGCCCAAGGTACGCACTGACTTGTTTAATTTTGTGATCGTTTCCCTCACCCTCTACCATTACAAGTTTATGATCCATGTTTTGGTGTTTATTTTCCTCTTCCTCTATCCTCATTGGGTTATTGAATTCTACAAATATAAGGTATGAAGAGAATCCAAGCCTTTATGAGAAATCACATGGTTGAGTGGACTAGATTCAAGCCCACTGCTAGTGCTTGAGGTGATCATCAATTCTGTAAGCGTGTGAAGACTGCTAACTGAGGTCAATGACATTTTGTTCTGTCCTCTTATCTCCAATTTCCTGAGCTGCGGAACGACCGGCATTTTTCCAGCATGGGGCAGCTACATATTTCCATCTCAACAAGTTTTGGAAATGTTAGTGGTAACCCCTGATTTCCAGTACTTCCATCCCAATGCTCCAAGTTTGGCATGTGTAAAAGTTTAAGGATCTTGAAAGCTGAAAATACTTGGAGAATATTGTCCCCTTTTTCAAAGAAACCACTGATGTTGCAGATGTGTGCCAAGCTATCCATTTGGTCTAGAAGTAGGAACTCAAGAGAGAGTAGCTGCCAGACCGGAGGGATCTCCATACAATGCTTGCAATCAGTTAAGTACAACTTCATTAGATTTTGAGCTTTCTTGGGTCCTTCATCCATAGTGAAAACTCAATACCTGTGTAGTGTGACACTTTCAGGACTTCTAGTCCACCATGTGGTCCAACACCTCTGGTCTGTTATCCACAGCATCTGTCTGGCGCAACAAATTTTGAGGTCCCCAGCATAGCACTAGGGAGTTAATTTCTCTTGGAAATTAGACCAGCTTCTTTGGCATATATTCCATCCTTAACTTTCCTTAGGTTATACAAGTGTAGTTGACGAACAAGTTTCAAGCATTTTAACTCTTCGATACCACGACCAGCAGCATCATCAACAATGAAATCAGTAAGTGTCTGGAGGGAGGTTAGTTGTCCAATGCCCATTGGCATGTGTTTTAGTCTGCAACATCCAACAAGCAATAAATGCCTTAAACTACTCATATATCTCATGTTCTCTGGAAGTTGGCAAAGATGTGTGCAGCCGTTGAGTTTCAGAGTTTGTAAATGATACAACATTGTTATTGTTGTGGTTACAGACCAAACAGAGAGTGAGTGTGGTAGTGGGGAGTTGAGTAAGTGAATGGCTTCGGGTCTTTCCCCGTGGCCTATGTCCTACATATATACATCCACATGGGGAGTGCTTTTACAATTATACCCTTACACATGAGTACTTCCCTCAGGGGTACTTATGTCACTATACATGTCCCATTCTGGGCCTTACATTGTCTTAACAGGCCTGCTGGGCTTAGGTGGGGGCTACCCCTACAACAGGAGCCTCTCATGGTGAAGGGCTTAGGTGGGGGCTACCCCTTTGGCCCCCTCCGTCCCTGCGGCCTGTGAGCTTTTTCAGCGTTCGAAGTGTAGTGTTCGCCTTATTGCGAAGGTATGGCGCCGGGCGGCTTGGCGAAGGCTTCGTCACCCACAGACTCCGTCGCGGGGTCGGGGTTGTCGTCCGGAGCGAAGATCGAAGTCGAGGTTGGCCTCGCCACCGAGGGGCTGGACTGGGGTTGTTGGCGGAGTCAAATGCGTCGGCATAGGGGGCGGAGCGGGTCGTAAGTAGTCGCGCGCGCGTCTTTGGCGTCGAGCGCCCTTGACGATATGAGGCTGCCAGCCTACCCAGCGGGGCTTGGTTGACGCGGCGCGAGACTTGAGGGGGCGCGGTGATACCATGTTGCGATGTTCCCTCTCCTGGCGCGGATCTTGGAGCATCGCGGTGGTACGATGCTGCGACGCTCCCCCGCTGGTTGGACTCCTGCCGGTTGGACTTTCGCCGGTTGGGCTTCCGCCGGCTGGACTTCTGCCTGTTGGCTTCCCCACTGATGGGGTATATATAGTGTGCTGGTGTAACATTGTACCTGCATTGTGCGCTCGGATAGGTGCTGCTCCCCTAAAATGGGCCCCTTCAGTGCATCCACATTCCATGGCGGCAGTACGTGGCTCGGGGAATGTTGATGTACTGATGGAGGCCTATTTTTCTTGGGAGCTTGGTTAGCGTCTGTTAACGGCAACTGCTCGCACCTGCTGTGCTCGCTCCGTATTTCTGCATATAACGGCAAGGTTTGCCCTGTTCTCTTAGACAGGCTCACCTTCAGTCGGGGCTTCTGATCAAGCCCGTCTTTCAAATAATATTGATGCACTGAAGGTGGCCTGTTTATGAGAACAAGCCAAAACTTGGCGTGACATAACCTGCGCCGGTGCAATGTGTGGGGAATGCTGTCGGACATGCCGTCCCGCCGAGGCGGTGCCTACAAGGCGGGCAGCGGGGTGGTGCTCCGAAGCCGTTGGTCTCCTGCCTTGGAGGATAGTAGCCGCGGAGAGCAGGCGTTTGCAGGGTAGTCCGGGGGTGCTTCGTCCCCTAATCTTCGAAGTGGTGGCGGCGGAGCTGGCGCCTTAGTCGCAGTAGCGGCTTCGACGTGGCGACAACGGAGCTGGTGTCTAGTCTAAGTAGACGCGCGAGCGCTCCGTCCCCCACGCTTCGAAGTGGTGGCAGCGGAGCTGGCGCCTAGTCGAAGTAGACGCGCGAGCGCTCCGTCCCCTACGCCTCGAAGTGGTGGCAGCGGAGCTGGTACCTAGTCGAAGTAGACGCGCGAGCGCTCCGTCCCTGACGCTTCGAAGTGGTGGCAGCGGAGCTGCCGCCTAGTCGAAGTAGACGCGCGAGCGCTCTGTCCCCCACGCCTCGAAGTGGTGGCAGCGGAGCTGCCGCCTAGTCCAAGTAGACGCGCGAGCGCTCCGTCCCCTACGCCTCGAAGTGGTGGCAGCGGAGCTGGCGCCTAGTCGAAGTAGACGCCCGAGTGCTCCGTCCCCTACGCCTCGAAGTGGTGGCAACGGAGCTAGCGCCTAATCGAAGTAGACGCGCGAGCGCTCCGTCCCCCACGCTTTGAAGTGGTGGCAGCGGAGCTGGCGCCTAGTCGGAGTAGACGCGCGAGCGCTCCGTCCCCCACGCTTGGAAGTGGTGGCGGAGGAGCTGGCGCCTAGTCGAAGTAGACGCGCGAGCGCTCCGTCCCCCACGCCTCGAAGTGGTGGCAGCGGAGCTGGCGCCTAGTCGAAGTAGACGTGCGAGCGCTCCGTCCCCCACGCTTGGAAGTGGTGGCAGCGGAGTTGGCGCCTAGTCGAAGTAGACGCGCGAGCACTCCGTCCCATACGCTTCGAAGTGGTGGCAATGCACTCCCTCGGGTGAGCGCGACCCCGCGGTAGTGCGCCTTAATGGCTCCGGGAATCGCGCCGACCCCTGGGCTGGCACGAGCGGGCTGCTGTATCCATACGCACTTGTTCATTTGAGTTGAACACGCGGCGGGCCATGATTGGCATGTCGACGGGCCGTCCGCGGTCAAGCCCCTTCCCTAGAGGGGCGGGGCACGTGGCGCGGCGCTGTAGGCGTGCCGCCCGCTGGCTGCCACCCTTCCAACGCGCGTCACCGGCTGCTAGCAGTTGCGCTTCTTGCCGATCTTCGGTTGCCCATGCCGCGCAGATTTGCGGTTGTCCCTTCGGACAGGTGTGGCAGGGTCGGGGGGTCGGTGACCCCGTTTGGGCTATCGCGGTTTAAGGTCCGAAGAGCCGCGCCGGCGCGCGCCGAAGGCTATGTCGGGTCGTGCGACCTGCGTTTATTCCTTGCGCTGACCGACACGCGGTGGGGCGCTAGTGACGCGTCGTGTGGTGACAGGACTCCGTACGACCACGGTCGCATGCTGGCTACGTGTACCGCCGCGACACTTCGGCTTCGCGCGTGGGGAGGTGAGCGGCTGTCACTCGCCGTTTGCGCTTACCCACGGTGGGAGGCGGGGGGCCTTTAAGTACCCCCCATGGCGTTGTGCCTGCGCCTCCTCACACTTTTTGGTTGTTCACGTCGCCCCCCGCATTCGCTCGCCCTGTTCCTGCGCTCCTTTTTGCCGCCGAGTTCCCCGTGGATGCTGATGGCGACTTGCGACGAGCGTTCTCAGGTGGGTGGCTACGCCATCCGCAGGCGGTCCTCACCGCTCGAGGTGAAATACGCGCTGGAGGAGCGCGATCCGGTGGCGGCAGACAAGTGGTGGGCGGCGAAGAAGAGTCAGGGTCCGTACTCCGGCGAGTTGGGCCGCACGCTCGTGACGGAGGACACGATCCGGTCACTGCTGCAAGAGGGGAAGCTATCGGACCGCCACGCGGTGCGGTTGCCCGCCGATGACGAGACGGAACCGTGCCCTGAGAAGTCGAAGGCGATCGTTTTCGTCGCCTACTTCGAAGCGGACTTCGCATCCCGTCCGCAGCAATTGTTGGGGACGTGCTGCGGACCTTCAAGCTGGAGTTGTCACAACTGACTCCAAACGCGGTGGCTCGCATCGCCGTGTACAGCTGGGCCCTGCGCTCGAAGGGGTGTTGGCCCAACGCCTCCCTGTTCGCGTATCTGCATGAAGCCCGATGCCAACCGAAGGAGCGGAAGGACGGTATGCTATCGAAATTTGGCAGCGTCAACTTCGTCCTGCGGACGTCATGTGGGAAGCTTTTCCCCGCGAACGCGACCTGAGGGAAGTGGGAGGTCAACTGGGTGAGGCGGTGGTTCTACCATCGTGTGACGAGTGGCAGCGGCCTTGAGTGCGCAAGTGGGCCGATTAAATTCAAGACCACCCCCGACTTAACGCTTGACCAGGAAGATAGGCTGAGGGCGCGAAGACTTGTGGGGGTCACCGCCCGCTTCAATATGCGCGACCTCGCCGAGGAGTACATGATGCTCGGTGCGACGCCGCTTTCCCACGATTAGCGCTTCACAGCCGGTGAACGTCGGGATGATAACGTTCGCCCGTCCGTTTGCTCGCTGCCCGTGCCGACTGGTCTTCGTAAGCCTCGACCATGTCTTCCTCTTCGTTCGTACGTATTTCCTTGTGTAAATGTGCTTTGTCCGGCGCAGAGACTCGCCTTGAGGACGCGGAGCGCGCCGCGCGCGTATTCCTTGGGCCATACACCGGCAGAGAGCACGGGCAGCACGCAGCTGCGACTGCGAAGGCCGGATTGGGGCGAATAAACCGCGTGTGTGAGGCCTTAGGGCTTCCTGTGCCGGATCGCACCCCTCCGGACCAGCAGCATGAGGATGATGGTGCCGTGAAGACGAAGGCGTCATCCCGCAAGAGGACCCGGAGCACTGCGACCACGCCCAGTACGGCATTTGCCGCTGTTCCTGCCGGCGCGGCGAGCCCGGAGTCGGGTTCGGCGAAGTATGCCGACTCAGACTTAGAAGGCGCGGGTACTGAGGGCGAAGGCGCCGGCGGCGGAGGGCGCGCCGTGGAGGTCTCGCTGAAGGCGACCGTCGCCGAGGTGGCGGTGCTGGCTGGCGGCACCGGTGCGGAGTCCTCGTCTCCGGCCATGGCTGTGGTGGGGCTGCCCTCCGCGGGAGTGTGTGGAGCCTAGCCTTTGCTAACAGTGGCGGCCGAGGCTGAAGTGTCCCCCGCAGAGGCGGGGGTGTCCCCCGCAGAGGTCGTGGGGGCGAAGCCCCCGACCGCTGTCGTTGTAGCTGTGGAGACCCCTTCGGCGAGTGTTGCTGCCGCAGGGGCTCCTTCTGTGGCGGGTACCACGGTGGTACCTTCCCCTCAAGTGAAGCGGCCACGCCTACAGTCCCCCCTTCCGTGGACTTCGCGAGGGTTCGTTGTGGCGACCGGTGTTGGGAGCTTGTGGGACTCCGCTTCGAGCACCGAGGTCCCTCCACCCCGCGCCCTTCCAGCCCCTCGGGCCACGGTGACCGTGGCGCAGGATCGGTTGGCGCTAGGTGACTCAGAGGTCCCCAGGCCTTGCGAGACAACGCCGTCCGTTGGGGCCAAAGTAGAAGCGGTCCCGCCCGCGGCTAGGGAGACGTCTCCGCGAAGTCCCCGTCCGCCACCGAAGGTAGGTTATGACGGTACTCCTTCGACAATTTTTTTTGTGCACGCCTCGTGACAAATGTGTAATTCCTCTTTGCAGCGGCACTTATCCTGGAGGAGGAGCCATTCCTTGAGCACGGGGGTCCTGGTGCTGGCGACACAGGTGTCGCGCGCCCGAGCCTGGCGGACTTTGTCCCTCCGTCAGATGCTCTGAGCGCATGGCGCGGGATTGCGGAGGACGCAGCCGCCAGCATCGGTCAACAGGCGTTGCAGACCTACGGGTCAGGGCACCTTGGAGATGCATTGGAGGTGTCGGGAGTGAGGGTAAGCGTCTGTCTTTTAGACCACTTGCAGTCGTTTAGCGTTTGCTAACTCCAGCGCCGCGCAGACACTCGTGTTGGCCCAGGCCCTACGAGGTGCTCACGTTCGCGAGGGAGCAGCGCTACGGAGTAGGCTGCAGGCCGCCGAAGAGGAGCTGCAGGGAGCTGCAGGAGGGCGCTCCACCCAGGATGTTCGTATACGCCGCCTGGAGTTGGAGATGAAGACGCGCACCGATGGGCTCGTTGCCGCAGCGCGAGCGTCGGCCGCGGAAGCGGTGCGGCAAGACGTTGCTGCAGAGCGGGACGGCCTTCTGCAACAAATCGCTGCTCCAGAGGGGAAAACAGCGAGCTTGCTGCCTCTCTCGCGGAGCGAGATCGAGCCTTGGGCGACGCTTCGGTAGCCGCATGGGACGCCATGCTGGCCCTAGAAGATACCCTTAAGGGGCTTGTCGCCGAAGTGTCGGCGCACTCCTTTGGGCCCGAGGACCTGTCGCGGTCACTCCGGTGGATTGGAGAAGCGGCCGGCGTTGCACGCGGCGCCGCGGCGATCTTCGGCAATCACTGCGCCTACGTGGCGTCGTGTCTGACATGCACGCTCCTGCGACACCGCGGTTGTGAACACATTGCGGGGCTAGTCGATCCTCGACTGGAGATGCCCGCCGGGGGTGGGGTAATGTCCGGCGCCGTGCGCTGCACCGTGAAGTTCTTCCATGAGCGGATATGGGAATACTGCAGCGAGGCCGCAGCCATAGTCGAGCTGCGGAACAACTTGCACAGTGAGGGCAACCTTGGCCGATTTCTGGACGAGATCCCCCGGCGTGACGAGGATGGCGCTGTGGCCCCGGAGGACACCGCGAACCCACAGGTGTGACGGGAGGTTGTCGCGTGTTGGTGTGCGTTGTAACCGAAGCCCGGGTTGTCTTTTTTCTTGGTAAAGTACGGAGTTGTTTCCCGCTGTTCTGATTCCGGCCCCCTTGTCCCGAGCAGCTACACAGCCGGGGCCGGCTGCTAATCTCCGACCTTGCAACCCGACGGCGTCTTCGGCGCTGGCAAAGGGCCGAGGAAGTGTTGGATTTCTGGGCGGGTCGGGCGTCTTCGAGTGGAGCCTCGGCACGGACGCATGTTAAGGATGAGTCTGCCGAGTAGCGGCCTGGTGCGCCGGAGGTGTTTGTGCGCCTTTGTAAGCATCCTTAGCGAATGCAAAGAACAGTCTTGATTAGATCCTGCGAAGTGCATCGCCGTCCTCCGGCTACGCTGTCCCATGGTAAACTCAGAGGGTTACTACACGCGCCCGTATGCGATGATTCGTGCCTTGCGAGGGCAGTGTGATCAAGGTAGACGCGTAGTTGCAATAACCGCACACACGCTCAGTCCGATATCCCTTCGAAGCGGCGGCAGTGGAGCTGGCGCCTAGTCGAAGCAGGCGCGCAAGCGCTCCGTCCCCCCATCCTTCAGAGTGGTGGCAGCGGAGTTGGCGCCTAGTTAAAGTAGACGCGCGAGCGCTCCATCCCCTACCCTTCGAAGTGGTGGCAGCGGGGCTGGCACCTATCCAAAGTAGACGCGCAAGCGCTCCATTCCCTACCCTTCGAAGTGGTGGCAGCGGAGCTGACGCTTAATCAAAGTAGACGCGCGAGCGCTCCGTCCCCTACCCTTCGAAGTGGTGGCAGCGGGGCTGGCGCCTATTTGGAGTAGACGCGCAAGCGCTCCGTCCTCTATCCTTCGAAGTGGTGGCAGCGGAGCTGGCGCCTAGTCAAAGTAGACGCGCGAGCGCTCCAACCCCTACCCTTCGAAGTGGTGGCAGCGGAGCCGGCGCCTAGTCAAAGTAGATGCGCAAGCGCTCCATCCCCTGCCCTTCGAAGTGGTGGCAGCGGAGCCGGCGCCTAGTCGAAGTAGACGCGCGAGCGCTCCATCCCCTACCCTTTGAAGTGGTGGCAACGGGGCTGGCGCCTATCTGAAGTAGACGTGCAACGCTCCGTCCCCTACCCTTCGAAGTGGTGTGAACGGAGCTGGCGCCTTGGTCGGGGTAGACACGCGAGCGCTCCTTCCCAAGATTATGCAAGAACAGCCTCTGGTGAACTTTATTAAATTCCCATTTGCGCGGGTGAGCAATTACAAAAAAGGGGGATACCGACCACAAACCGCTATGAGGACGGGGTGACCGCTGACGAGCCGCTGCTGCCGGGGCAACCTTGTGCGCGAGGAACGCGAGACGCTCTTGGGGGGCGCTCGAGGGCTCCGCATCTGCACACCCGGCTTAGGTGCCTTGGCGAGCCGCGTGGCATGGACCTCTCGCGCCAAGCTCTATGCGACGAGCCGTGTCCTGGTCGCCATGGACGATGATGAAGGCCCGCGGTCCGGGAAGATTCATGCACAGGAAGCCGTGATGCGGGACTGCCCCGAAAGTATTTAGGAGCGGCCGCCCTAATATGACGTTGTAGGGGTATGCAATGTCGACCATGTCGAAGATGGCGTCTTCGCTCCTCACGTTGTCGTTTTGGCCGAAGGAGACTTGGAGGCATATCTGGCCCAAGGCGCGCAAAGGCTGCCCTCCAAATCCTTGCAGCGGGATGCCTGAATGGCCCAATCGACTCCGAGGGATCCCCATTTGGTCGAAGGCCGCGGCGAACAGGATGTTCGCAGAGCTTCCTCCATCGACTAGGACGCGCCTGACTTTGCATCCGGCTACAAGGACCCGGACGACCAAAGGGTCTTGGTGGGGAAACTCCACGCCCTCGGCGTCAGCGGGCATGAATGTGACTTCGTGTTGTGCCCATTCCGGCGGTGCCTGCGCTGGGTACGCCGCAACGTGGTGCAGCCTCCTCGCGTAAGCCTTCCGTTGCTGTGCCGAGGCGAACTCCAGCAAGGAGCCTCCAGAAATGACGTTGATGATCCTGCGCTGGGCTCCTTCCGGGGCTTGTAACTGTAGGAGGCCCTCCCGAGGTTGTTGCACATGTGCTTGAATTCGCAGGAGGCCTTCCTGGGGCTATATTCCTTGGTCCTGGGGGTGTTGGACATGGGCCACGACGGGCGCGCGTGTATCCGGGTTTTTGTCCCTGGCGATGCTCTGCCGTAGCGCTACGATAGTGGCGCAAGCACGCGTGTCATGGTTGCCTCGGCCATGGATTTTGCACCACTACCCGTGGTGCTGGTCGCTGTACTCTTCGCGGGTTCTGTCGTCGCGACCCCGGCCACGTCCTCGTCCTCGGCCTCGGCGCCCTCTGCTTCCGCGACCTGCAGAAGCGTTGTCTTCGGAGCCGCCCTCGATGTCAAAGACGTAACGAGGTTTCCTGGACTTGCGTTGGTCGCGCTTGGGCCTATCGCCTGGCTGGTCATTGTGTTGGGGGTCCTTGCGTTCGGAGGCGCCCTTCGGCTGCTCTTGCTCGCACTTACCTTTCGAAGAGCCCCGCTTCGGCGAGCCTTCGCTCTTTGCCGAGCCTTCCACCTTGTTGGTGTCGGAGTCATCACCGTGTCGCCTCCGCGCGTCCTCCTCCGCTCTGGTGTACTCTTCCATCTTGTCGAAGAGCTTCACGACCGTCTTAATGGGCTTGCGCGCGTTGTATTCGGCCATTGGTCCCGGTCGGAGGCCTTGTATTGCTGCGTTGATGACGGTTATTTCGTTGACGTCCTTGACCTGGCAGCGCACTTTCGCGAAGCGCTTGAAGTAGTCCCGGAGCCTTTCCTCGGGTTTTTGCTTGACTGCGAAGAGCTGGTCCGCATCGACACGCTCAACGTAGTTTCCCTGAAAGTTGTTGTAGAGTCGGTCGCGGATCTGTTCCCACACGTAGATGGACTATGGTTCAATGGTGAAGAACCAGGACAGCGCCACCCCTTGTAACGCGAGAGGGAGTCCTTTTCCCTTTGTGGTGTCGTCTCCGCTAGCGGCTTCGATAACGGTCTCATACACGCGCACGAACTCTCGCGGGTCGGAATTGCCTTTGTAGGCCTCGATGATGCTCGGGAACTTGAAATCTTCAGGCCATGCCGCCTGCTGTAGGCCCGCGGAGAGCGGGGACTCCGGGTCTATGCGCCGTAATGGGACACGACTAGACGTAGGGGCGTCGCGGCTATCTGCCCTCTCCGGAGCGGGTTCGGATGCCACCGCCGGGGGGCGTGTTGGCTCCGAGCCTCTTGCATGTCCCGCACGGCTCCGCGGAGGTCTGTTAGCTCCCGCTGAAACGCGCTGAGGGCCGCCAGCAGGGCAGTCTCCACCGCGGGCGTGGCTAGGGCCGTCGGTGCGCTTGGCGGTGCTACCGGCACAGCGGTGACCACGGCCTGCGCGCCCAGGCTGCCCGCCGCGTTGTCCTGGAGGACCCTGGAGCCAGTGACGAGGTTCGCGTCGCCGCTGGGGCCGTTCACCGCTTCTTCGCCGGGTGGAAAAACGGATGCGCCTGCATTGCCATCGCCAGGGTTGGTCGTCGGGGCAGTGCTGGTGGGGTCGGGCGTTGTGTCGCTGGCGGGGTTGGTCGTCGCGTCGGTGGCGGGGTTGGGCATTGCGTCGGTGGCGGGGTTGGTCGTCGCGTCGATGGCGGGGTTCACGGTCGCACCTGCACCACCGCTCGTACCTGCAGCTGCTAAAGCCGAAGCCCTAGTGCTGATGCGAGACTTCGCCGCTTCCGCCTTCTTCTTCTTCTTCGCCGCCGACGGTGAAGCTTTCCTTGGTGCCATCCTCCTTCAGACCTGGAGGTTTGTTCTTGTCCTCCCCACGGACGGCGCCAACTGTTGTGGTTACAGACCAAACAGAGAGTGAGTGTGGTAGTGGGGAGTTGAGTAAGTGAATGGCTTCGGGTCTTTCCCGGTGGCCTGTGTCCTACATATATACATCCACATGGGGAGTGTTTTTACAATTATACCCTTACACATGAGTACTTACCTCAGGGGTACTTATGTCACTATACATGTCCCATTATGGGCCTTACATTCTCTTAACAGGCCTGCTGGGTTTAGGTGGAGACCACCCCTACAATAGTTATGTTTTCAGATAGTGTTTGAATCCCACTTGAAGAGAGATCAAGGTATCTCAAATGCTTCAAATATGGTATTCCTGCTGGAAATGATTTAGCCAATCGAGTGTCCAACACTCTGATGTGGACTGATTTCAGGACGTTATGATGCCATGTTGTTGCCATGCGAAACCTGATATAGCATGAGGTAAACTCATGAATTGTATTTTATGATTTTGTAGATCTTTGAGCTTTAAAAAATGAAAGAGTCTGTAAATTTGAAATCTTTATGGAGAGAGCTGGAAAGAGCAAAAAAGGGACAGGATCAGCAATGTACGCAACTGTCATTAATATCTATAATTTGCTATTTAATTTATGTCATTGTGCTAGCTTTATATCGTCTATTGTCTCATAAGAAATTGTTAATTTCTATGTTTTTTATATTTTTATTACATCTATATACATGTATCCTTGTATCGGTATTTTGAGGGAAATGACGTGTTGCGGTATCGACGTATCCGAGTAACCTAGATCCGAAGTCCGAACACCCATCTTAAAAATTCTGGATCCGCCACTGATCCAAACACTAGCCTACCATACGTTCTAGCGCAGAGGACGAGTACCGAGCAGTGGCTAATGCTGTTGTCGAAGCGGTCACTACCACAGTTCTGAAGAACTGTTTGTGATGAAACGTCCAGTATAACCTGTTTTATAGTAGTGGACTTGGACATGGCAACAACTTAAGGAGCGCCAATGACCTCTCACCAAGGCAACCATCGTGTTTTGCGGTAACCACGTCAGTGCTGTGTACATGTTTGGCAATCCAGTACAGCATCAACGCTCCAAACATATTGAGCTTGACCTGCACTTCGTCCATGAACACGTCGTACTGCATTTGCCGTCATCACGTCAATTTGCTGACATATTCACCGAGGGACTGCCCTCACCGTTGTTCCTTGACTTCCGGGATAGTCTCAACGCTCGCATGTCTGATGCTGTGACTGCAAGGGGGGTTAGCAAAATACATGTGTTCTGTTATTGCCTTGATCAAGATACTCCTGTAATCTCGCCTGTAATCTTTACTTTTTGTTGTTATGCTTTATACGGTCCTTGCCATTGTTATCCTGATCTCATACAGTGTATGTAGACGTAAGCATGTATGTTCTATATAAAACAACACAAGGCTTGCCACAATGTGTGTCTTATCAATCTGGCCCTGATCAACTCGGCTTTGGCTTCTGAGTTCTGGCTTATTTTTCACTATTCATAAGTTTCGTCTTTTTCTGAACTTTTGGCTTTTTGTTAAGCTTTTTTGCCGGTTCTTTTTTCCCCGTATTTGTTTGTATTATACGTAATGGGCTAACATATTTTTTTATTTTTAAATTTTTTAAAATTTAATTATGCTAAATAAGCCTCTGTCAGCTACAGTGCTTTTTTCAGCCAGCTACAATGTTTTCAGCCATAAGCCACGAGCTTTTCAGCCGAACCGATCACCACCAAAGACAATTCATGAAGTGGCGATCTTTAGGGTGCCCACAGAAATTCGTGGTGATCATAGGTTCCCGTACCCACTTTTGCAAGAAGTTCTAAATATTTGAACCTACAAAGTTCTAAAATGCCAAATAAAATCATAAATGTAGTACACATAAAGTTATGTAAATCTACAAAAATTCAACATCAAATTTATCGGTACTGAGAACAAAAAAGAAAATAATTAAGAAAAGTAATCAATCCTGTCGTACTCATATCCACTAAAAGTACTGCTTTTTTTTTCTGTTCTTGATGTCATGGATGAAGTGGATACTAAATTTTTTTTGCAGATTTGCGTAACTTTATACGGTACTATATCCATATCCATGAATATTAATACGGCATGCTTTGGGAACCAACTAGGCACCACAATCAACAATCAGCACGCAGACGAGAAACGAGAAAACGAGAGCAAACATATTGCCACTCATGCGGCTCCAGTTGCGTGCATGCGAACTTTGCGCATCTGTGGGCCGCTCCGTTCCCTTCCCTTAGTGCAAACTGGATATATAATTCAGAAAAAAGAGTAATTTGTAGTTTACACCTGATAAAGTGCATCATATTTCACTTTGCATCAGGATTAGACAATAGTTTTACTTTGCACCTGGTGGACAAAACAAAGTTACACTTTGCATTGACCTAAACACCTTGGGTCTAACCGGTTAGACGTCCTCATTGGCCTCATAAAGGAGCACTAAGAGCAACTCCAGCAGGAGCCCTCAAATCAGAGCCCCTACTTTTGATTTGAGGGCTACCCCTACTTTTGAGGGCCCTGTTTTTTGAGTTAAACTCCAGCAGAAGCCCTCAAATCAGGGCCCTCAAATTCATTCCAACTGAGAATGACATGTAGGGCCCACTCCAGCAGACACCCGGCACCTCCCACCGCGCCGCTGCAACGCCCGAAGCGGTCGCACCGCCGCGCCCGCGCCTCCTCATCCGCACGCTCACGCCGCCGGCCGCCGGCCCGAAGCCGTGCCGTTCAGCTTCTCCGCCACGCGCCCGCATGCGCCTAGGCCGCCCGCCGCCGCCGCTTGTAGCAGTGCCGCCCGTAGCCGGTGTCTCGCCGCGCCGCCCAGAGCACACCCGCGCCTTGGCCCCGGCCGCTTGCGTCGCGCCGACGCCACCGCCCGGCTGGACCAGCCGCCCGCTCGCCCTCCCACGTTGACGGCCTGAAGCCGCATCGCACCTGGGCCCGCTGCTCCTCGCGCTCGGGTCGCCGCCGGCAGGTGCAGCCCCGCGCGGGCCGCCCGCTCCCGAGAGCCTCCTCCGCCCGGTCCCGGTGAGTCGGGGACGGCGGGGAAGGGGGCGGAGGCAGGGAGTTGGGGACGGCGGGGAAGGGGCGGAGGCGACGGTGGACGGGGTGGAGGCGCCGGAGAAGGGGAAGGGGGCGGAGGCGGCGGTGGAGGGGGTGGAGGCGCCGGGGAAGGGGAAGGGGGCGGCGAGGAAGGGGGCGGAGTCGGCGGTGGAGGGGGTGGAGGCGCCGGGGAAGGGGAAGGGGGCGGCGGGGGAGCCGGGCGCGGTGGGGGCGGCGGGGGAGGCGGGGAGTCGGGGACGGCAGGGGAGGGGGCGGCGGCGGGGGAAGGAGCAAGGAGGGAGGCGGGGAGTCGGGGACGGCGGGGTGGGAGGGAGGGGGACGGGCGGAGCGGGGGAAATTTCACCAGCGGGAAAAAACGGAAGAATGAGAGCCAGAGTAGGGGGCCCCTGGGAATGAGGGCTGAAGGGGGGATTTGAGGGGCTCCTCAAATTTGAGGGCTCTAGTAGGGGCCCTGCTGGACCTCTATTTTTGCCTCAAGCCCTCAAATATGAGGTTTGAGGGCTCAAGTAGGGGCCCTGCTGGAGTTGCTCTAATATATCTAGATGCAACCGGTTAGACCAAAGATGTTTAGGCTAGTGCAAAATACAACTTTGTTTTGTTCCCTGTGATGCAAAGTGAAACTATCGCCTAACCCTAGTGCAAAGTAAAACATGATACACTTTACTTAATGTAAACTGTTATTTACTCGAGAAAAAACCGGGTTCAGAGCACCATCACAATTTACCTTGGCCCAATCAGAAGGAGGCGGATGCCAGGACACCAAGGGATCGTTGTCGGAATTTCCAGAGAGACATCCAAACATCATAGGAGAAACTAGAAGAGCTACCTCCCTCTGCTTGCATGCAACATTTCTGATCGATCCCATCTTTGATACGCTACTTTCTGATATCATCATGATCGAGTTGCAGAGGTCAGAGCACAATAGTGTAAGCCTAATCAGAAGGGTTATAAGCTTGAACACAGAAGTAATTCCCCTTTGCAATGTCTCATCAGAATGGGTAATGATGCAAATAAGTCACCATACTTTATTGTATGTAAAAAAGTTCACAGCAGTTTCACATTGATTAGAGAGCAACCACATTGATTGCTTGGTGCAATTTACTCGAGAAAATAAGTGCTAAAATCTAGAAGTCGATGATTAGGGTAGCACCATGGGCTCTTGTGTGTTTGTTGGGATCATGTAAGCACAGGTGCTTTGCATTGCAGGGTTGGACTCTTCTGGATGCATAATGATAAGCTCAAGCACCTCTTGCATGGAGATGCTTATCCAACTAGCGTTACTAGCATTGCAAAGACGTGTTACCAGTGTACGACTACTCTCTCTATATTTGTCTCTCTCTATTCTATAGAGGATTACATTGCGTGTGGTTTACGGTTTACCAGGTATCGAAGTCGATTGACCCATGTTAATGAAAACTCAAGCAGCAGCTTGAGGAGTTCTGCATTATTCGTTGCCAAAAACCAAGATCATTATCAAAACCAGTTACAAACAGATCTTAAGAGCAAGGGTAAATTGAACTTTGCCTGTATCAACTCACTCCGTAGCAATTCATGATTTGGGTTTGGATCGGCCGACATTATTCATTCGGGAATTGCCACTGGAAGCTTACATTCATAAGTATCTGATTTTACTTGAATAAATATTTGAAACAAAAATTGATCACAATACATAGCTTACATTCATAAGTATCTGATCTTACTTGAATAAATATTTGAAACAAAAAACGATCACAATACATAACTTTAGACTATTACACAAATCAAGAACCAGCGTTTAGACCTATCGTCTTGCATTGGCTATGGGAACAAGACTTTCTGTGTAAGGAATCATGTTGAAGTAGTACAAATTTTCCCACGCATACTCTATGGTGTGTGTCCCGGGCTTGTGATACTTCAGGCCATCCAAACTAACCACATCCACTATGTTCTGACTCTGAAAATTGTATTGGAAGATACGGTTGCCTTCCCTCAAAACTACTCCACTGTGAAAAATACCTACTGTAAGGAATGGCTCCATCAGATTAAGGATGTATCTTCGATCCCATTGTGGGTTCACACCGTCTTTTGTCATCCAGATCACTATTTGTTGCAAAGATTCAGAGAAGTGAGTGAGGCATAATTCACCATGTAGTTCATTTAAGGTGAAGATTTCATGGTCGAGTGCAGGGCATGGAGGCTGCATGGTGACGCTAAATGTTTCCTCTTGTAAGCAAAAACGGAGTAAACGGCTCTCTGGGGGCTGTTTGAGAATATGCCGATCAATGATCCAGAATAGAGACCCCTTGACGAAACGGGCAGTTTGCCAATCAAAAATAGGGTACGGTGGATCTGCAGCAGTCTCCCTCCATGAAGCTTCGCTGTCGTTATCAATGGTAAAAACCTCCATTCCCGTGGTGTAAGCCCCTGTGATATCATCCTTGGAACGACAGAAGCACCGAGCCACCTTGTACTTGTTTGTGCGAGGATCAAGTCCAAAACCAACCGCCGGGGGAAAAGCGAAGGGTGGCAGAAGCATGCTGCGGGGGCTGTCAGGCAACATGCGAAAGTCCCTTGTGGCCGGGTTGAGGATATACATGCTGGTGTCTAAGGGGAGCAGCACGAGGCCGTTGCAATGTCCAAAAGTGTACGCCGACTGAAACTCCCCTTGGAAGTCCCTCTGATACACGAGGCTTGCACTGCCTTGACCCTTTTGCCACCGGTAGAAGCAGATATTGTTTGAGAAGGTGGTTGGCCACAGATCATCTTCTTTGGTGCCATCCAGCAAGTGCGGGGTGACCAGGAAGGACGGCTGCCGCTGGTAGTTGGAGGCAGAGTGCTGGAGGTGCATGCGGACGAAGGACGGGTCAGAGATGTTGGCACGCCAGGCCTTGCATACGGACTTGAATCGCAGGAGGGATTTCACCGGGAGACGGGCGAGGATCTCCAACAAAAGCTCGTCTGACATCTCAGGGAGGGTTGGCCTGCGCAACCTCTTACTTGACCTAGACATTTCGGGGTTCACCCCCCTCGTATTGGCGGTATGGCTGCGCAGCACCCTACCATTATTTGTCTTCGGGTGGGTGCTCCTGCTCAGTCCCTTATTTGTGGCCTTCAATTTCATAGCGTACATGCACCAAGGAAACAACAAACAGTATTAACCATCACACGTACGATCGACGAGATGTGCTGAAATAAGCGACTGCTTCTAAAGATATAGGCGCCGCGGAGATCCTGAATTGAATCGGACTCCGTGTCCGGCGTTGCCTCCTCCTCCGTTTCGGAAAAGGTAAGATTTTTCCCTTTTGTGTGTGTGAAATAAAATCCGACAACGATGCGGAGAACAGGTAGGTCAAAGTGACTTAGATCGAAAGGGAATTCCTGTGTTTTGAGCATCTGAGAGGAATGATGGGAGCAACTTACATCAATATGGGGACCGCTCCGCACCGTCAAGCAGCGCCGCCGGCGGCGAACCTGCGCCGACATCACAGAGATCACCCGCCTGCGCCTAGGTTCATTCCAGCCCCATCCGCCGCAAGGGTTTTCTTGGAGGGAAGCCGCTCCCCAGGTTTGATCGAGAATGGGGACAGAAAGAACGAGACGCCACTTCTATCAATATCGGTGTTGGGCCTGGAAAATTATCAGGCCTAACCCTGTCCCCCCCCCCCCCCCCCCCCCCCCCCGTTAGGCCCAGTGCTGATGTTCTTCTTCCCAACGTCGGGCGACATGCATCGGATGATGGTCTGCCTGACATGCATCGGATGTCGTGGTCTTATTTGAAAAACACTTGTTACATTTACATTTACATATGTTGCACAATTCGTTTACGTGAATGTAAATCAACACCAAACACTTGGGACTCGTTTGGAGCTGCTATATAAACACCGAGTCAAACAATCGCCAAAAATTTAGTGCCATTCACAAAATTAGCAAGATTTTTGGCCTCAGCTCATATTCTTGCCAATTCTTGGAGAATGATTTATCCATGTGTATATGGATGTTCACGTATTATCCTAACCATCAAATGTGCCTCGAGATTGATGCAACGCAACAGGTTTTATGACCAAATTTTGGCACTGTTGTAGTTATAGACCAAATAGAGAGATGGTAGTGGAGAGTTAGGTTAGCAATGCTTACTTTACAACCTTCTAACAGGTCGACTGGGTTTAGGTGGGGGCACCCCTACAACAGGAGTCTCTCATGGTGAAGGGCTACACAGGCCGAAGCCATGTTGCTGAGCCATTTGGCCCCCTCCATCCCTGCGGCCTGTGACCTTCTGTTATCTTGGGCAGAAATGCATTTGCCGGCGCAGCCCAGCTTCGCACGAGGATATGGAGCTAAACATGGTAGCGAAGTACTTCAGCCGTGGAGTTGAAATTGCTGGCAAAGCCGCCGAGGCGAGGTCGTGTTCATCTTGCGGACATGTTGTCGATGCGCGGAGCGGGTCTGCGCCACGTGCGTGAGGTCGGAGCCGAGGGCGGGTGTGTCCCACGGAGACGAGTCCGAAGCGGACACGCCGCGTCTCCGCGGGACACGCCGCTGAGTTGATTTCCGAGGTTGTCCTATAGATGGGAAGTCGACGTACGACCCGATGGCTCGCAGCCCGAAGTCGATGTCTTAATGGCGGCGAGAATCGCGCCGACCCCTGAGGTGTCAAGGTCGCGCGACTGTGGTCGTACGCGTCGTTCCGATGGAAAGGTACATGTGGCGGGACGCGATTGGCGCGTCGTGCGCTGTCAGCGGTCGCACGATCGCGGTCGTGTGTTCCTTCCTGAGAGAGGGGGGACGTGTGGCGGGACGCTATTAGTGCGTCGTGCGCTGTTAGGCGGCCTGCGACTGCGCACCTTCGGCTACCACCGGTTGCGCTTCCCGATCGTGGGGAGCCGAACCGTTGGGCTCCCGCCGGTTGCCTTCCCGACCATGGGGGAGGTGAGAAGGCTTTATATACCCTTGTCATCGGCACGCGAGTGTTCTTCCCATTCGCTCATTTGCTCGCTTACCGTTGTTTTGCTCTCTTTTCTCCTCGCTTGTTGGCGCGATCTGCCTCTGCCCCTATTCGTTTGACCCTATGCTTTTGAGGGTAGAATGGCCTGCCGCGAAGAACATGCTCACCGGCTCAGCGGTAGATCCTTGCCTAGCCAATGCGGTTCATCATCGGCCTCGGTGGAATACTCTCTGGTGGTTTCGCGAGCCATCACAGGCCAACAGACGATGGGAGGCCAGGGAGAAGGTGGGAGGCCGCTGCTCCCGTGTGCTAGGGCCGAGTCTTGTGACGGAGGAGACGATCCAGTCTCTCCTTCAGGAGGAGAGGCTGGATGACCGTGCTGTGGTTCGCCTTCCTTCTAGTGACGAGACGGAGCCGCACCCGGAGGAAGCGGAGGCGATCGTCTTTGTCGCGCACTTTGAGGCCAGGCTCCGGATACCAGCAACGCTCTTCGTCAGCGAGGTCCTGCGGACTTATGGACTGGAGTTGGCGCAGCTGACCCCGAATGCGATAGTTCACCTAGCTATTTATGCCTGGGCAGCGTGGACAGAAGGTATCCATCCCAGCGCAACCCTATTCGCCTTTCTCCATGACGCGCGCTGCCAGCCGAAGAGGCTCGAAGGGGGGCGGTCTCAAACTTCGGCAGCGTCAACTTCGTGCTGAGGCCGCAATGCGCGAAGATCTTTCCCGCTAACTCGACGCGAGGGAAGTGGGAGTCCGGCTGGATGCGGCGGTGGTTCTACCACCGCGTGATGAGCAGCAGCGGCCTCTAGTGCAGGGGACGACCGATGTTCTTCACTACTTTGGCGAATGTGGGGCCCAAAGGCGACGACAAGCAGCGGGCGTGGAGGCTTGTCGGTACCACCCTTCTGTTCAACATGCGTGACCTTGTCAAGGAGTTCGTTATATGCAGAGTGGTGCCGCTTTCCAGCCAGTGGAAGCATCAGCGAGGTCCCATCCGGTAGGATGGCGTTCAGTCGACAGTATCTTCTCTTCCGAAGCCCTCCGCTCCTCGTGAGTTCTTCGGCCATAGGCTGCGTACACACACACACACACACACACACACACACACATATATATATATATATATATATATATATATATATATGCATGTAACTTTTTATGAACGATGCCTCACTCTGCCTGTAGGGCTCCTGCTGGAGGATGCGGAGCGCGCGGTAGTTGCATTCCTTGGGCAATACATGGCCAAGAAGCACGAGCTGCGCGGCGACCGCCTCGGCGAAGTTGGGATGGATAAATCGAGTATGCGAGGCTCTAGGCATCCCCGTGCTGAAGCGCGCAGTGCCAACGTCGGGCCGAATCCACCGCCGCGGCGATGGCAGGGGGAGGCGTTCCCTGCTCGGTGCAGGGCCCGGTCTCCTGCCGCTGTACCAAGCCCGCCGGCCACGTCTCCAACGGTTGCTGCCGAGGCCGAGGGAGGGGTTCGCCATGGCGGTCGGGGTGGCAGAGGATCCGGGGTCCGACGGGGAGGCCATTCATGTCAGACCCAGATTTTGCAATCCGGAATCCTTTGTGATTATATTGCACTATTCCCTGGATCAGTAGATAGTGCTCACAGTTACAGTAATGGATATCAAAATTCATATCATGCGGAAGCTTAAATAATGTGATAGACTTACTCATGGGCCGATTTGGCCGAAATCAATAAACTGCAGCAGCGGAATTAAGCACACAGGTGGGACCTTCAGGACATGCCCACAGGCAGCCAACTGGAGGTTCGCGACCTAGCCCTTAACATCTTCATCTTCTTTGCCACCTTGACCAATAGTGTTGCTGAAGCGTAGTGACCTGATTCCTGATTCTGGATTTGTTGTGAAAGCGAGTGTGAGCACAAACCACCGTGCTCCGCGAGCCAATACACAGAATGCAATTAGATAATATGCATGGCTTATCAAGGAAAGGCTCGGGTTATTTTATTGGCCATAAATTGCTTTTGAATAGGATACATAGAAATGTCCTGAGACCTAGCAGTTTGAACTAAAACATATTATGTAAAAGAGTGCAATAGAAATAGAGATCCAGATTCCATCCACCGTTACATGGTCTCTACACCATATGCTTAATCCTTCAGCGTCATAACCGCTTAACTTATCACTGGGGCGACACCCAGGACAACACAAATAAGGGCCTTTCTCTGCCCTCCACTTTACCAATTTCACCCACAAAGATTTTGAAACAGAACTATGTCTAGTTAAGTTCCCATGTCCGCTCTTGACCGTGGGCACGACTATTCGAATAGTTTTCCACTCTGCGGAGTTTGCACACTTTACCCACAATAGATAAATCCACTCGTTGCCCCACATGATTCCTTAGCCATGTGGTTGAGTAGACTATCACAGGACCTTTACAATGCACTTTTCCTAGCAGAGTTACGTCCGCTAAGGTTTCCACTTCCTTCGGGGTACGACCACCCTTCCAGAAGCCCCCTCTTGCGCCGTCATGTCGGAGGATGTGGCCATCCTCTACCCGCCCGTGGTCACACCGGCACAACTCTTACTAAGTCGATGCAAATTAGTTAGCCCTGCCTACATTTTGCCAGCTTGTGGTTGTACTGTTGTATACTGGGAGATCATCACAAGATTCAGTCCTTAGGGTTATCTGGGCGGTTCTACCACTAACCACTTTGTGCTTCCACTGCACCACTCACACACCCTCGAACCATCCGCCCAGATAATTAAGCAACTTGAGATTTTTGGGAGCATAAAATATCCATAACCAAATATACCAGTCATTTCCACCAATACTGCCCAAACCAATTTCTCATGATTCAAAGTGATGCTTTGGGGCATTTTGGTGCCCCCGATTTATCTAAGCAGTACTAAGCATGGCGTATAGTTAGGGACTTATTTTTGAAAGGTTACCATTATAATTTTGCTAGGGTGACAAGGCTCAAGTATTCAAATATTCCAAAGGAAACATAATACTAGCAAGGCGAATAATGGGTATGTAACTAGAATCTTCAAACAAACAATATTTGCATATGAAATAACAGCATGCAATTTGATAATTTAAACAAAAGTAGATTTGCAGAAAATGTAGGTTCAACATGATCAAAGTATTGACTCGCCTGGCGCGGTTTACCGCGGTCTTGAGCTCGCACAAAGTTGTCTCATGCGATGATCGTTAATTGCTGGCCTTCATCGATATCGGCCTCGCTTAATCCACAGAATCCTTAGGACCCCAGTTTCTAATTACGCGACAAAGGACTGAATCCAAATAAAAGAAATCAACTCAAAGATCCAGATAAATCCGAATAAATTCAATTTAGTTTAATTATGAGTTAATGGG
Organism: Dendrocalamus latiflorus; assembly: GCA_017311315.1. NCBI lineage: Eukaryota > Viridiplantae > Streptophyta > Magnoliopsida > Poales > Poaceae > Dendrocalamus > Dendrocalamus latiflorus. Next base: position 20,886,823 of record CM029612.1, on the reverse strand, counting down.
TGATTCGATGATTGGAGGCAAGGTTGGTAATAGCATACGATAACTTAATCTTTTTGTTACAGACTTCATCTACTATTGTTATATTTATCAAGGAAGTCCCATGAGTTAGGTTAATCCTATAAATTGATGTATTTTGTCGAGCGTTGATTTTTAGGGCATGTGATATACATATATAAGTAATGCTTGCAACTTTTAGCTTATCAAGTTAATCTTATAGTCTATGTTTTTAACATTGGGCGTTATGATATTTTATGTACCTCCCTTTATTACTAAGCTAAGTTTAATTTGGATTAGGGTTTATCTACACGGGCCCCAGCTTGCTATATATGTATATAATCATACTCCATACATATATGTACTACCAACTTCTGTTAAGATTTAATTGATGGCGCTACTATTATCTTGTTTACACTTTAGCTGTTATTATGCTTAATTTTATTTCTAATTTTGGTTTAAACTTAGCTATCTGAGCAATGCTTGATATGTATCATTTTATGTGACCATATTTACTCGTGTTATTGGTTACACGTTCGATTAGAGTATTTATATGACCGTGATATTATTTTGACTCTTGATGACCTAGGGCTATTATATTAAAATATGTCATTAGGGTTTGTTTAGTGGTGGCATGACAAATATTGGGCATATATGTTCACATGCTAATTAAGGGCCATCTATATTAAGTATAGTCATTTATCCAAAGCCACTCCTCCTCATTAGTGCCTTAGATTTACAATTTAAATATTAAAGTCACACTAATTATTTATCATGGCAACTAATCCGAATTTAAGTCATACATAAACTCTCTAAAGCCTTATTTAAATTTTACTAGCTTCCACATATTATCCCTAATTTTTCTAAGTTTTCCCTTTAATTTAGGATTAATTTAAGATAAATGCTAAAGGCGTACTACTCGTACATACATCATAATATCTAATCCAGGGTTATACATTTATTAAGTCCATGTGTATCCTAATAGATTATGTACCTCTATGGATGTATCTTTATTTAGAATTTTTATTAACTTTGGATCTTAAGCTAAACTATATTTTATTCATGCCTTTAACAATTAAGTCCTAATTAAATGTACAGATTACTCAGATATGGCATTTATTTCAAATTTTATACCTTAAGTAATCTCAGTTATTTCCTAATTAAGTCTTCATTGCCTTCCATGAACAAATTTCTAACTTGACTAACTTCTACGTGATGGAACTGGATTAAAGCAGTAAAAGAAAAAGCGGAGAAAACAGTGCGGCCACGGTACTCGAACTCGCGACCTCAGTTAGAGCTTTCAGACGCGCGCGCTAGCCATCTGGGCCTTCGGTCCTTCATGACTTAGTGGGGAGCGGTATTACTAAAGAGCATGCGGGTTTGGGGACTACACGGACAAACCACCGGCTGTGAACAGGGGAGGCGGGGGCGCACGGCTGACGGCGAGGACGCTGGCGAGGGGAGACCCGCGGGGTGGGTTAAATCGGCCAAATGGGTCCCTGGGGTGATGTAGTAGCCGGTGGGGGCGGCGGCGCGGCTCATAACGGTGCGTGTTGGCGGGGCGGCGGGTTGTGCGGCCGGCGGCGGGGTGGGAATGGAGCGGCGGCGCCGGAGTGGACGGGGCAAGAAATTAACAGTTGCTTGAGTGAGAGGGAGTGGGAGAGAGCCTTACCGAGCCGGCCGCAGAGGCGGTGGTGCAGCGAGCAGCTCCGGCGTCGTGGGCCTGCGGCGGCGCCCGTGGGTTGACGGCGGCGGTGAGCTAGAGTGGGCGGGAGGTCAAATTGACCATGCGGGAAGCTATGGGGGTTCGCAGAGATGTTTCCCCCGGGAAGAATCGGCCAGAGCTCTCCTCGTGAGGAAATGGTGGTTGCAGCGGCGCTCGGTTCGGGTGGGAAGGGAGGAGAGGTGAGGTGGTGGAGGGGAGAAGAAGGAGGCGGCTCAAGGCTCTTATAGCCGAGCGTGCGCGCGGGGAGGTGGGTAGAGTAGGGCGTGGGCAGCGGCGTGGCCGGGCAGCGGGGGTGGAAATCCGTTGATTTTTCCCCGGGCGCGGGGCTCGGCACGCGGATTGGCCAGACGAGCGGCGTGTGCAGAGTTGCAGCCTTCCGCACGCGCGTCGCGTGAGGTGACCGTGCAGAGCAGGGTTTCGGCAGAGAGGGAACGACGTGGAAAACTCACAGCCATGAGAAAGAAAATGGGAGGAGGAGGAAGGAAATAAGAAGAAGAGAATGGGCGCACGGGGAAAGGAGGAAAGAAAGTGGAGGGAGGCATGCTGCGCAGGGGGGCCACTGGGCAGGGAGAGGAGGTAGGAGAGAAAAAGAAAAAGGAGGAAAGAGGAGAATGGGTGGGGCCCACATGTAATAGGAAGAAAGAAGAAAGAGAGAAAGGCTTTGAATTTGGATTTTTAATTTGTATGTTGAGCTTCTATTTTAAGATTATGGTTCCTAATTTCTGAAATTTTATTTCAAGTCTTTGCTCAATTACTTAAATACAAAATATAATAGTCCTTTTCTTTTATTTGATGTTCTTATTTTCATGCCTTTATTTCCTTTATTGCTTCACTCAACATAATATATGTTTAGTGTGTTGTATATTTTGTTTTATGTATACGTACATAATTTCACATATTGTTATTTTGTGGGCTTACTTAATTTTGCATATATATTTTTATTATTATTTCCTATATTGCTAAACTCCTCCTTGCACAATTTGTATATGCATATTTATGTTTGTATTTTATTCATTTACTATTGTTACTATTTATGCTATTATCTCAGAGAGATATTTTATATCCTAATTCAAGTTTCTCCCTCTTTATACTGGATCATCTTTTCAGATTCATATTTAAAAGTTTAAGTTTCTATTATTTGCATATATCCTTTATGGTCTTACTAAGATTAGTTTTATTTTCATGACTCTCTTCAATTTTAATTGAAATCTCAACAAAAATTTAGGAAACACCAATGAAGATTCAAATTTCAAGATAATATATTGTAGAATAATTCAAAGGCTTCACTTTTTCAAATTTCAAAATTTCAGGATGTTACAATTTAGCCCGAGGGGGAACTCACCGCCCCTGACGCAGATGAAGCCCCCGCTGTCCGGACCAAGGCGGCCCCCGTGCCTCACCTGAGCATGTCAAAGGTAGGCACAATTTTTCTCCCCCGCGACTTCGCGAAGCTTTCTCCGATCTGCTCGCTCATTCCATTGTCAACATCAGGCAAGACAAGGTCTCCCGGACGTGGCCAAGGATCGAGCAACTGAGATGTGATGTCAACGCCTGGTGCTTTTGAAGTCGTCGGCACGGAGGCTCAGCGGCCAGGTGTCTCTGACTTTATTCCCCGGCCGGAGATGCTGCGGGCTCTCAGAGGGGTCGCAGAGTGTGCCGACTCCAGCATAGATCGACGGGCGCTATTGTCGTGTGGGCCAGAGCTCCTAGAAGGTGCGCTAGAGGCCTCGGAGATGAGGGTAAGTGCTTAGGTTCGCGACTTGCGCCGTTGTCTAGGACTTCGCTAGCAACCGCACTGTGCAGACCCTTGCCCTCAGCTGAGCCCTACATGAGGCCCGTATCTGTGAGTGGAGGATGCTAGAGGGCTGGCTTCGAGCTTTCGAAGAGGCCCACGCCACCAAGGACGAGCGCATCTCTTTGCTAGAGATGGAGGTTGCGAAGGTGATCTACGATGCGCAGATAACCGCTATGGAGGCATAGTACTCGGCGGCGGAGGCCCAGCGTGCCGCAGCCGAAGAGCACGACGGCTTGCTCTAGCAGATTGCAACACTAGAGGAGGAGAAGGCCTAGCTCACCGCCTCCCTTGGATAGAGGGACCGAACTCTGGGTGACGCCTCTGTGGCGGCATGGGACGCCATGCAGTCTTTGGAAGACGCCCTTAAGGACCTCTTCGTGGACGTGCCTCCTCTGACGTTCGGTCCCGAGGACCTGATGCGGACACTTCGGTGAGTCGGAGAAGGTTCCGACCTTGCCCTCTGCGCCGCCAAGGCCTTTGGGGGAAAACTGCTCCTTCGTTACCTCCCGCATCGCCTTCGCCCTACTCCACCACCGAGGATGCTAGCACGTCAACGAGCTGGCCGACCCTTGGCTGGAGATGCCAGCCGGAGCCGGGGTGATGTCGGGTGCCGTGCGCGCCGTCCGCCCTGCCGTCTGGGCCTTCCACGATCGCATCTGGGACTACATCGGGGAGGTCGCGGCAAAGGTAGCACTGCGGCGGACTCTGCATAGCGAGGGGAACTTCGGCCAATGGCTAGATGAAGTTTCGCAGCGCAATAAAGATGGTGTCGGCGTCCCGGAGCATGGCGCGGGCTCACAGGTGTGATGCCGGGGTTTAGTGTGCAGGCATGTGTTGTAGTGTATCCGCTCTTTTTGTAAGCTGGCGCCCTACGGCCCGCACCCCTTTGTATGAATAAAGTGAATTTGAACGAAGTGTTCTGATAACGCGTGCTATTGTTGCTCTGGGCAGATGCTTGATAGGGGCCGATTACTACTTTCGGACCGCATGATTGGACGGCATCTTCGGCGTTGGGCGTGGGCGGAAGACGCCCAAAACTTCTGGGCAACCCAGACTTCAGTGGGTGATACTTCGGCGCGGAGGTACATTAAGGTGGAGCCGGATGAATAGCGACCCTAGGCACTCGAAGGCACTTGTACACATTAGCCCCTCACAAATATAATGCTGAGTCTCTGTAACCATCCTTTTATGAATGCAATGACGGCTTTGGTTGGAGTGCATGTCCTTGTCGCTCTTCATGATCGCGCCTGCCTTCGATCAACCCATAGGACATTGTGCTCTGTAAACACCCAAGCGCCAAGTAGACGCTCGAGCGCTCCGTCCCCTACCCTTCGTAGTGGTGGAAGCGGAGCTGGCGTCTAGCCGAAGTAGACGCTCGAGCGCTCCTTCCCCTACCCTTTGAAGTGGTGGCAGCGGAGCTGGCACCTAATCGAAGTAGAGGCTCGAGCGCTCCATCCCCTACCCTTCGAAGAGGTGGCAGCGGAGCTGGCGCCTAGCCGAAGTAGGCGCTCGAGCACTCCGTCCCCTACCCTACGAAGTGGTGACAGCGGAGCCGGCGCCTAGTAGAAGTAGACACTCAAGCGCTCCGTCCTCTACCCTTCGAAGTGGTGGCAGCGGAGCTGGCGCCTAGTAGAAGTAGACCCTCGAGCGCTCTGTCCCCTACCCTTCGAAGTGCTGGCAGCGGAGCTGGCGCCTAGCCGAAGTAGACGCTCGAGCGATCCGTCCCCTACCCTTCGAAGTGGTGGCAGCGGAGCTGGCGCCTAGTGGAAGTAGACGCTCGAGCGCTCCGTCCCCTACCCTTCGAAGTGGTGGCAGCGGAGCTGGCACCTAGTCGAAGTAGACGCTCGAGCGCTCCGTCCCTTACCCTTCAAAGTGGTGGCAGTGGAGCTGGCGTCTAGTCGAAGTAGACGCTCGAGCGCTTCGTCCCCTAGTCTTCGAAGCGGTGGTAGCGGAGCTGGCGCCTAGACGAAGTAGACGCTCAAGCGCTTCATCCCCTGGCGCCTCTTGCCTATACTACAGAGCGCGCGGAAGCCGCGCGTCTTATTTATACTTCATAGAGTGCGCGCGAAGGCGTGCCTCCACGCGTCCTATTTATAATTTGTAAAGTGCACGCAGAGGCGAGCCTCGGCGCGTCCTATTTATACTTCGTAGAGTACGCGTGGAGGCGAGCCTCCTCGCGTCCTATTTATACTCCGTAGAGTGCACGCAGAAGCGAGCCTCTCCACGTCCTATTTATACTCCGTAGAGTGCGCGTGGAGGCGATCCTCCGTGCGTCCTATTTATACTCCATAGAGTGCGCGTAGAGGCGTCCCCCCTGGCGTCTTATTTATACTCCGTAGAGTGCATGTGGAGACGTGCCTCCGTGTGTCTTATTTATACTCCGTAGAGTGCGCGCGTTTTATTTATACTCTTTAGAGTGCGAGCGGAAGTGTGCCTCCGCGCGTCTTATTTATACTTTGTAGAGATGCGCGTGGAGGTGTGCCTCCGTACGTGTTATTTAGACTATGTAGAGTGCGTACGAAGGCGTGCCGCTGTGCGTGTTATTTATACTCCGTAGAGTGCGCGCAGAGGTATGCCTCCGCGCATCTTATTTAGACTCCGTAGAGTGCGCTCGGAGGCGTGTCTCCACGCGTGTTATTTAGACTCCGTAAAGTGTGTGCGGAGGCATGCCTCCGTGCTCTTTTTTATACTCCGTAGAGTGCGCACGGAGGCGTGCCTTCATGCATCTTATTTAGACTCCGTAGAGTGCGCTTGGAGGCGTGCCTCCGCGCGTGTTATTTAGACTCCGTAGAGTGCGCGCGGACGCGTGCCTCCGTGCGTCTTATTTATACTCTGTAGAGTGTGCGTGGAGGCTGGCCTCCGCGCGTCTTATTTAGACTCCGTAGAGTGCGCGCGGAGGCGTGCCTCCATGCGTCTTATTTATACTCCGTAGAGTGCACGCGGAGGCGTGCCTCCGTGCATCTCATTTAGACTCCGTAGAGTGCGCGCGGAGCGTGCCTCCGCGCATGTTATTTATACTCCGTAGAGTGCGCGCGGAGGTATGCCTCCATGCGTGTTATTTATACTCCGTAGATTGCGCACGGAGGCGAGCCTCCGCGTGTCCTATTTATACTCCGTAGAGTGCGCGTGGAGGCGTCCCCCGGGCGTCTTATTTATACTCCGTAGAGTGTGCGTATTTTATTTATACTCCGTAGAGTGTGCGCATTTTATTTATACTTCGTGGAGTGTGCACAGAGGCGTGCATCCGCGCGTGTTATTTATACTCCATAGAGTGCGCGCGGAGGTGTGCCCTCACGCATCTTATTTAGACTCCGTAGAGTGTGCTCGAATGTGTGCCTCCGCACGTGTTATTTAGACTCTGTAGAGTGCGCGCGGAGGCTTGCCTCCGCACGTCTTATTTATTCTCCGTAGAGTGTGCGCGAAGGCTGGCCTCCGCGCGTCTTATTTAGACTCCGTAGAGTGCGTGCAGAGGCGTGCCTCCGCGCGTGTTATTTATACTCCGTAGAGTGCACGCGAAGGCGTGCCTCCGCTCGTCTTTACATAGAATGAGACAAGTTTTGCAACTGGTGGACTTTATTTATCTCCCGTTTGTGCGGGCGAGCAATTTACAGAGGGCAGGGTGCTAACCTTGGTACGGGCCTCTCTTCGGCCTTATACATAATATCATTGTAGCCTGTCTGCATTCCATGTGTGGCGAAGAGTCTGTCCTTCCAGTGTTGCAAGGCGATAAGCTCCGCGCTGCAGCAATTATGTAGGGGCCCTCCCACTTGGACTCCAGCTTGTCGATAGTCTCCGCATGAATCGCCATTTTGAGGATGAGATCTCTCGGTTGGAATTCTCTGGGTTCTTCACAACGTGCTAGGTGGCGCTCACTCAATCTCCGTCAAGAAGATCGAGGGACAATTGGCGCTCTTCCACCGGGGCCTAGACAAGGACCCTCCTGGAGCCGGCCTTAATTTCCTCGGGCGTCGCTACCTCGTCGCCGAAGAGAAGTTTGAACGGTGTGAACCCTGTCGGACGCGTCACCGTCGTGCGAAGGGATTAGAGTACGCTGTGGAGCTCGTCTAGCCACTTGCCCTTTGGCAGCCCGGCGAGGCGCTTCTTGGCTCCGGCGAAAATGTCTCCATTCGCCCGCTCGACTGCTCCGTTGGACTATGGGTCTTTCCTTCGTCCCGTGAGAGACATCGCAAAAGTGGGCATGATGGCAGAAATGTGGGCAAAAATGGGTAACACCCCGAAAAATGTAAATCTGAAAATGTGGAGCTTTTGAATTATTTTGCAATATGTTTTTATTTGAATTTGGAGTTTATGATATTTTTTGAGAAATTTGGTGAAGGTTCCAAAAGTTAAAAGGATCAAGAAGAAGCAAACATATGTAAATAATAGAGAATTAAAATTTAAAATGAGAATCTGAAAAGATGATCCAGAAAAGACAAGGTGAAAATTTGAATTAAAACCTTAAGACCCATTTCTAAAAATAATGGCCAGAATAATAAGAAAGCAAATAACTAAAAATGCCAACATATATGGATATATATATGTGCATAAATATATAAACAAATGTGTACATAATAAAATGTGGCATCTACCATTTAATGCCAAAAACTTACAAGCAGGAAGGAACAAAATATAAATAGTGCATACACACAAATGCATAAGCCAAAAAAAAAGAAAAGAAAAAGAAAATAAAAAGAAAAAGGGGAGAGAAAGAGCCAGGCCGGCCACCAACCCGGCCCAGCCCCCACCTCCTTCCTGCCTCCATTCCCCGCACGGCCCAGCGCCCCCGCCAGCCCCTTTTGCCTCCATCCCGCGCCCATCTCTCTGCCATGCGGGCCCCCTCCGTCTCGCCGCCCCCTCTCTCTGGCCAGTGGGCCCGAACCGACAGCGCCCCTCTCCTTCCTCCTTCCTCTCCCAGCGCGCGCCCGGACCCCCCTCCTCCTCCGCTCCACTCCGAAAAGCCGGGCGACACGGTGCAGGTACCCAGCTGCGCAGCTACGTGAGAAAATCCCCCGAATCCCCCTGCCAAGCCTCCGCCGCCCGCTATCGCCGCTGACGCCGCCGCCTGGCTTCGCCACCCGACAGCCCCGACGTGTCGCGCGGCCTCTCGGTGGTAGCCGCTCCCGTGCGCCTATAAAAGCCACCGAGGCTTCCTCCGAGCTTCCCACACTCAGCTCTCCCTCTCACCGCGCCCAATCGAGCTGAAAGCCCTTAAATCGCCGCCGACCTCACCTCACTTCTCCACCTCCGGCGACACTCTCCCCGCCAAATTACACCGCCACACCCCGATTCCACCCTCCCACACCACCTCCGGAGCACCGTGAACTCGCTCCCGGTCTCCACCGTGAACTCGCCGGCACCGGAGCTCCTTCCCGAACCGTCATTGCCGCACGCCGCCGGCCCTCCACCATGCCCCTCGGTCCCCGCCGACCCCACTGCCGGCATCCCCTTCACACCGAGAATGCGTTTTTGAGCTTCCCCGTACTTCTCCGACCGTCTCTCGCCGTCGGCACCGCTGCCCCGCCGCCGCCCTCTACCTTCTCTACCCGACCCCTTCGCAGATTTGTATAGGAGGATAAATCCCCCTATATGGGTAAGCAACATCGAGTGAACCTCCTGGCTAGCAGCGCTAACTCTCTTCTCCTTCCCCCCAACTCCCTGGCCGCGCGCGTTCGAGCCCCCGGCTCCGCAGCGCGCCAGGTTGAGTTTTCTTTTATTCGGTCTAACCAGTGGGCCCCACCTGGGTAGTGGTAGAACCGCCCAGATACCACTAAGGACTGAATCTTGTCATGACTTCCTGTGTAAAACAATACAACCACAAGTCTGTAAAGTACAACTTGGCTTAGTAGATTTACTGGACCCTGAAAGTCATCCTCACAGGAGGAGGTGGTGAGGTAGTGCAAGCGGCTGTCTGTGTGACGGCTTGAATGGGACACTCGCAGAGGGTGAAGTTCTGCTGTGGTGGGCTAGCAGTGGGGGTTGACAGCTGCTAGACGTTCAGAAGGAGAACATCCCGCACAATGTGTGGGACCCACCGCAAGTGGGAGCGACCCATAGGGTGAAATGATGGAAGGGGTGAGGTACTTTGAACAGTTATTGTGATGGTCTGCTCAACCGCACGACTAAGGAATCATGCGGGGCAACGAGTGGATTGTCTCTTGTGGTGAAAGTGTACAAACTCTACAGAGTCAAAACTATTCGAATAGCCGTGCCCACGGTCAAGGGTAGACATGGGAACTCAACCAAATATAATTCTATTTCAAAAACTTTGTGAGTGGGAATGGAAAAGTGGAAGGGCGGTGAAAAGCCCTGATTTGTGTTGCCCTGGGTGCCGTCCCAGTGATAATGTAAGTGGCTATAACGCTAAAGGTCTAGCATATGGTGTAGAGACCATGTAACGGTGGATGGAATCTGGATCGCTATTATTATTGCATTTTCTACACATTATGTTTTTGTTCAAGACTGCTAGGTCTCAGCAAAATTTTTATTTATCATATTTCAAAAATAAAATGCTTCTTTTCCACAAAATAAAATATAGAGAGGAATAAATAGAGTCGTGAGTAAAGGAGACGAATGTTTGCGGTAAACACATAAAAATATTGGTGGAATCATGTCGATCATAAAAAGGAAACGATAGTGTGGATTCTGGAAGAAATAAATTGATGGAGCCTAATTGAATATATATAGGCTAGATAGATGATCTAAATGATTTTGGGAGAATTAGGAAATGCAAAAGTAATTGCTGGATTACAATACTGATAACTAATATAAATTTTTGGAAGATGTTGGCGATAATGGGATTAATAGGTTTTGATCAAATACTAAATGGATGAATTGAATTTTGAGAATGTTGGAAGAATGATAACAATTATTGGAGTATAAACTTGATCAATGATATTCTTGGTGGATGTATACTAGCAAATCGTAAAATTGATCATTGATATTCTTGGTGGAGGTATACTAATGAATTAGTTGGTGATAGATAATGAAACATAAGGTTGATTATTGGAAGAGCAAATTATTTTATGGTTGTGGATCAATAATAAAAGGATTGGATTGTTACGAATTTAGAATACAAAAGATATTGGTGAATCTAAAATAAAGGATGACACTTGCTGCTTGGAGTCTTAGGCAGCAAAGAATGCATGATCGGTGGATTAAATTAAATGGTGTCACTCGCTGTTTGGAGTTTTAGACAGCAAATAATATAGAAAGTGTATGATCGGTGGACAGATTAAATGATGTCGCTCGCTGCTTGGAGTCTTAGATAGCAATAATTAAAGAAAGTGTATTTTCGGTGGATAAGTCAATTATGGCAATCATTATGTGGAGTTTAGGTAGCAACAGTAATGCAATAATTAAATAATAATAATGCTACTAAAAATAATTTTTGGCAAATAAAATAACCTGAGCCTCTTCTTTGATAAGCCATGCATACTATTTATTTGCATCCTGTGTATTAGCTCGCGGAGCACGGTGGTTTGTGCTCACACTCGCTTTCACAACAAATCCAGAATCAGGAATCAGATCACTACGCTTCAGCAACACTATTGGTCATGATGGCAGAGAAGATAAAGATGTCAAGGGCTAGGTTGCAAACCTCCAGTTGGCTGCCTGTGGGCATGTCCTGAAGGTCCCACCTGTGTGCTTCATTCTTCCGCTGCTGCAATTTAATGATTTCGGCCTAATCGGCCCATGAGTAAGTCTACTATTATATTTACGCTTCCGCATGATATGTACTTTGATATTCAGAACTGTAATCTGTGAGCACTATCTACTGATCCAGGGAATAGTGCGGTGGAATCACAGAAGAATCCGGATTGTAAAATCTGGGTACTACACTCGTACACATGCACGAACTTCCGAGGGTCCGTGTCGCCCTTATACAATTCGAGGGCGTTGGGGAACTTGAAGCCCTCTGGTCATGCCGACTGCTGCAGGTCCGCAGAAAGGGTGGACTCCGGATCCACGCGTCGCAGCAGGACGCGACTGGAGGTAGGGGCGTCGTGGTTGTTCGCCCGCTCCGACGTGGGCTCTAGCGCGGCCACTGGCGGGGCTTGTGGGGTCCGAGCCTCTTGCATATCCTGCACGGCTCCGCGGAGGTCCTCCAACTCCCGCTGCAGCATGCCGATGGCCGTTAGTAGAGCGTTCTCCACCGTCGACATGGCTGCGGCGGTTGGAGCAGCGGGTTGCACCGTTGGGCTGGCGGCAACCACGGCTTGCGCTCCAGAACTGTTCGGCACGTCGGTATGGTGGTCTCTGGAGTCAATGACGGGACCAGCGTTGCCGCCGAGGCCACCTGCCGCTTCCACATCGGGCATGGTGGCAACGGATGCGGTGGCGCGAGCGTTGGCGTCACCACTCCCGACGGCCCAATCAGTACCCGTGCCGCCCGCCGCGCCAACGGTTGGGGCGACCGTCGTGCCACGAGGGTCGAGGTCGGCAGCCACAGCGCCGGCGCTATCACCTGCACCCGCAGCCGATGCCGAAGCATTGCCGAGTGCTTCTTTCGTACTCCTCTTCTTTCTCGCCGCCGCTGATGATGAAGCCTTCTTTGGAGCCATCCTTCTTCAGATCTTGGAGCTTGCTCTTGTCTTCCCCACGGATGGCGCCAACTGTTGTGGTTATAGACCAAACAGAGAGATGGTAGTATGGTAGTGGAGAGTTAGGTGAGCAATGCTTGGGGCCCTTCCCTATGGCCTAGATGGCTTATATATATTCGCATGGGGGTATTTTACAGTTATGTCCTTACACCCAAGTATCCCTCTTAAGGACATTTATGTCATTATATATGTCCTATTTTGGGCTTTGCAACCTTCTAACAGGCCGGTTGGGCTTAGGTGGGGGTCATCCCTACAACAGGCACAAACTGGTAAACCAAAATTTGCTGCAGTCAACCGATCTTGTTTCTTATCATTTTATATATCAACTTGACATAAACACATCCATACCAGAATTGGTACTTAATAAAAACAACCACATCTGCCAGAATGCCCGTATCACTGCTCCATTTTTTGTTCACAAGTGTGCGCGCTCTGGGATGTTGACATGTCCTTCTCTTCCCGTTCCCGCTTCTGGAACGACCACGAGAGCAAAGGTCTTCAGAAAGGCTGCTCCCATTTTCATGAATAACCAGAGATTAACAACCACAGACCCAGCCTTTTCTGATGTCACTTCCAAAAGCAGTCATTGGGAGTTGTTTGATCCTACGATCAGGAGGAGTACCAAAATTACAAAACTGCACATTACCTCTCGCAAGAAGCATAAAACGAGAAATACAAGAGTACAATCTGTAATCAATGCAGTAAGCAGCACAACACAAGTGAAGGCAAGGTGTTAAGGTATTATCGAGACAAAGGGAGCACCACACAACGCAGACAACATGAAAACCAGTCTCAAATCTTTAGCCCTTTCATTTTTTTCCCTAACCTCATCTGTACATTCCTCTAAACAGCTTGAGTACAGCATCAATGTATCTCATGAGAGGAGGCGGAATTGTAGACCTAAAAAAGAGGGCTTTTTACCTCTTAGTCTCTTATACTAGGACAGTGTGTTAATCTTTGTATTGGTTTCATGCAACTTCTCTAACCAGCTATGTACCAGCCAAAGATTAGCTTAGTCAAGGCTGTTCTAGCTATGTACCTGTACTAGGCTCAACTTGCACTAGCTTAGTCACAAATCACGCGATTTTCACGCGAAAATACACAAATATGGTACTAAACCAACTTTATCCATATTCAAGGAGTGGTGAGGACTCCACCTTATAAATCGGTATTCCTCACCTTGCCTTAGCAATATGGTACTAAACCATGCATGTTTTGGAATTAAGGAAATGAGCCATAAATAAATGGGCATGTTGTGGTTACAGACCAAACAGAGAGAGAGATATGGTAGTGGAGAGTTAGGTGAGCAATGCTTAGGGTTCCCCCATGGTCTGTATCGTGTATGTGTGTGTGTGTGTGTGTGTGTGTGTGTGTGTGTATATATATATCCGTATGGGGAGTGTTTTTACAACCTTGCCCTTACACCTGAGCAACCCACTCAAGGGTATTTATGTCATTACATATGTCCCATATTGGGCTTTATAGCCTTCTAACAGGCCGGCTGGGCTTAGGTGGGGGCCATCCCTACAACAGGAGCCTCTCATGGTGATGGTCTTCACGGGCCGAAGCCATGTTGTCGAGCCATTTGGCCCCCTCCGTCCCTACGGCCTGTGAACTTCTGTATTGTTTGATGGAGCCTTCTTGCCTGGTGTAGTCCCCGCCCCGTAGCGAGGATATAGCGCTGGGCGGGTTGCCGAAGCTGTCCTCGCCCGCAGGGCCCTTCAGTGGCGGGGTCAAAGTCGCAGCGGAGACGTGCTCTTGTCGCGGACAGGTCGAGGCGTCGGGCGGGGCCAGCTCCCGTGCTTGACACCGCGGCCGAGTGCGCGGGCTCCGCCCGGAGACGGGTCCGAGGTGAGCTCATCGCGGGGGTGCTGGTCGAGGTCACGCTATAGACGTGGGGCCGACATGTGGCCCAACCGACTCGTGGCCTGGAGTCGTTGTCTTAATGTCGGCGCGAATCGCGCCGACCCTTGGGATGTCCGAGGCGGGCGGCCGCAACCATACACGCTGTCCCAAAAGAAGGGTATACGCGGTGAGTCATGATTGGTGCGTCGTGGTCTGCCAGCGGTCGCACGACCGCGGTCACGCGTCCTTTCCCGAGAGAGGTGGGACGCGTGGCGAGATGCTATTGGCGTGTCGGGTGGCTTGTATCTGCGCTCTCTCGCCTGCCAGCGGTTGCGCTCCTCGCTCACGGGGAGCCGAACCACCAGGCACCCGCTGGTTGCGCTCCCGTCGATTGGAATGCCGTCGGTTGACCTTCCGCCAGCCCGGCGACTCCCCGCCGGGCGAGTATGGGTATAAATACGCCGGTACTATGGCTTGTTCCTCCCTCATCCCCGGTTGCTCGTCTTGTTCCTGCACGCGGTTATCTTCTCACAAGTAGGCCTACTTTTGTTCATCTGCGTTTGATGATTGCGTCTACTGACGCTAATATCAGTGAGCGTGGATGAACAAAAGGCGGCCTATTTATGAGAATAAGTCAAAGTTTGTTGTAGATCAGCAGTCGTGCTCCCCGATTGTGGGGGGCGCAGGGGTTGGACCTCCACTGGTCGGGGCTGTAGGGTCGTTGCGCGGACTTCGGAGTCGCGGTGGCTTCCGGCTTCGCTGTGTGGGTTTGATCGAGGCAGACTCCAGAGTCTTCACGCGGACCTCCATGCCAGATGATATCCCGCGGCTCGAGGACGGTGCTTGGATAGCGTTGTAGGTCAGACCATCGCCTGCTCTTCTCCGCACTCCGCCCGTCGGGGGCGTCCTGTCAAGAGGAAGCCAAATCTACGCGAGACCTCACTCCATGGATATTACTTGTGAGATGTTAAGCGCGTAAAGTAAAATATTTAAAATTTTAGGAGCAGGTTACGAAGCTGCCCCCGGTGTGTGAGGTCGAGTCGGAGGCTCGGCTGGACCCCAGAAATATAGGCCGACGTAGGCGCCGGGTCGTCCCGAGCTATCGAAGTTGAGGTGGTCTTCGGGCTTGCCACACAGGCCTGTGGCGGCGTAGCGAGGTGCCCTTTCACGGGGGCAGGGCTGAAGTTGGAGCCAGAGTCTCCCTACTGAAGCGAAAGCCCCGCCGAGGTTGCTGTGGAGGTTGATTGGCCCATGGCCTGCCGCTGCTGCATTGATGGCCCCGAGAATCGCGTCGACACGCACCAGAGGATGCGCCACGTCGTGCGACCCATATTTATTTCTGAGGGAGCAGACGCGTGGCGAGATGCTATTGGAGCGTCGTGTGCTATCAGGCCTTTGCACGACTGCGGTCGTGCGCGACGTGCGTGGGCGGCTGCGGCGCTTCGGCTTTGATCGTGGGGAGGCGAGCGGTTCGTCTCCCATCGGTTACGCTTACCGGCTATGCGGGAGATGAAGGGGCTTTAAATACCCCCTGTGGCGCCACACCTGCGCTCTCCTCATGCCTTCTGGTCCCTCTTCCTGCACCCTGCTCTCTTGCCTTCTTTGTTGCCGCACTGCCCCCGCCGTTGTCTAGTACCCGGAGAGCGATGGCACACGGCGAAGAACACGCTCAGCAGGCCGGCGGTAACGCCATCTCCCGTGGTCATCGCCGCTCGAGGTGAAGTACGTGCTCGAGGGGCATGATTCCACGCTGGTAGACAAATGGTGGGTGGCGACGGAGAAAGTGGAAGGTCCGTTGCTCCCGCGTTTTGGGCCCAACGCTTGTGACGGAGGAGACGATCCGCACCCTACTGTGTGAAGGGAAGCTGTCAGACCGTCGGGAGGTGCGACTGCCGGCCAGCGACGAGAAAGAGCCGCACCCCGAGAAGTCAGAGGCAATCGTCTTCGTCGCTTACTTTGAAGTCGGACTTCGCATCTCGGCCGCCATAATTGTCGGTGCCGTTTTACAAACCTTCAGTCTTGAGCTGGCGCAGCTGACCCCGAACGCGATAGCCCACCTAGCCGTGTACAGCTGGGCCCTGCGTACAGAGGCATGCTGGCCTAGTGTGTCGCTGTTCGCGTTTCTTTACGACGCACGGTGTCAGCCGAAGAAGCGGAAAGACGGGACGTTTTCCAACTTCGGCAGCGTTAACTTCGTCCTGCGGCTGGCATGCGGGAAGATCTTCCCTGCCAACTCGGCTCGGGCGAAGTGGGAGCCGAACTGGATGAAGCGGTGGTTTTACCACTGTGTGGCGAGCGGTAGTGGCCTCAAGTACTCGGGCTGGCCGATGGCTCATGGGGATCGCCGCCCACTTCAATATGCGTGACCTCACCGAGGAGTTCGTCATGTATGGCATGGCGCCACTTGCCGATGAATGGCACATCTCAGCTGGGAGCCTTCGGCACGACAATGTCCGCCCGTCCGTGTCTTCGCTACCAAGACCTGCCGAACCTAGTAAGTCTTGGTGACGCCTTGCTTTTCCCCTTCGGCCTATTAGACTGTTTTGTAAACCCTGCCCCTTGCAGCCTATAGGGACTTTCCTAGAGGACGCAGAGCGTGCGGTGGGCGTGTTCCTGGGGCCGTATACGGCCAGGGAGCACGACCTGCGCGCAGCTGCGACTGCGGAGGCGGAGCTGGGCTGGATAAACCGTGTGTGCGAGGCCCTGAGTATTGAAGTGCCGGAGCGCGCCACTCCGGCCCCGAGCCAACCTTGCCGTCGAGACGACGATGCCAAGGGGAAGGAACTGCCGTCTCGTCGGAGGGCTCGGTCTTCGCGGCCGCTTTTGGTGTGGTGGCTGTCCCCGCTCCCGGTAGCGCGGCGGACGCCGATTCCAATTCAGCAAAGTATACCGATTCGGACCTGGAAGTGTGTGCGGAGGGCGAATGCGAGGGGTCCCTGGGCAGCGCCAGGGACCAAGGGTGTATCGCGGACGACCAGGAGGGGAAGCCTCGTTGCCCGCGGCGGTCGCTGAGGTGGGGGCGCCACCCGCGGATGATGTAGGGGCAGAGTCCTCGCGCGCGGCGGTTACCGAGGCGAGGCTGCCACCTACGAAGGTTGCTAGTGCGGAGCTCCCGCCTGCGGTGGTTACCAAGGCGGCAGAGCTGCCACCTATGGGGGTTGTTAGCGCGGGGCTCCCGCCTGCGGCGGTTACCAAGGCGGGGTCCCCGCCTTATTCCCCTAAGGCGAAGCGGCCACGCGTACGATCATTTGCTCGCCCGAAGGGGAGGTTCGCTGTGGCGACCAAGGTCGAGAGCCTGTGGGACTCCGATTCCGACGCTGAGGCCCCCTGGCCCCACGTCCCCGCGGCTCCTCCCATATCTACGATGGCCGGGGTCAGGAGTCTACCGGAACTAGCCTCCGACCTGGCGGGCTGACTTCTTTGGGGGACGCAGGCATTCTTGCGATTCCTTCGGGGGCCGAGGGGACATCCTGGAGGAGTCCACCAGCTGATGCCGAAGGTAGGCTCACCGTCTTTGGCCTAATCCTGTGGTGCGTTCGTCGGGCTCTAACCGCTATGTTTCTCCGTAGCAGCGCGCATCCCCGAGCACGAACAACCTTTAGGGCGCGGGGACGTTCCTTTGGAAGGGACGCCTGACGCGCCCGACACTATCATCATGGATGCTGCTCGCCCAAGTCTCGCGGATTTCGTCCCTCACCTGGAGGTGCTGGGAGCGTGGCAAGGGGTCGCAGATAATGCGATCGTGAACCTGGATCACCAGGCGTTGCTGACCTGCAGGCCAAAAATCCTTGGGGGCACCCTAAAGGTCTCGGAAATGAGGGTGAGTATCTAACCTTTTAGCGACGCGTGGTCCTTTTGAAGTTTACTGATGGCCTTGTCGTACAGACCCTCGAAGGGGGATACTGCCACCTCGACCTCGAGGACCAGAATATCGCCAACTTGACCCCAGAGGGGGGATACAGCCAACTTGACCCTAGAGGGGGGATACCACCAACTCGACCCTAGAGGGAGGATACCGCCAACTCGTTCCTAGAGGAGGGATACTGCCAACTTGACCCCTGAGGGGGGATACTGCCAACTCAACCTCAAAGAGGGGATACCATCGCTCGACCCCAGAGGGTGAGTGTAAGGCGATGAAGACTCGACCCTCGAGGGTGAGTGGTCATTGACCTGACCCTAGAGGGTGGGTGTAAGGCGATGAAGATTCGACCCTAAGGGTGAGCGATCGTTGACCATGCTGAGGCCAAGCCATCGAGGCATGTTGGAGATCACTAAGGTGAATCCTTTAAGTTAGGGGAGCCCCTAGTTGAGGAGACACTACTGAGGTGCAGTGAAACTCGACCGAGGCAAAGCTGTCAAGGCCGAGTCGAACCACACCGAGGCTAAGCCATCGAGGCATGTTGGGAGTTGCCGAGGTGAATCCATCGAGCTATGAGGAGCCCTTAGTCGAGGAGACATTGTCAAGGTGAAGTGAAGCTCAGCTGAGGCAAAGCCATTGAGCCCGAGTCAAACCATGTCGAGGCCAAGCCATCGAGGCATGTTAGGGGTCGCTAAGGTGGATTCATCGAGCTAAGGGAGCCCCTATACAAGGAGACATCGTCGAGGTGAAGTGAAGCTCGGCCGAGGCAAAGCCGTCGAGATTGAGTCAAACCACGTTGAGGTCAAGCTATCGAGGTGTGTTGGGGGTCACCGAGGTGGATCCGTCAAGCTAGGGGAGACCTTAGTTCAGGAGACACCATTGAGGTAAAGTGAAGCTTGACCGAGGCAAAGCCATCGAGTCTGAGTCAAACCATGCTGAGGTCAAGCTATCGAGGTGTGTTGGGGTTTGTTGAGGTGAGTCTGTCAAACTAGGGGGAGCCCCTAATTGAGAAGATGCCATTAAGGCGAAGTGAAGTCCAGTCGAGACAAAAGCAGTCAAGGCTGAGTCAAACCACACTAAGACCAAAGCCATCAAGGCGTGTTGGGGTTCGCCTAGGTTAGTCCACTGAACTAGGGGAAGCCCCTAGTCAAGGAGACCCCGTCAAGGCGAAGCTAAGTCCGGTTGAGGCAAAATCCATCGAAGCCGAAGTGAACCACGACGAGGCCAAGCCATCGAGGTGAGTCCGTCGAACTAGAGGGAGCCCCAAGTCGAGGAGACACCGTCAAGGTGAAGCAAAGTCCAGTCGAGGCAAAAAGCCATCGAGGCTAAAGTGAACCATGCCGAGGCCAGGCCATCAAGTTGTGTTGGGGTTCGCCGAGGAGAGTCCGTTGAACTAGGGGGAGCCCCTAGTCAAGGAGACGCCATTAAGGTGAAGCGAAGCCCAGTCGAAGCCAAAGTGCACCATGCCAAGGCCAAGCCATCGAGGCGTGTTGGGGGTCACTAAGGTGAATCCGTCGAGCTAGGGGAGCCCCTAGTCGAGGAGATGCCATCAATGCAAAGCAAAGCTTGGCCAAGGCAAAGCCGTCGAGGCTGAGTCAAACCACGTTGAGGCCAAGCCATCAAGGATATGTTGGGCATCATCGAGGTGAATCCATCGAGCTAGGGGGAGCCCCTAATCGAGGAGATGCCATCGAGGCGAATCGAAGCTCGGCCGAGGTAAAGCCATCAAGGCCAAGTCGAACCAGGCCGAGGCAACGCCATCAACGCATGTTGGGGGTGAGACAATCCGGAGGTGGTCCGGGGCATCTCCGCATGGATGGAGCCTAGAGGTGGAATCCAGCACATCTCCGCATGGATAGAGCCTAGGGCAGAGTCCAGGGCATCTCCACATGGATGGAGTCGAGAGTTGAAGTCCTGGGCATCTTCGCGCGAACAGGGTCTAGGGTGCGATGCTATTGTTGGTCCGGAGGTGGAGTTTTGGGGCAACTTAGTGTGGATGGAGTCCAGAGGTGGTGTTTAGGACATCTACGTGTGGACGAGGTCCAAGGCTTGACACCGACGTCGGTCAGAGTTGGGGTCCAGGGCATCTCTGCCCAGATGGATTCCGGAGGTGGGATCCGGGGCATCTCCGTATGGACGGAGCCTGGGGTGTGACACCATTGTCGGTCCGGAGGTGGAGTCCAGGGCATCTTCACATGAACAGAGTCTGAAGGTGGAGTCTGGTGCATCTCCATGTGGAGAGGTCGAGGTGTGACGTCGATGTTAGTCTGGAGGTGGAGTTCGGGATATCTCTGCACAGACGGAGTTATGAGGTGGAGTCTAGGGCATCTCCGTGCGGATGGGGTCTAGGGTGCGATGCCATCGTCGGTCTAGAGCAAGCGAGGCTAGGTGTGGCATGAAGTCAGAGGCGATTCGGTGCTCGGTGGAGGCGGTTTGGCGGGAGGCCAAGGCAACCGGAGAAGGGTTGAGATGTTCTGGAGATGGTCCGATGTTGAGAGGCCGAAGCCGGTCTGGGGTGGGGCTTGGCAACCCACGGCGCAAGGTGAGGGTCCTCAGAAGGAAACTAGGCCACCATGACTAGACCCCCGGGGGGGTCATATTAGCATTCGACGTTGGCACTCAATTCACTCCATGCTTCTAGTGCAGAGGGCTCCGCTTGAAGCTCTAGACCTCCTCGGGGTTGTCTTCCCTGGTGCCCGACGTGTCCCCTAGTCAACTCTGCTTGAAGCCCTGGGACACCCTGGGGGTTTTCGCCCTTGGCGCTCGGTGCGCCCCCAGGTGACTCCGCTTGAGGCCCCGGGACACCCCCCCCCCCCCCGAGGGTCTTCTTCCTTAGCACCTGGCACACCGCACCCTTAGCGGTCTTTGCCCTTAAAGTCCGATGTGCCCTCAGCCGACTCCGCTTGAGGCCCCGGACACCCCCAGGGGTCTTCTTCCTTGGTGTTTGGGCCACCCGAAAGTGGTTCGAACGGCGCGAGGTGACCTGAATCGGCGGTGCACACGGCTTCTCGCTCAAGTCCCTACGAACGGCGGCAACTGTCGTCGATACAAATCTAGACAGTTAACTTAAGAGCACCCTCGATCAGGTATGGAGACCGCTGAGGATGTGAAGGGACCCAAGGAGAAGCACACAACCACCAAGTGTATTCAATATAAGTGTTTAGGGTTACAAAAATGGCCTTCCTCTCCTATTACAAGAGGTCATATTTATAGGGCAGAGGGAGGCCAGTGAAGTTACAAGTTTGCCCTTAGGGCCTAGCCTTCTAGGGGTATCTACGTCATTTGCCTTGCATGGGCTGCCACGTCCAGGACTCTAGGGTCGGTTCGTGGCTGCCTTCGGATTCTGTCCAAGGTTGACCCTGGACCTCCCCGGGGTCGGCCCTGGACCCCTTCGGGATTGATCTTATGTATCTCGCCCAGAGTTGACCCCGGACCCCTCGGGTGGATCTTGTGTATCTCGCCCGGGGTTGAGCCTAGATCCCTTAGGTGGATCTTATGTACCTCGCCCAGGGTTAACCCCAAACCCCTCCAGGGTGAATCTTGTGTACCTTGCCCGGGGTTAGCCCCGGGCCCCTCCGAGATTGACTTGAAGGCTTGGGGTAGATCTTCTAACGGGTGCTGCCGCTCCAGGTTAGTTGTGGGCCCGAGGTAGCACGGGACCCCCCCCCCCCCCCCCCCCCCATATTGAATCAAGGTGCTTGCTGGGTTAGCTTGGTTGTTGTTTGAAGCTGTACTGGGTGTTCTGAGTAATTGAATGATGATTCGTAGTAAACTAGTATGTCTGGAGTTTTCTTATGTTTGGGGAGCTAATGTATTTCTTTATTTGTATCCAGCTGAACCCCGCAAAAGTCGTAGCTGTTGGTCCTGGTGAGCGTGATAGGGATGGCAAACTGATCGCCGTATCTCTGAAGGAAGGTGACACTGTTCTACTACCTGAGTATGGAGGAATGGAAGTGAAGCTTGCTGAGAAAGAATATGTGAAATTTGTATATCATAATAACTTGGCACTGTGTTTTTTATCTTTTATTTTTAGCTAGACGCCTCTCCAAAATGTCATCCTATTGAAATCAAGAGTAGTACCTTATACAAAAAAAACGTTGGCATATGACCATGTGTTCTTAAAGGTGGTTTAATAGTCTGAACAGGTGCCTGTTTAAGCATTAGTGACATCGTAGCTGCAGCTTAGGAGCTGATTGCTTAAGCTGGCTGGCTACTTGAGTGCATAAGCTGCTACCAATCTGCTTAATTGCAAAAGCAGACAACTTCTCCTTTATTTGATGCACTAAACAAGAACTTAGGATTAATCAAACCTCTAATTGTTTCTTCACGCTACTCCTACTGGGAAGAAGATTGGGTTTTGTGTGTGGAGGTAGCCATTTCAAGCTACATTGTTCAGTAAATAAAAGTCTCTTGATTTTTTTGGGAGAACACTGAAGTCTTACCATTCTTTTCGCAATATGTTTGAATACCATTCTAAACATCTAATAGCATGCTAATAACATTATATATGTACAGTTCTTTTGGATCTGGTAATCTAAGCTCAGTTTGTGCTGGTGGTCTAACCTGACTACTTGAAACTTCCGGTACCTTCTTTTCAGAGAGCACGACATACTGGGACAGCTTGAGGAGTAACATCGGTATTGTCAGGATCTTATACCTCCTGTTTTTTTAATTAGGGAAGATGCGGTAGTTTAGCCAGTAGCCACGACTTATTTTTATCTGGGAACAAAATCCTTGTCAGAATTTGATGTCAGTGTCTCATCCTGTACATCATTACATCTGATGAATCGCTGCTTTGGTACTAAATGCATATCTTGAACGTAATTGCTACTCCGGTCCAAATCTCAGTTTATCATGCAAGTTGAAAATGTTCATTTGGTGCCATGCTACCTTTCTGCCATTCTCAATAGATGTTCATTGCACGCTTTTATTGAAAATGGTATCTGCGTGTATGGAAGATTAGGGCATCTTATGTTGGTGATATTATCGTTGTTAGAACAAGGAATTCCTATTCTAACAATTGTAATGTCTCGATGGTAACGTGAGTTATGCTGAGTTTCTCTTTAGATTTGCGTGGATACAATTGCAAGCTTATTATTGATCAATATAGGGCAGCTATTTGTAACATGCTGCAAGAATGCTGGGATCAGCATGTTCATTGGACGGTATGGCAGGCACAGCATAGCGCCCCTGTAACATGCCATGGGCCACGAATTGGTAAGCGGCTTCAGTAAGATGCAGCCCATCCCATGAGATGTATTTGGATGGGTTGGGGCAGAGAATCGACGTGGCATTGCAAGAGAACAATGAGTTGGAGTTGTAGGGGCCACCATTCCCACAGCACGCGGTCAAAACACTGTCCTTTGTGAACCCTGCAATCAGCAACGGTTACAAAAGTTGAGAGGTTCACTGTTGCATATTTTACTTCGATAGTAAAATAAGGAAAGCTATACGCAGTTGTAGGCTAAATTTATTTTAATGTTAATAGTACTAAACAATAGATCTTAGATTTTTAAAAATATATTTACGTATTTTATAAACTATTTAGATTTTTAAGATATCATAAACATTAGCAATGGCAATAGAATCTGAAAGAAAAATACAACTTAAGGAACAAATTGAAGTACAAATTTTCGTAGAAAAAAATCATTAATCGTAATAAGTTGTTGGGTTCTTAGAAATATAATTACTCTCCATCATATATGTCCGTATTCTTCCTCTATTAATTACTTTTTAAAAAATGCATGCATGCATATATACCTCTATTTTAATCTCAAGTGGTACATTTATTTTGTGTCTGGTAAATTATCTTATTACTTTGAAACATGCTAGCACACAAATGTATGATGCGAGCTTTCACATTGCAC
This sequence comes from Dendrocalamus latiflorus, assembly GCA_017311315.1. NCBI lineage: Eukaryota > Viridiplantae > Streptophyta > Magnoliopsida > Poales > Poaceae > Dendrocalamus > Dendrocalamus latiflorus. The sequence goes on along the minus strand of CM029612.1, from coordinate 20,863,137 downwards.
GCTCCTCCCCACCGTTGGATCTGATTTAGAAGGGTAGATTTAAACTATCCGATCTGACGCAATAAAAATCGGTGGGACACAACAATTATTTAGTAAACCCGCAACAAATCCCCATATGATGCAACAAATATATTGTATTACAACACTGCAACATTCTCTCTCTATGATATAACAAATTTTGTAGCGAGTGCAACAATCGGTTCTATGCGTGCACAAAACACCCCTCTTGTTGCAAACAAATCCATGGCAACAGAAGAGCACGGTAAAACAAAAAGGCACCATTGCAACAAAAAATTAGTAGTGCAACAAATCAACAACCCACTGAAATAAACAATATTTGCTATAAAGATATGGGAAAGATACATCGCAGCAAACATAAACACTTGTTACAACAATGAGAAAAGGAGTTGTAACAATTTGAGGAAATGCATGCAACATGCCTATGTAGTGGAGGAGGCACCTGACAGTGGCGAGGCATAGAGTTTATCGGGGTAGGTCACGGCAACACCGATGAGGAGCCATTAGTGGCGGAGCTCAGTTTGCACTTGCGGAGAACATGCTTTGGTGGTGACGGAACTCAACATGAGGCTCACGAAGGCCACTCAGGGTAATGGAGATCGGGATGCCACAAGAGCTCATATAGGCCACCAATGGTGCTTGGACAAGGCAGAGGCAGCACCCATCTGGGAGCTCAAAGCCCATCTAGAAGATTATAGGAGGCATAGCCACCAGTGAATTTAGAGAAGGCGCCAACATTGCTCACGGTTCACTGCTCCCACACCACAGCGCTTAGGAGGCCTCACCACCTATTCTATGTTGTGCAAGGCGCGGCGGCACCACAACACATGAGGTTGGTTAGGTGAGAGATGGAGACATGGAGCAAGAGATACTACTACAAAAAGGCTATACTAGATGCCTCATCACAGACGGTTCCCTAGAACCATCAGTATTATAATTATCACAGACTATAAACATGACCGTCTTTATTACTAGCGATGGCTAGAATCGTCTATCATACATAATTATTATAGACGGTTCTAGTTAAGAACTATATGTGAATTATCACAGATGATTCGGATTAAAAATCGTATGTGATGCTGCAATTATCACATATGGTTTCTTATTAACAATCTATGATAATTCACAAAAGGTTCTTGTTAAGAATCATTTGTGATAATTCCAAACATCATAGACAATTTTTAATCCGAATCTTCTGTGATAATTAACAGACTGTGATAATGCAAGCTAGCTGTAACACTATACCTATCAACCTACTAGTATTCCTCCACTTGGAATCTCTCTCTCTCTCTCTCATATCGATTCAATCATCTCTGGCTTGCATGGCATGCATGCATATCAATCGTCTCTCCCCTATTGATCCCATCCCATGCGCCAATGTTCCATTCTATCACTACATGCATGCCCCTGTTGCAACACAGTACATGCACACCACGCACATCATATCATCATCGGTGCCTTTGCGGTGATTGTTGATTTGTCTAGCCAACTCCAAAGCATGCTTGACCTCATGCCCTTGATTTCTACTGGTATTAAACTATGAGAACATGTAATTCAATGGTTTGAATACTAGCTAGGAGTACAAGACACTAGAACAAATGAGAGCTAGCTAGAGGGGCAAAGGGATTGGAGTACATACATGTTTGGAAATGGGGCGGACAAAAGCATAGGAACGATCTAAAGATAGTGTTAGAAATAGGCGCATATGAGTGAAGCTTATTTCTATAATTCTAAAGTATGTATTGTTTAGTATTATATTGCTAAGTCAATGTGGAGAAGACCAATTTATAAGGTAGAGTTCTTGCCACTTCTTGACACATGTGACACATGAATGAGAATGGCATGAGGAGAGCTTTAGCTAAACACACATGCGTGCATGCACTATTCACATATTTTCACGTGGAAAATTGCACGACCGTGACGTGGTGTGCCACTTGGCAGACTAAGCCCACCTTATTATTTTTTTTGTTGAACCATGCATCATCTCTCCTTTTAACCAGTCATGGGACTGCTTAATTATAATTCATAGATGGTTCTTAACAAGAACCGATTGTGATAATTACAGATATCACAGACAGTGTTTAATCTAAACTGTTTGTGATAATTGTAGACATCACAGACGTTTCTTAACAAGAACCATATATGATAAGACATCATAGATAATTTTTAATATGAACCATATCTATGATAATTATATATGAAATTTCAGTCTCGCCCCACCATGTCACCGATCTGCGGCATCTCCCTCAGAATTCCGATCTCACCCATCTATTCTCTTTGCATCGAATGGTAGGCATTGGTCTCCTCCCACCTCTCGCCCCTTATTAATCCCCTCTCCCTTTCCTCCAATTTCACTCCAAGAACAAACAACACCAGTACCTATCTTTGAATTCCATTCGCTCCTCTATTAGCCTCGAAGAAGAGATCCATAGGTAGCCATGTCTAGGCACGGCAAGGAAGGGAAGGGGCCTGGAAAGGACGGTGCGAAGCACCACCAGAAGGTCCCGCATGACAGCATCCAGGGCATCACCAAGCTGGCGATCCAGCAGCTGGTGAGGACATCATCCGCGATGCCATCGTCTACATTGATCATGCCATGGACTTCGTCTATGCACTCAAGCGCTAGGTCTGCACCCTCTACAGTTTCAGCGGCTAGGTCGATCCTTTCCCCTTCGCCATCGCCACTACGAAACTGCCATGTCTTTGTTCAGTTATAATATTAGTCTTAGGTGGAACAATATTACTAGTATTTGTCATTTGCAAAATCTGTAGTATGCAGTGCTATATGTAATTCAGATATGGAATTCAAATTCAAACATGTTGTTTTGCTGGGCAAACTATTCGTCTTTTAGTTGTCCACCATTGTTCTTTTTCTTTCTTTGTTTTGAACTGTGCTTGATAGATGGTTCTTTTTATTAACCATTTGTGATATGCCCATCACAAATAGTTAGTATATAAAACCATCTATGATGGCCGACATATCACACACTGTTCTTGTTAAGAACTGTCTATGAATTATCATAAACGGTTCTTATTAAAAACTATCTATGACAATTGCATACATCACAAACAATTTTCAATATGAACCATCTGTGATGGACTACATATCATAGACAGTTTTTGGTAGAAGACGTCTATGATAGTAGCATTCACAAATGGTTCTTTATATAAACCGTCTACGTTGTGACTTATCACAGACTGCTCACAAATCGTCTATGATAACTATATATTATTGCAGACATAAAAATTCAGATGATTCAAAAAACCATCTGTGATGATGGTTTAGAACCGTCTGTGATGACCTTTTCTAGTGTACTGAGAAAAGTAGAGCGACGTACAACAGCAAGTGATCGAAAAGGATTGAGTGAATGGATAGGGAGTAGCGAAGATTGTTAGGGGATGGATATGGAAGTGGAGTTGGTAGGATGTGGTCATGTGGATAAAAATGGGCCACATCTGTGTTCGGAGTACTCGGATGTTAGTGTCGAAGCATTTCCTTATTACTTTTAATATTATTAAAGTACCTTGCTCACTCATATATCGATGCACCATGGTCAACCTACCTTGAACTTATCTTCCATCACACGACAGCTACCCCACCGATCCATATGTCTTCTATCTCTTCTCCCCCGCCATAAATTTTCTACTTCATCATCCAACAGCAAGCCGAATTATTTATCGATCTCTCTTAGTCGCCACCCATTCAAATGCAATACTCTATCATATAGTTATCTTCTACTTCTCTCCAATTATTACTAAATGCTAACTATTTTGTAATCAAACACACATACACATTTAATCATCGTCGATCCCTGCCGAGGATACCCATCATGCTCTCTCCAGTGACCTTGGGCCTATTTCCTACGGTTGCGCCATCTTTACTCCAAGATCTTTTCTCCCCTGCTTCTATACGTCCATGTTTTTATTCATATGGATGCATGCATGTATATACATATGCATCATGTATATATGCTCGATGTCCGTTTCTACGGTCTTGATCACTCCTCTTCTTCGACATTAGGAAACTCAACGTTGTGGCTTCCTTGCTAATTGTGCTAACCTCCTATCTTCATTGATGCTAGCATGTGTGATTTAGTCATTGTCTAATGATATGAAGAAGCAATGGCATGCTTCTAGCTACACGATAGTCCCATATCGTCTATAGCTCATCTTTATTGCGAAGCTTCATCTCCTCTCTGCCTCGGCTTCCCCATCATTAAACTTTTTGGGCTACAGACTTCTTTAGCAATTCCAATACTCACCAGTCATCATCACAGCCCTTGGGGCTTTCACTGTAGCTTTTCTTTTCAATGGCTCCCACAAGCATTACAACATTGTCCATATCGAATGGCTAAGGTGAGTAGCACATTATCCTCATCTCCACTACTGAAACCTTAACTCTTCGTTTCCTCTTGGATCAATGTCTTCTAGCAGGATAGATCAATGCCATTGTACTCTTTTGTGATCTCCTCCAACAACATTCGTGCTATCCATGTAATAGCTTTTATTTTTATTCAAAATTTCAGTTGAGTTTTATTAGAGTTTGTATACCAATAAAATTACTAATCTATTTAATTTATTCTTAATTGTAGTTATTTGGGGATTTTACTTTGAAATTCATATGGAAATTAAATTACAAATTTTGTTTTATTTTTATTCCGAATTTCAATTATTTTTGGTTGGAATTCGTATACGAATCCAACTGCTAATTTTTCTTTAATTTTTATTCCAATTTAAAGTAATTTAGGTACTTCAATTTGCAATTCATATCAAAATCAAATTGCTAATTTTATTATATTTTTATTCTGAATTTTAATTATTTTTTTGCTTTCCAATTGCTAACATTTGTTTAATTTTTTGTTCTGAATTATATTTATTTAGACACTTTACTTAGGAATTCATCTGGAAACCAAATTTCTAAATTTGTTTAATTTATTATGAATTTTAGGTATCTAAGGATTTTACATTGGAATTGTATGTAAATCAAATTGTAAATTTTCTTTTGTTTTCTATTTTGAATTTCAATTATAATGGTTGGAATACATACGCATATACAACCGCTATTTTTTAATTTTTATTGCAATTTATGTTTATTTAGAATTTTCAATTTGGAATTCGTATCGTAATCAAATTGCTAATACTATTTTATTTTTAATTTCAATTTTTTTGTTGAAATTCATATACAAATCCAATAGTTATTTTTCTATTTTTTATTTCAAATTATTTTTATTTAATTTTACTTAGTAATTTGTGTGGAAATTAAATTGCTATTTTTATTTTTTATCCTAAATTTTACTTATTGTTTGAATTGTACTTGACGTGGACTCTTTTTTTAATCTTGGCCGTTATAATCTGGACTTATCATGATCAATGGTGTGGATCGTTCTCTTGTTTCTTTGATTAATGTGAGAATTTTTACCTCTTGAGGGCTCGTGCATTTACTTGGTTAGATTTGTTTCAAAGTTTTTAATATCAAATGATATAACTTAGATGTTTGAGAATATGTTATACGTATCTTATTTGTTATTTAGAATTTAAGACATCATAAGCATGGTAAATGACAATAGAAACTTGAAAGAAAATATAACTTGAGGAATGCAATTGAAGTGTGAGCTTGCTGGAAGAAAATCATGGAGCATACTAAATCGTTGAGGTCCTTAAAATGTAAGCATTCTCCATTATGCATGGATCATGTAATTTCATACCCCTATTCTTCCTCCGTTAGTTACTCTTTTCCAAAAATGTATGTGTACCTCTATTTAATCTCAAAGCAATATATTAATTATATATGGCAAATTATTTTATTAGTTTACATTGTATTAGAGTATAAGGCTCACGCATATACCGTTGTACTATGGACGATCTACCTTGAACTTATAATTTCTCGTACGCTGACTATTCTACCAAATCATGTGTCTTCTATCACTTCTTACCACTATAATCTTTCTACTTCAACCTTCAATAGCATGCTCAATTCTTGATCGATCCCTTTTAGTTGTTACCTATTCCAATACAATCTCTTCATTGCTACCCATTCCAACACAATACTCCACCATACAGTTATCTTTTATTTTCTCCAAATATTCCTTAATGCTGACCATTGTAACATCAAACATACATATATGTCTAACCATCGTTGATCCCTATCAAGGACACCTGTCATGCTCTCTTGGGTGGCCTAAGTCTATTCCCTATGGCTGCGCCATCTCTGCTTATATACGTCCATGCTTCTATTTGTATAGATGCATGTATATACACATACATGATATTATACGTGTTCAATGTCCGTCTCCTCTCGTGTCGACCACTCCTTTTCTTCGACATTGGCCACCTCGGCGTTATGTCTTCCTTACTAACCATGGTGACTTCGCATCTTCACTGATGCTAGTATGTCTACTTTAGTCATTCTCTAACGATTTAGAGAATCTTCTCGTCATCGTCGGTGACGTTGTTCCCCTCACCAGTAATGGTATGCTTCTAGCTACCTAATGGCCCCATATCATTATAGCTCATCTTTAATGCAAAGTTTCATCTCCTCTCTACCGAAGCTTTGCCATTATCAGGTTTATTTATACGCTGACTTTTTCAACAATGCTGACGCTGACCACTTGTCGTAGTGGCCCTTGGCTCCTTTGACTCTACCATTTCTCTTCAACGACTTTGGCGAGGAGCACGACGTTGTTCTTATAGAATGGCTAAGGTGGGCAGCACAAAATTGTTCTGATCTCCCCCGCCATCGCCTTGGCTCTTCACTTCCTAGTGGGTTAATGTTTTCTTGTTGAACAAATCGACACTATTGCACTCTTACGTAGTCTCCTCCGATTCTATTAATGCTATCACGATTATAACTTTTATTTTTATTGAAAATTTAATTTGTTTTTATTGGAGGTTGTATTCAAACGATGCAAAGTTTCATCTTCTCTCTGCCGAAGATTTCCCATTATCGAGTTTATTTAGACACTGACTTTTTCAACAATACTGACACTGACCACTCGTTGTCGTGGCCCTTGGCTCCTTTGACTCTACCATTTCTCTTAATGACTTCGACAAGTAGCACGACATTGTTCTTGTAGAATGGCTAAGGTGGGCAGCATGAAATTTTTCTGATCTCTCCCGCCATCGTGTTGGCTCTTCACTCCTGGTGGGTCAATGTCCTCTTGTTGGACAAATCGATACTACTGCACTCTTTCGTAGTCTCCTCCGATACTATTCAGGCTATCATTGTTATAACTTTTATTTTTATTGAAAATTTAATTTGTTTTTATTGGAGGTCGTATACAAATCAAATTGCTAATTTTTGTTTTTTACTTTGGAATTCGTATCAAAATCAAATTGCTAGTTTTATTATATTTTTCTTAATTTAAATTATATTTTAAATATTTTTTATTATATTTATTTAGGGATTTGACTTAGTAATTCAAATGGAAACCAACTTGCTAATTTTATTTAATTCATTCTAAATTTTAGTTTTTTAATGATTTTACTTCAAAATTGTATGGAGATTAAATAACAAAGTTTCTTTTTTTATCTATTTAAAATTTAAAATTTTTGTTTGGAATTCATATGCAAATCTAATTGCTAATGTTTGTTTAATTTTTATTTTGATTTGTAGTTATTTAGAAATATTACTTTGGAATTCATATCGAAATCAAATTACTTATTTTATTTTTTATTCCCAAGTTCTGTTATTTTTGTTGGAATTCATATATAAATCCAATTTCTAATTTTTATTTTGAATTATTTTATTTAGATATTTTACTTTGAAATTCATATTAAAATTAAATTGCTTTATTTATTTTTTATTCTGAATTTCAGTTATTGTTTAATTGTAATTGACATAAACTCTTTCTTTTAATCTAGACTATTATAATATAGACCCACCATTATCAACGGTGTGGATCTTTCTCTTTTTGTTTGATTAACGTGGGAATTTTTATCGATTGAGAGCGACTGTGGTGGCTCCTTTTGCTTTTACTTTAATAATATGATAGATTTTTATTATAAATTATATTCATTTAGAAATTTTAGTTAGCAATTCGTATGAAAATCAAAATTTAATTTAATTTAATTTTTTTTCTAATTTTCAGTTATCTCTATATTATACTTGATATGAACCCTTTTTTAATTTAGATCATCATAATATGGACTCACCACAATCAACAGTATATATCTTTCTCTTTTTTCGTTGATTTACACGGTAATTTCTACCCCTTGAGAGCAAAATAGATCGAGAATTTGACACTCAATTTGGTAGCATTTTAAGATTTGGTAGTGAGACAATAGAGTGACCTGAAGAGCCGCGAATGGAACGGCCAATCCTCAACTTGATATAACTTACCATGGTTGAGAGGGTTACGGGTAATCTCCAAGATGGCTCCGTAGTAGTCTCCGTAGCTTATGGTGACAGTAGGATCACGAGGTAGCTTCTCCAACATGCTCTTGAGTGCACGGTTGTGGTACTCAGAGAAGTCGTTCAGCCACTTGAGGCATCCGAATGCGTCGTAGTCATTTGGGTTCTTGCTCTGAAATATCGTCAGATACCTCGGCATACAGCCCATAGGGAGATTTCCTGGAACCACTATGGTCTTGGCTCCTAGGTCAATCAGAACCTGTTTATGCATGCATGCACGAACATATGATCAATTAAGTATGAGCACGCATTATAATTAAGGACAAGGTGATAAATGTGTGCATGCATGATCTGTAGCTGTGTTAGGGTTTGGGAGAGATCGATCAGAGGGACTTAATTACCTTGATGGCGTTTTCAATCTTTGATATCACCTTTGGGACCAAGGGTTTGATTTCACCTGTGAATGATCGATTCTGGAAGAAGGGGTGGTTGTAGTCGTTGATTCCCACCTCCCCCATCAGAAACAGGGAGTTCGACATGATGTCCTTGCGTTCTACAAAAGGGAAATCAACATTCTACAGTGACAAAAAAATACAAATAAAGTGGCAATATCGAGGCATGTTAGCTAGAAGGGAATACACATTCTACATAAATTTTTTTATGGAGGCTGCCATCACGTCAATGCTTTGTAAAATTGAAGCTACTAGCCCGCCACGCCAGCCACCGTGTGGACCGAAGTAAAAGAGATGAAAATTCGCTGGAAAAAGAAAGCGCAGGGGTTTTTTCGCAAAAAATCGAGGGCCTTTTCGCAATAAAAGGAGAGTTCAGGGGGTTTTTTGCAAAAAAATTGAGAGACTTTTCGGAAGAAATAAGGGCCTGTTCGTAATTACGGAAAACCGCGGGTCCTTATCCAGCAAAAAAGTGCATAGGGGTTTTTCGTACGAATTCAGGGACTTTTTTGTGAAAACCAGGGACCTAAACGTAATTACCAAATCACGCAGGGACTTTTTCGCAAAAATGGGCACCCGACCGTACCAAAATTCGTCCGCCACGCGGCGAACGGAGCGAGCGCGCGGAGGACGTGGATGGCCTCTCCACGCGGGGAATCCGGGAGGCATAATAGGGAGTGATTTGCTTCTCATTTTTGTCCAAAAAGATACATATGGTGATTCATGTCAATGCTTTGTAAAATTGAAGCTATTTGCTTCTCATTTTTGTCAAAAAAAAATACATATGGTGATTCATGTCATCAATTAGTCCGTATCAAAGCGCACATAGGTGCTTTCAGTAATCAAAGTGTGTGTCCACGCCCCATGAGACTCTCGGGACTCCGTCTCACCTTAGCGTGTGCATTGAACATAACCACGTGGATGTGTGAGTGTGTGTGGGATGTTGTGTGCATGCGTATGTAAGTGCATCCTTGTTGTACTAATGAATCAAAAAATTAGTCCATGTCACATGTATGTATGTGTGCTACTTCACCATTGCTTCACCTCTGCACCCATATTACTCTCTCTATTTTTTTACTTGATGTTTTTTATTTTTTTTATTTTTTCGGAAGTAAGAGAGGTCTTAAAAAGGATGAAAGTGGGTAAGATGTTGGGTCCTGATAACATCCCTATTGAGGTGTGGAAATGCCTAGGAGAAGTGGCGATTGTTTGGCTAACTAAGTTGTTCAATAGCATTTTTAGGTTGAACAAAATGACAAACGAGTGGCGGAGGAGCACATTAGTACCAATTTTTAAAAATAAAGGAGGCATTCAAAGTTGTACTAATTATAGAGGAATTAAGCTCATGAGCCACACAATGAAACTCTAGAAACGAGTGATTGAGCGCCATTTAAGAAAAGTGACTAGCGTAACAACAAACCAATTTGGTTTTATGCCTGGGAGGTCGACCACGGAGGCGATTTTATTGCTACGACAGTTGATGGAGAGGTATAGGGAGCAAAAAAAGGACCTTCACATGATATTTATTGACTTGGAGAAAGCCTATAATAAAGTGCCAAGAAATATCATGTGGTTGGCGCTTCAAAAGAAAAGAGTCCCAAAAAATATATTACCCTAATTAAGAACATGTATGAAAATATTGTGACTAATGTCAGAATGTGTGGTAGTGTTACTAATGACTTTTCCATTAAGATAGGACTACACGAAGGGTCAGCGTTGAGTCCATACATTTTTGCCCTAGTGATGGACGAAGTCACATGGGACATACAAGAAGATATCCTTTGATGTATGCTTTTCGCTGATGATGTGATGCTGGTTGATGAGAGTAGTATAGGTGTTGATAGGAAGCTCGAATTATGGAGGAAGACCTTAGAATTGAAGAGCTTTAGACTTAGTAGGACTAAAACTAAGTATATGAAGTGTGATTTCAGTGGTGTTAGAGTAGATGATGTAGATGTTAGATTTGATGGATAAGTAGTACCTAAGAAGGATACGTTTTGTTATTTGGGATCGATGCTACAGTAGGACGATGAGATTGATGAAGACGTAAGCCACAGGATAAGAACAGGGTGGGTGAAATGGCACCAAGCATCTAGTGTCCTATGTGACAAAAAAAGTCCCTCAAAAGTTAAAGGGTTAGTTCTATAGGATGGCGATCAAACCCGCAATGCTATATAGAGCAAAATGTTGGGCGACTAAAAGACAACATATATAGAAAATGAGTGTAGTGGAGATGAGGATGCTACGGTAGATCTGTGGTCATACAAGGCGGGATCGCATCCGCAATGGTGATATACATGATAGGGTGGGGGTAGCACCAATTAAAGAGAAGCTTGTCTAATATCGCTTGAGATGGTTCAGACATCTTCAACGACGGCCTCCTGAGGTACCGGTACGTAGTGGAATTTTAAGACGTACTGAAAATGTAAGAAGAGGTAGAGGTCGACCAAAATTAATCTGGGAAGGAGCAGTTAAAAGAGACTTGAGATATTATAATGTATCTAAAGAATTAGCTTTGGATAGGAGTGCATAGAAGTTAGCGATCCACGTACCAGAACCATAAGAAAGTTAGGGGGCAGTGTTTTAGGCTCTTGGTTCAGATAGCAGGTTGTACAGCTTAGAGTTTTGGCTTTGTAGATTTTATTTCAAGGCTTATATATCTTTGATCTTGAGAAGGTTTTATTCCTAACCTACCCTAACTTGTTTGGGACAAAAGGCTGGGACAAAAGGCTTTGTTGTTGATGATGTTTTTATTTATTTTTTAGGTCTTTAAGATGTGAGTTTGGTTGCTTTTTAAAAAAAAACTTTACATTAATATATACAAATAAAATTATAATATTATAAAAGTTTTTAACAATAAATTTAATGATATAATTTTTTTATAGCTAATTTAAATAATTTTAAATTTATTAATAGTTAAATTTTATAAAGTTTAACTGCACATATTTCAACGATGCAGTGCAGTTGGTTGCGTTACCTTGGTCGGTTGGCCCGAGCAATCGGAGCACACGCCTGAACCACTTCATCTGCACTTCCAGCGAGTAGGGCGGTATGATCGCCAGGTCAAGCCCCATCTCCTTGAAGAAATCCTGGCTCAGCGCCGTCGTGGCGGCCACCGCGAAATTCACCCCGTGCCGGAAGTCATTCGCCGTCTTGCCGCCGAGGAACGGTGCCAACAACGGCAGCCTCAACGCCTCCGCTGCGTGCGTAGTTCTACACGTTAAAAGATCAAGAGGCAACTACTATAAATATACATGTTCTATTTCATGCGTGCATACCTAGGAAGTCGACGATGAGCCTGCCGTCGCAGAAGCGGCCGGTAGGGCGGCGGAAGAAGGTCTCGCCGTAGGGAGGTCTGGCGGCGGAGGCATCGGGGGCGAAGCTTATTACCAGGTTACCGGTGTCGGTGATGGAGTCACCGAAGCGGGAGGCGCCGCCGGCCGCCGGGCCCGGGTAATTAGCCGACTCGACGGCGGCGTGCGAACAAAGGAGAAGAAAGAGAAGAGGAAGCGTCGCAGAAGAGAAGGAAGAAGCCATCGATATCTAGCTGGTGGCTAGCTCATGCATGAACAAATCAAAGTTACAATGAGATTAAGGCTTTGTGTATTATATAATGCGTCCATCGCTTAATGTGTTGTTGACCTTAATCCATCTAACTATTATATTATTGAAACGGTGTTAAAAGAAGTCTCCACATTCCCACGTTAATCAAGAGATAAAATTTGGCGCGAGCATTAGTTTGTTCTTTAGATTTTCCTTTGAACATCGACCGGCCGGCGTGTAGTTTTCCATAAGTTGAGAAGGGATGAACTAGTTGCGTGTAGCCCCAGAAGCGATGCAAATTAGTGTTTTTAATAGTGATAACAAATTACTTTTTTAATAGTGAGAACAACTCACAACACACACAGGTCATGGAAAATTTTCTCTAGGGGGCCTTGAGCTCTCCATTGGAGTGCTACAAAAAGTCGTATATTAGACGTTACATTATAGATAATTCTTTAAAACTTTCTGTATTTAATACAATCACAGCGGTTTTAGTTTAGAGACCGTCTATATTGCTGCCAGCCCTAAAAACGGTCTGTGAAGACGAAATATGACAGACAGTTTGTGGTTAAAACTGTCTGTGAAGTATCACAGACGGTTATTACCAAGAACCATCTATGATATTTCCAAATATCACAGACGATTTTTTATTTAAACCATCTGTGATACTTCACAGACGGATTGTATTAAAACCGTCTGTAATAATTAAGTTATTACAGACAATTTGTATAAAAACCATCTGTGATAATTTCACTATATTAATTGTACGCAGACCCGTCGATTCTCTATCTTAAATTCTAGATCTACGCTGCTGCTTTGAGCTGGATGCAGGGCTTTGAGGTAATTTGATGAAAGAAGACTATTTGGCAAGAGTAAATATAGATCCACTAAGTTTTTGACTACCTATGGTTAGTAATTTGTTCCTAATTGCATTATAATTTACATTTATAGCTTTTGGTACAAGAAGAATTGAAGATGGTTGATCTAGCTAACTTGATGTAGAGAGAAGATTATTTTACATCTAGCATGGTTTAGGGTTTAGTAAATTCATAGTCTATTTCGACTTAACTTAATTTAATTAATTATTATTGCTACATATAGCTACTTAATTTAGATCGTACATATATAGTATAGTAATTAATCTATTGAATATGTTATACTAAATTGTTATATGTGTAACGTAAGACCAAAGCTGGATATACGTTGGGAACCGTGTGAGTGAAGAGTACATCAATGGTATTTCTGCTTTTACAAGAGCTGCCAAGGAGAATATGTTGAATAAGGGGGTGGAATATATGTAATGTCCATACATTGATTGTGAGAATCTAAAGATGTTTAAGAGCCGAGCGTAAATTGAAGCACACTTGATTCGAAGGGGTTTCTTCTGGTTACTCCACCAACATGAAGAAATTTGTTTCGATAGAAGATTTAAAGTTAATTGGCATAAAGTCTCATGATTGTCATGTGCTGATGACACAGATGCTCCCTATTGCAATTAGAAGTATTTTGTTGATCAAGGTTCGAGAGACAATCATGAGGCTGTATTATTTTTTAGCACAATTATTCAGAAGGTCATTGATCCTAAAGCAACAGATGCTCTGCAGGACAAGGTGGTGATGATTGTATTTCATCTTGAGATGTATTTCCCTTTGTTATTTTTTGATTCTACGTAGCATGTACTCATTTGAGAGGTTTATGAGAATTCTCAAGTTATGTGTACGGAATCGATCTCAGCCGGAGGGCAGCATCGTCGAATGTTATACAACCAAAGAGATCATTGAGTTCTATGTCAATTACATAGCTTAGGTTGAACCGATAGGTGTGCTTCGATCTCTCCATGAGGAGAGGCTCAAGGGTATTGGGACCATCGAAAGAAAAACAATCACTCTATGTATGGATGTGTATGCTTATGCCCATTTCATGGTCTTACAACATATGACTGAAGTGTCCCTGTATATCGACCAGCACAAGGATGTGCTTCGGCAACAGAATCCAAAGCAGTCGGATGTTTGCATCACGAGATAACACAACAGTAGATTCAACCAATGATTGAAGGAGCAACTCGCTACAAGCTTGTCAAGTGATATGCTGACATGGTTGGCAAAGGGCCAATATTTATAGTTGTGACATGGTAAGGATATAATATAAATGGGTACACATTATATAAATAGGCTCAAGATGTAAATAGCATTAACTAGAACAACGGTGTCTGCATAGATACATTTAGTACCGATGGGTTGAGGAACTCCTACTATGGGTTCATTGAGGAGATTTAGGAGCTCGACTATGTGCTTTTCAAGATTCCCTTGTTTTAGTGCCATTGGGTCCATCTCCCATTGGTGAAGGTCGATAAGTACGGTGTCACTACCGTTAACCTCAAACGTATCGGATACAAAGACAAATTATTCATACTCGCTAACCAAGTTATTCAAGTTTTCTATGTAACCGACCAAGCAAATAAAAGCGCAACATAGTTCTTCATGGAAAAAGGAGAATTGTCGGAGTTGAGAATGTAGTGGACGAGGAAGAATACAATCAATTTGATGAGTTGCCTCCTTTCAGAAATGACATAAGGGTCGAGAAAGAATAACGTGATGAAACTAGCTACACGCGAGTTGATCATCATGAAAGGCTGTTTTTTAAAAGAAATATGTAAGTGAAATGATGAATGAAATGTTTATGTGTCATATGTTCTGTATTTGCATTTATATATGTATATGAGAATGTATGATGTATATGTGAATTTACATTTATGTACATAAGAGTGTGATATATATATATATATATATATATATATATATATATATATATATGTGTGTGTGTGTGTGTGTGTGTGTGTGTGTGTGTGTGTGTGTGTGAATTTGTATTTATGTAGCCAAAGTAATGAGAAAATGACTTGTCACTGTGAATATCATCATAGACGGTTTTGAATTAAACCGTCTGTGATATTTATAATCACAAATAATTCTAAATTAAAACTGTCTATGATGTATTATTATTATAGTTAGTTTTTATTTAGAACCATCCGTGATAAAAAAAAGTATCACAGACGGTTCTTCAATGGAACTGTCTGTGATTATTCCCCTATATAGCGCTTTAGGGTTTGTTCTCACTGTACTATCGCTACACCCTAATCCCCACTTAACGCCGCTGCCTTCCCCAAGCTCATCGCTGCCTCCTCCGACTCCAGCGGCCCACCTTCCCTACGCCTAGTGCCCTTCCCCTCCCCCAAGCCTGACGCAGCCTCCCCCGAGCCCGGTTACCCTCCTTCCTTGTGCCCGGCGCTCTCCTCCTCCCCCAAGCATGCCGCCTATCCCGAGCACTCCGCCTCCCCCGAGCATGCCTCCTCACCCGAGCACTCCTCCTCCCCCAAGCTCGCCGCCTCCCCCGAGCCGTACAGTTAGCTTTACTTTATGTTCTTCATTTCTTTGTGAGATTTAATTGTGCATTAGTTAGCCGTGTTAGTCTCTGTTCATTATCTCTAAAATTTGATTGCCGGCTGGCACTAGGAGAACTATTGCGTGATAGATTGTGGATTTTTGATTGCTCCATGAGGAAATTTGTCAAGATTTAAGTCTCAGTGACAATCTAGGATTATTCTGCTTGTCTGTGCAGTGTATGTAGCTTTGTCAATAGCTAGTCCTTAGTCTTGTGCTCAGTATTGCTTACTGCTGTCTTTTGACATATCCGAATATATGTTGGTTCTGCAGTAGCTTATATCTGTTACTTGTTTCTGTTTTCTACTGGAACATGTTGATTTTGCATACTCTTGACATTGATACTACATTGAGGTAATATTCAATTAGACAATCTAGCATAATTTTTGAGGAATTGTCACTGGAATCATTGAAATATTGACAAGAGTAGAAGAAGAATTTTTTGTACGGATAATCCATTTTTTATTTGAAATTACAGAAATATACCCGCGGGAAATTTTTTTACAAAAATAGGCTCAAGTCGCCCAATGGGAGGGCGACTGGAGCCTATCGCCCAACCAGAAGCCGATTCTGTTCCAGTCGCCCTCCCATTGGGCGACTTTAATGCAGTCGCCCAATGGTTGAGCTATAGGTATCAAACCTTTGCCAAAAATAGTAAAAATTGGTGGGGCTATTCTTCATACATCCAAAAGCCTTCAGAAAAAATTTGAGCAATTTCGGCTACGGGATCAAAAGTTATAGACGGACTCAAATTCGTTTCGGCCTCGATTGAAACTGCTATAACTTTTGATCCCTTAGCCGAAATTGCTCAAATTTTTTTCTGAAGGCTTTTGGATGTATGAAGAATAGCCCCACAAATTTTCACTATTTTTGGCGAAGATTTGATACCTATAGCTCAACCATTGGGCGACTGCATTAAAGTCGCCCAATGGTTGAGCGACAGGAACAGAATCGGCTTCTGGTTGGGCGATAGGCTCCAGTCGCCCTCCCATTGAGCGACTTGAGCCTATTTTTGTAAAAAAAATTCCGCGGGTATATTTCTGTAATTTTGAATAAAAAATGGATTATCCGTACCAAGAATTCAGTAGAAGAATGCCAAATTTAGAACTTGTGCAACTCCTTACCTAAGAGCAAAAATACACTTTATTAATCTGTGAATTAATCTACGGAGCAAAAACCCATCCTCCTCCTCCTACTACTCTCCCTCCTCCCCCCTCTTCTTCCGCCGTCCCCTCCTCCTCCTCTCTCAACCCTCAGCTCGTCCCGCCTTGTCCTGCGAGCCCTGGTTTTGGGCCAAGTACACCGATCACATCAATACCTGTAGGAAACGACAAAATCTGGAGGAGAGCCTCCAGTGGAGGGGGTTCAAGCCCTCCCTTAGATTTTTTTTTTCCCAGGTCATGACTCATGACTTGAAATTTCAAAAAACAAATCATAGCATAAAATCTACATAAATAATCCAACCGCACACTTGTGGTCGGTGGCGCTAGATTATCCTAGTTGGCAAGCGATGCAAATTAGTTTTAGCTGTGCACGTTAGTAACGCAGAAGAATGTCAACTGAGTATCGTTATTAAACACACAGCGGTGGAGCGTTCGTTGTCCGTCTTGCAACGGCATCTGTATTTGGTACTAGACTACTAGCCTACTATACCAGTTTTGCCGATTGTGCTGATGGAAGAAGATTTCATGTTTGAATATGTGGTGGCTAATGGGAATTATGGGACAATTAGCTGAGTCAACAGTTTGACTAGGATTATTCGGTCGTATCGTGAGGTACAGAATATCAGGCCAGTGACATGTGCAATAATTGATATGAAATTGGAGGCCTAAAATTTCAAAATTTTGAAAAATCTTAAATTTCTTTTGAATTTGGTTTTCTTTCCTAATTTGGCATTTTCCTAGATTTCCCGCTTCTCTCTTCCGACAAACCTGTTTTTCATTTTGGTTGGCGCCCTCCTTGTTGACGCCACCGCCGTGGCCATTGGCCGTCTGCCGCACCTCAACCCTCGTCCGCGCCGCAATCTCCCTTAGCGTTCACACCGGTCATACCTTGGTTCACCAGCTCATTCATGTGCATTTTTCCAGCCATCACCTCGGTCTGTCCTTGCCTCGCCACGTCTCGGCACAGCGCCCGGCTAACACACGTGCGCCTCTCTACCACGCTCCCATCAGCATCCGTGAGCAAGTACCAAAACCGTGGTACTCCTTGCGACAATTCTCCTGTCGGCCTTCCCTTGCCGACTGCGTTGAAGCTCTACTCCTTCCACGCGTCAGCATGGCTGCGAAAGCTTCCCTATTCTCACCGTCTCTCAATCACCTTAAAGCTCCTTGGAGTCGCTCTAAAACTTGTACACACCCCACACAACCTTCCTAAGTAGCCAATTTCTTTCCCTCGCTCACAATCACCATCAACGCTGTCTCCCTGTGCTGGTGAGCTTTCCGCTCAATCTTCCTCGTTCTTTGATTATAATTCAATTGCTTGTGTGAGTAGCATTTTTATGGAACCATGAACACGTTCGTAAACTCACCATGGCCAGAGCGTGCTCCTAGAGCTCCAGCACCATGAGCCGCCGCCGACGGAGTAACCTTTACCGTGAACAGCCTAGCACAGACCATCCTAGTTACAGCCGCCACCGCCACTAAGTTCACCTTGTCCCATAATAGTTAAAAACCCTAGCACCTTGCCGGAACTCCACCGGAGCTACCTTGTGCCATGCCTCGGTCCGTACCACCTCCTCTCACCATTGGCCAAAATTACCGCCCCTCAAGCCCGGCCAACCTGGAAAATGGAACTTCGTGACCCTAAGGAACCTATAGACATCTTTCGTTTCCGTTGGTGACCTTCGCCAATGCTCAATCAACCGCCGCCGCTGTTGCTTTGCTCTAATATCATGTGGCGCCAGGAGGTAGAAGAAGGGGGTAGAAGACGACGAAGTGGCTCAATCTCGTCCGTCCACGCCGCCATCAGCGGTCCACGTAGTGTGCCGGTTGGGCCGAATTGGCTGCGCGATTTTGGGTCGAGCCAGCACTGTTGGTTACTGTTCACATCAAAACCCGACCCGTTACTGTGTGAATCGGTACTATAGCTACCTGATTCGCGATGAACCGTGTTGAACCCGATACTGTTCATCTGAACCCTAATTTGTAGAATACCTCTGTCTTGACTGTTTTGACCCCGTGAATCCATTTCTGATCTCCATTTTGTCAAATCAAGCCTCGATAAAAATCTAAACTCACACAATTCTAAAATCAATCATCCACTTCCAAAATCCGTCCAGCACGTTGATAACCCTTTTGACCATCCCGAGCCTATCTGGCCCAACTCTAACCCTGTCAGCCAACCCAAACATTATTGAACTTGAACCATCCAACCCATTTCCTATTATATCTTTTCTTGTTATTTAATTGTATTTTGTTCCCAGCTTGCATTCTGCAAGACAGGAACTTGTTTGACCTCATTTTCTACGCTAGTGAACGGACCAAGCGAGTTGGTCAACAGAAGAGCTGCAAGAGCAATTGAAGTAAACTTGAAGCCGGCAGAGAAAACCAAGAACAACGGGAAGGAGGCAAGTCACATATTTTTGATCATGTTGAACCTACATTTTGTTAATTATTTATTTATCAGTACTTCCATTAACTTTTATTTACATGCTAATATTTTATGTACGATAAATGTTTAGAATGACATGATATCTAGTTACATCCTACCACTGAAAAAGCATTGTTTACTTTGATGAGCATATTCACCTTGACAAGACTTAGTAATGTTAAATCTACAACTTAAATAACCATGGTAGTGTGGAAAACTTAACTATTTTATACTACTGTTTAGCCGACCATTTTGCCGGTAGTTTTGCAAAAGTGTTTCTTGGAAAATGATTATCATGAGAACCATGTGTTGGTTAGGTAATGTTGCCGTTGAGCAATGTGATTTGGTTTTAGAAGCATAAAATGTCTTAGAGTGAAGTGGCGGTAAAGCTTGGAGGAAGTAAGGATGACCTTATCCTTAGCAAAGAACATAGTGATCGCCCAACCACAAGTTTTGACTTGTCAAACTTAGTCTAGTAGCTACTCAAATCAATTGAATCTCTACAGGAGTGAGAAGTATTGGTATGGGAAGGGGTAAAACTATACTGAACAACAATAGATTCCTCTCAGGACGGGCAGAAGATATCTAGCCGAGTCGATGAATACCCGGGTCTGAGTTGGAGATCTACCGGGTAGAGCCTATATAAAGGGATGAGCAGTGAAACAACCTTATTTTCTTAACTCAGTCATGACGGTTAAGAAATCTTGTGGGTAAAGCTGGGCAACTCTACGGAGTAATCACAATAGTATCTCTAATACGTCGTGCTTCCGGTAAAAGAAGCTATGTTCAGTGGGTGATTGCAACAACGAAGCATAGGTAGATTTGAAAATGATTTGAAAAATGCTGAGGTCTATTAATCAAGTCTTGAAACCCCAAATCTTTAAGTAGTTATTATGCTTTTGAGTTTAAAAATGTTTACGAACAAAACTACATCCACATATCATAATGAAACAACTATATTCCCATCATTTGAGAATCCTAGCAAGTAGCTATACAGCATTTCCCCATGTGATTTGCTAAGTACGGTTGATTGTAATCAGTCTTGCAATATTTCCACCACGACAGATACCAGAAGAAAAGGGGATGTTGCAGGTTTTCATGTTAGGGTTACGATCGCATTTAAGCGTTCCTGTGGAGTTTTCTTCGATTATTCTGAATGTAAGTTAAATTTTGGGCTTAAACACACATATTGTTGCTAAAGTTGACTGTTAGGTTATATTTTAATCAAATTAACTCCTTTTAAATATTCATGAGCAGGCATGATACCAATTCTATCTGTAACTGAACTTCTGGGCTGTTACGAAAAGTTCGATGTTTCTGTTCCTAAAAATAGGGGTGTTACAATTGTTGTTCCTCTAGTACAAGCCTTGCGACGTTTGCTACTTTACCTCTTGTAACACATTTCTTTCAGCTTCAGTTGGACACTGCGGTCGATAGCAAAAATCTTCCTGCACATGCCACCGGCTCGTGTGTCTTGTGTCTAGAAACCACGTTAACTACACGCTAGGTGATTTTCTGAAATTGATTCGGTGGACACAGTTACTGAACTTTGAATGTACCAGTCTTAACCAGTTGCATCGTTTCTTAGAAAGAAGAAACTTTCTGCACTCCTCACCTTGCTCACGAAAACTATGGATGATGTATGAAAACTTGTTCCCTGCCCAGTATATTGCTTACGCCTGTAGGCAACCAGTCAGCAGCGGCATCGTGGTGGAGTACGAGGCGCGAGGTAGCGGCGGCGGCAGACCGGCAGCGGCTGGGCCGGTACGTATGTGCGTGTCCTATCTCAGATCATGTCATATGTCAAAGGTCTATTCGTATTAGCGAGGTTGATGATTTTTTGTTAAGACTGATGGTGTTTAACTAAAAATAAATAGTTATGATTGGAAGAAGTGGTTTTTCAAAAGAGAGGATGAGTGGTGGAACAAGTGAGGGAGAGATGCATGTACGAGATGGGAGTAAGAGGAGTGGGGTGTGCAATGCGCCCGTGACCCTCTGCTTTATCCTCGGAGCGAGAGGCGTGAAGAAGCTGTTTCGAGAAGCCAGTATTCATATTAGCTTCTAACTTCTCTAAGTTAATACAAATCTTTTTCCCTAAAATACAGAAGCTAATACAAACACCCTAAAATACCAATCTTGAAGCAAATTTATCTTTTTCCCCTTGTCTTCCCTACCACAACTACTCTCACTGAGCCATGGCACTCATCAGTCCATGCCACTACTGTGCTCACTGGAAAACCACCGCCTCCTCTGCGCTCCTTGTCGAACGCTGCTGCACTCGATGAATGCCACCACTGCAACAAACTCATTGGCCGCCGCCTCCGCACTCTTGGTCCATGCCACCACCTCGTCATACTCATCAGAAGATGCTGCGCTTGCTCGACGCCACCGCCTCCACGTGCTCACCAACCCAGGGAGCCATGTGTGCTTGGTCCCACGCTCACCATATCCAAGAACCACGTTGTGGAACTAGCTCCTCCACGTCCATCACTGTTTGGGGTTTGCCGGAGCACCAGTGCTAGAGTTTGTTGTCGGCCAAGCGGTGGTGGTGTGGTGGGGAGGTAGAGGGTGGAGAAGATGAGGGGAATTGCTCCTGTGATGGGGTGGGTGAGTTTCAAGATTTGTGCTAATGCCACGTGACATAATCTATTGTAGAGCCTCAAAAAGAGTGGGTTAGGGCTCTTTTTGATATAATTTTCTTCCTACCATGAGGTCAGAGGGGCGGCATGCGCAGGGGCGGACCTAAGGGTCAGCCGGGGCTGGTGCCCTCTACCGCCGATCAGCCTGTGGCAGCTGCACCATGGAGACCGCCGGATGAACTGAAGCACCACTAAGCGCCACGAATAAGCCAAAGAACACGAAGCCTCGACTCCATGTTCCCCATGGTAGATCCATGGCTTCCATTGCTCTTTGGTTGGTTTCAAAAGGGAATATGGTAGACCAGGATAAAGAAGTGAGTTTATGTGTGAAGAACCAAGATCATGTTTATAATCTATATATAATGTTAGTGAATGGGAAAAGAAGAACATGGGGCTCATGCTCTAAAGGCTTAGCTTGAACAACATTTGTCCTACTTTAACTTTTGCATGTAAACAACTCATATCTCCATCAAGCGGGTAATCTTATCTGTTGTGTCGAAGGTGCTCTCATGTGCCCTTGTCGATTTCGTTGACAAACACGGCAGTGCGGCGGACTAACGCAAACCTGTAACTTAGCATTCGGTAAAGCGGTGCCGTGCGCAGCCTCCTGATGGAGGCGCATGCCGGACAGGCCTGTACGGCGCGACCAAATCAACACGCGCGGCGGCGTGTGGTGTTGCATGTGCTGCGTGCTGAATTCTTTCCGTTGTACCTGACGCAACCGAGGCCTAACGGTAGTGCACCGGACGAGAAGGCCCGGCCACCTGAGCTGACTCTTACCTCCTCAGCCCACACAGTGACCGACCAATGTACAGGCCGTCTAGCCCAAGAGAATGCTGCCAACGCGATGGGCCAACGTGAGTGTAGTGTGTTGAATATGTGTCTATGTTACGGTTAAAATAAGCTTCGAAGCAACCAGTTGCAGCTCGTGTCTCAGACACTCCAACTGCCGTGATAATATACTTGGTGAACTATAAGTGGGTTTACACTGTTTCTTTTGCAGAAATCGATTACTACTGCAACAGTTTGGTTGTGTTCTGAACCGAGGCATGCATGGATGCTCTTTTCGCTACCATGGAAGGTGTTTGGTTTCACTCCCATGGTGGATTCACGAGGCTCCCAATAACTTTAGTGCGTGTGTGTCCGAATAGTTAGGCACAATCTTGACGTCGATATTTCGAATTACCTCTGCTAGCTGTACCATCACACGTCATTTGCATTTTCCTCTGCCATATTAATTGTAGCTTATTGTTTTATTACGCTTGCCTGCACTCCCAAATGCTTTGGTGAATTCGGAATGGGATCTTCATTTTAGATGGTTAGGCATCTTATCATGGCCATCTTCTGATAATGTTTACCTTACATTTTCTGGATGATAAGATGACAATATGTTATGAATATTGTATATATATTTATGAGGTTCAATGGGCAATATATATATATGAAGTATAAGGAAGATATTACAAAGAAATATTCTATATACATTTAAGGAAATACTAAGGCATATAAGGAAAGGAATAAGGAATTCCTATTCTCACACTCCCCCTCAAACTCATGGTGAACCACGCACACTGAGTTTGAAGAAAAAATACAAATGTTATACTTTAGTTTGTGGTTTCGTAAAGAATTCAGCAATATGTAACTCTGAGGGCACAAACTGTAATGCAAGAACTCCCTCCTACACCTGTGAGCGGGTGTATGAAGTATCCACACCAATATAGTTGGTAAGCTCATACTTCATAGGGTCACATGTAATGCTGATAGCACCTATACTGTCAGACAGAAGGGTCGTAGGTCCCATCACATGCACTCTAAAATCTGCAAGTAACCATCTCAACCAAATAACCTCTGCTGTCACTGCTGTCATAGCTTTCAACTCAGCATCTGCACTCGAACGGGAAACTATAGTCTGTTTTTTTGTCTTTCAGGTAATTAGGGAGGAACCAAGAAAAATACGGTAAGCAGAAAGAGAATGACGATTAGAACCATCACTAGCCCGAGCCACATTGGAGTACGTCTGAAGCTGTAGCGAGATAGTCCCACACAAGTAGCGAAGAATATAAAGAAGCTGACTATACTGAAGATGGGTAAGACAAGCCATGAACTGACTCAAGATATGAATAGCATGAGCAATATCAGAATGAGTGATCACAAGATACACTAAACTCCTAACAAGATAGTGATATCGAGTAGAATCATCAAGAAAATCATCATCAGTGGCACGAAGCTGCAAGGATAACTTCATGGGAGTCTCAGCAGTGCAAGTGTCAGTCAAATCAGCTGATCAAGAAGATCATGGACATACTTCTGCTATGAGAGGTAGCAGCTCTCAGGCGTGGAATAAACCTCAATCCCAAGGAAGTACGTAAGAGAACCAAGATCTATCATCAAAAATTGTTCACTGAGATGTTTCTTCACATATGTGATGAATGAAGAGTCATCACCAGTGATAAGCATATCATCCACATATAGAAGAAGCAGTGTTCTATCCCGAGGTGAGATATGGACAAAAAGAGTAGGATCGTAGGAACTAATAGTGAAACCAATAACAGTGATCACTGAGATAAAACGTGCAAACCAGACACGAGGAACCTATTTGTGGCCATAAAGAGCACAACGAAGATGACAGATGTGCCCATCTAGAACAGAATACCCAGGTAGTGCCTGCATGTAGACCTCTTCATGTAAAACACATTAATAAATACATTCTTAACATTCGGCTGAGAGATAGATCACCAGTGAATAGAAGCAACCGCAAAAAGAGTGTGAATAGTGGACATATGGGCAACAGGGGGTAGAAGTCTCATCGTAGTCATGACCATACTTCTACTGGAAGCCGCGAACCATAAGACGAGCCTTGCAGCACTTGATAGTACCATCAGACCGGGTCATAATCTTGTACACCTATTTGCACGTGATAGGACAAGCATGCGCAGGTGTCAGCACAATATCCCAAGTCTCTGTACATGGAAGAGCATCAAACTCGCCTGCCATAGCGAGCTGACACTTAGAATGAGGAGCAACCTCATGATAAGAACTAGGCTTAGTGATAGAGAGAGCATGAGCTATCAAAGAAAAACAAAAACGATCAGGAGGCTGAAGAGATGTCCGGTCACGAAGGGCGTAACGAGTAGCATCATCAGAAGGAGTAGACGGCAGTGTCAGCAAGATACTAGGAGACGAGGCTTGTGAAAGACGAGAACACTTGGAGTAGTGAAGCCTAGAGAAATAAAACAATGGTGCTGTAGGAGGCAACACAGGAGGCGAGGAGGCAGAGGGAACATCTAGAGGAAAACTAGGAGATGACTGTGATAGTGGAGAAATGGGTGAAGAGTTAGGAAGAGATAAACCATGAGATCATCTTAGTGGTGAAAACAGGACAAGGAGCCAAATCTCAGTAGAAGAAAGGCTGAGATTCATCAAAGGCAATGTCTCGTGAGATCCTGATCCGTCGAGTAGAAGGGTCATAGAAGCAATAACCCTTCATCAAACACACACTCAATTGACTAAGTTGATAGTTTGGTGCACTTACGAGGCTACAGCAAAGCAAAGTAGGTACAACCAAAAACACAAAAGTGAGAGTACTGGGGGGCTCGAGAGTAGAGACACTCTATAAGACTAACATCCTTAAGAGCAGTGAAGGCTACATATTGATGAGATATGCAACCATAGAGACAACCTTAGCCTAGATATGCAGTGGAACATGAGAGGTAAGAAAAAGAGCGCGATCAGTCTCAATCAGATGGTGATGTTTTCACTCAGCAACCCCATTCTGAGCATAGACACCAAGACAAAAGACTGTTAAAGAGTGCCCTGCTTAGAAAAATTATCTAAAAGCACTAGAACAGTACTTGCCAGCAGAATCACGGTGAAAAGTATGAATAGATGACTCAAACTGAGTACGAACCATTGTTGCAAAGCTATGATGGACCGCAAGAACCTGACCATGATTACACATAGAGAAAAGCCATGTAACGCGGGAATAATCATAAATGAAAATCACATAGAATTTATGCTTGCCTTTAGAGATAATAGGCATAGGTCCCTATACATCTAAATGAACTAAATCTAAAGGACGAGAAGACAAAGACTCACTAGAATGATAAGAAAGTTGCAACTGCTTACCCAGTTTACAATCCTGATAAAACATAGCCATGTCAATAGTAACACGTCCAAGAACACCCTAACAAACTAATGAAGAAATACAGAACCCACAAAGATGACCTAAATGATGATGCCACTGTGCAAAAGCTCCAGAAGTGGTGGCAGCAGTGGCGGCGGAGGTAGACATAGATGTGATAGGAGTAGTGGACGAAAGGTGGAGGCGGTCCAGAATGTAGAGACCCTGACAATCCCTACGGTGTTGGCCAGTCATAAGTACCATCCCTATTTATCAACCCTGGACAAATAGGTGTGAGAGTCAAAACCAATCCTACAATCGAGATCGGTGAGCTAACCCACTGAGAGAAGCTACATAGTCAGCTGGAAACATGGGAAACAACTGGAACAAAAAAGACAGTGGACAAAAGAGTGCCTAGACATGACCACGGCATCCGGGATGCCCGACTCATCTACACCATGCACTCCTGCAGCAATGTTGGGAGTGTCGGTCTCACCGAGAGCTCCGGTAAGGATGGAGCTCGATGAAAGCTCATATAAAGGACCACGACGAAAGTGTGACATCAAAAATCTCTATCATGCCACATCTTTGATAGAGATGGAAGATTTAGAATTCTGCTTACTTGGAGAGGAGGAGCCTGCTACTTTGAAGAAGCCAAGAAGAAGCCGACTACAAAGCATATGGGCACTGTAAAGCACATACTGAGGTATGTGAGAGGGACTTTGAGTTACGAGTGTGCCTATGAGAAGAAGGAAGAAGGTTTGGGGCAAATCGGTTACTCGGATAGTGACCTAGCTGGTGATATTGATGACCGAAAAAGCACTTCGGGCATGACATTTTTTCTTGGATCGAACCCAATCAGTTGGTGTTCACAGAAGCAGAAGGTAGTCGCTTTATCCTTGTATGAAGCGAAGTACATTGCAGCTTATGCGGCAGCTTGTCATGGGGTATGGCTGGGAAGATTGTTGGCTAATATGCTAGAGACGAAGGTTGAGAAGATAACTCTGAAGATCGATAATCAGTCTGCAATTGCATTATGCAAGAACCCAATCTACCATGAGAGAAGCAAACACATTGATACCCGTTTCCATTACATAAGAGAATGTGTGGAATCAGGGAAGATAGAGGTGCAGCATGTTTGCACAAAAGACCAGCTTGCTGATATCCTGACCAAGTCACTTGAAAGATTGAAGTTCAGGGAGATGATGGAAAAATCGGTGTGCAGAACATCGACGGAAGACAACAAGCTTAAGAAGGAGATTGATACAGTTAATCTAGTTGCCTTCAGGTCTGATCGAGTCCACGACCAAAGTTTGTCTACGACCACGGCAGTCTTTATGACTAGTGTGTATGTTCGAGTACTATAGCAATCGAAGCTTTTCAAAGTGGTGTAAGCTTTTCAAAACTATTCCCTGAGTACCCTAGTCGAAGGACTATTATACACTCCACCCAACCAGGAAACCCCTCAGAGATTTCATTAACTGGTATAAAAGCTCGCTTTCAGGGAGATCCTTCCGTACGACGGATAAAGCACATGCTTTATTTGTTTCAAACAGCACGATATTTTGGCCCTATTGCTCTGACAACAATCGCCATGCAGTTGTTCTCACGATTATCTCCTACTAACAACAACCGAAGATCAGTTATCATTAGATATGTCTCTCTGATAGAGCCACTCTCCAATCAAACACAGTGATTTCACAAGACATCTCCTCAGATGGATTAATTGGCACCTTTCAACGCTATTTAAGGGTTGACGAGAGAAGAAACAATCAAGTTCCAATGAACAACACGAACCAGAGCTTAGGGAATAAGACAATCAAGATCTTTCGAGTAATGGGAAGATTAGAGCTAGTTGAATCACTTTTGTAACTAATTCATAGCAATAAAGATCATCTTTTTTTTCTCTTGCTGAATTATTCTAAAGAATCTAGCATCTTTTCTCATATTTTCATAAGATCGATGGCTTCATCGTTGATAATAGTGATGTGACCTGCAAATAGATCCAAGAGGGCATTCTTCTGCTGCAGAAAACATCTTACATATACGCATGTGGTTCAGTTCGAAATGGATGACTTTAGTTTCCAGATGATTCAAGGTGTAATCAGCCCAATAAGAAAACCCGTTTCCTGTACTACGTGAATACGACATCTAGCAGCAATGTCGATCAAACCATCTCCCGAATGTTCAATGCAAAAAACAACCACCTGCACATTTGCTCGCCCCAGTGACCACCACCGACCACAAGTTGCAATTGGTTGATCTTGTGTTATGATTCATGAATGAGAGAAACCAATAGCCAATCAAGGGTTCAATGTCCCGAGCCCACCGCATCACATGCCAATCGCACAAAATTATTCAAGGTTGGTGGCGAAAGGAGGCATCAAACAAATGGCACCACCTGTTTGGTGTTGGGGTCACTCGCTAGCTTGACACCAAAGAAATTATGCCCTCCTTTCTCCCACTACAAACAACTGCTACTGGCACTCGAATGAGAGAAAAGCCTACTCGAGCTAGTTGCACAGTGTGTTCTTTGAATCTCACGGTGCTCTCATGAGTCACAGCTTTTATGTATCATGCATCTTTTTTGCCCTCTTTTGCAAGATCACATCACCAACACCAAATGCTGTGGGGGTATGCATATTAACTTTTGTTGATAGATTTTAGCTGCAGCTTATAGTTTTTAACTGAAAATAAATAGTAATGACTAAAAGAAGTGGTCTTTCGAAGGAGGGAGCGAGCAGTGCAAAAAATAAGAGAGAAATACGTACACGTGATGGGAGCAAAAGGAGTGGGATGAGTGATACATCAGTAACACCTACCTTACGTTCGGAGCTAGACGGTAGTGAGACAAGCAGAGAAGCCACTTTGATAAGTCAGGTGTTCGTATTAACTTTTAGCTTTTCTAAATATAAGTCAGAAGTAGAAGCTAATATGAACAGTGACCTCAGTGTCATTTTACTTATTTTCATCTGTCTTATCACATCTTTTATGCGTGCATGATTTGAAGCGACGGTAGCGGCGGATCCCGATACTTAATTGTGAGGTCAATTACATAAACTTATACGATTTATACGTAAAAATCAGCGAATACAAAGAGGTTTTGAAAAATAATAATAACAAATGCGCGGTCGGTTGACCCCCACGGATACATGTAGATCCGCCACCGCGTGACAGTGTAGTCGATTTTTGTTTAGAGAAATTTTGTACTGCATCCACGTTGCTGTTGATGATGTTATTGTGAGAGCGATAGAGAAGAGGGGTTGTTTGTGGTTAGGGGAGAATTTGGAAGCCCTTAGCTGGTAGGCATGGATCTCTTGCGAATTATTAGTACTACTTTTAACATAGTCCTTAGCTTGTTCTTTTTGGCTGCGACTTGTGGCTTTTGAGCTGTTTGTACGAGAGATTACAGAGTAACAGAAACTCACGTGCGATTTTTACCAATATAAATAAAGTCAGTAAAGTATGTACTACAATTAACTAGTAGACTCTATCTTGAAAAAAATACTCCGTTTAAAAATTAGTTATTGTAGAAAAACCAAAAGTAGCTTTTAGAAGCTGAAAAGAACAGGGCAGCACTAGGCTAACTGGGTCACCTTGTTTTTCATGATCTTTTTGGGGGGAATAAGGAAAAAGGAAAACGATAATACGTACAGCTACGTAACTCCATGACCTAAGTAGCATCCCATGAACTATGCGTAACAAATGGTCCCAAAAACTCCAAGGCGTGATCTGTCAACGTGTTGAACATCAGTTAGATACTCCCGACGTTTCGTAATATTTATCCGGCAACACAACAAGAAGACGCAAAATTTAAATAATATTTAATAGAATTAGATCAGACTTATCTATATTAGATTGATATAGTACTACTCTATCTCATAGGAACAAGTATGGTCTAATTCTATTAAATATTATTTCAATTTTATCCTATTTAATATGTGTACCGGACAAATATTATGAATTAGAGGTAGTGTAAATATGTTCTCAGATAGATGTCATTTTGTATGATGTACCAAATGCGTGCAGTTAACTTTTTAATAAATTACAAATGATATATATAAAGTATTAAGATTTACCACATGCAAACACTACTACAAAAATACTAATAATAGACGCATCATCAGAGACGGTTAACCAAAATCGTCTGTGAAGATACAATATCACATATGGTTCATGGTGAAAACCGTCTATGAATTATTACAGACGGTTCTAAGGCGTGATATTACCGATTATCACAAACGGTTTTTACTACAAACCATCTATGATACTTCACAGATGGTTTGTAGTAAAAACTATCTATGATATTATCTCATTACAGACGGTTTGTATTAAAAACCGTCTGTGATATTTTGCTATCTTTTCTATTCAAACTTTCAAACTGAAGCGTTGTGGCCTCTTGTTCTGCTACCCAAATACCCTTATATAATACCTCCCCCACACGCTCCAAACTAATCCACTTCCCCCGTGCTCCTCCGCCTTCGCCCGCTCCTTCGCCTCCCCCGACCTCCTCCACTTCCCCAGTGCTCCTCCGCCTACCCCGAGCTCCTACGCCTCCCCTGAGCTCCTCCACTTCCCCTGTGCTCCTCCGCCTCCCCTAAGCTCCTCCGCCTCCAGTTGTGATGGCACGATTCATACTGCCGCCTCCTCTCCTTAATTCATCGACGCCAGTACTTTGTTCATCCGATCCCCTCCCCTCTCTTCCTTGATGCTTGTATTTGGATGGATATGATGTGTATAAAAATTAGTTGTTCTTGCATGTGATGGTTGGATGGATATGGCTAGAATGCTCTTATTCTCATAAATAGGTTTGTTTTGATACATCTGCATTCTCTGATGGCAATTAGCACAATCAAAGAATGTTGATGAACTGAAGGAGGTCTATTTTTGTGGTTGGGAGAAACTTATCACAGACGATTCATAGTAAGAGCTATCTGTAATAGTAGTTATCACAGGCGATTTTATTTAGAAACCATCTGTGATAATATACTATCATAGACGGCTCGTAATAAGAACCGTCTGTAATAATAGTTATCACAGACGGTTCTATTTAGGAACCGTCTGTGATAATTGTTATCACAGACGGTTTAAAAATTGTCTGTAATGCACATAGAGTATTACTGACTTATAAGCACAGATGGTTCGGAAAACCGTCTGCGATGACGTTTTCAACCGTCTGTGATAAGTTTTTTTGTAGTAGTGAAATGATATTAGTATATTTTTTATCAAACTATTTTCACATAATTATATTTAAGTTTCGTTAACATAAAATTTGAAAAAATGACTGTCCAAGATGTGCATTAGACACCATTTCGATATCTAGAGCGACAAGTAAAATAGAATAGAGATAGCCATAGTTAATCAACGGCAGTTTTATTACTACAACATACAGTGCCACTAATCACCTTGTTTCTCTTTTCTTTTTCCCCGAAAGGGAAATGCTTGTGAGAGTTGTCTCCAAGACTCCCAACTGGTGACGACGGCAAAGCTAGGCACGGCATGGTAATGGCACTGCGCGTCCAAGAATTGATGCGCCACGGAGAGCAGAGGGAGCACACGAATTAGTCGACATTATTTGGTTGTCCCGCTTTTGCCGACTTGTTTCTCCTTCTTGCCTTCCTTTCTCCATGACTCTTAGGGCAGTCCCAGTGCAGAAACCACTTAAATAATTTCTATCTATGTCATGTCATATAGACACTACTTTAGACACAAAGTATTTTTTCAAGATAAGGTCTACTAATTAATTGTAGTGCATACTTTACTAACTTTATTTATATCGGCAAAAATCGCACGTGAGTTTCTGTAACTCTATAATCTCTCGTACAAACAGCCCAAAAGTTACAAGCCGCAGCCAAAAAGAACAGGCCCTCAATATACTATTACTACTTGCAGCTGACTTTGCCATTCAACCCTCTATTGGACATGTTGTTTTTTACTATATTTGATAGTTTATAGTTGTGACTGATGGCTTTTGACTTTAGAATGAGTGTTTGTATGAATGAATTGAACGCTGATGAGCCGTTTTAAAAAGATTATCCCGATAAATTTTGTTTGTTTATTCTAAGGAAGTCATAATAGATAAACCTGAAAAGAACGTGACTATTAATTACAGACTCAATTCAGTTGCTTGTTTTTAACTGTTGCTGGCATTGGCCTATGGTGCCCCTCAACTGAAGTTGTGAATTGTCATGCCGAGCTGGGCGTACACTAGTATTTCACTAGAACTAAGTACTCCGGCAAAATTAGATGTCTTGCAGGAAAATGCCGACATTTGATGGGGATCGAAAGAGAGAAGAAAGGCGATGAAAAGCGGCAAACAAACGGAGACTAGACCGCTGGAAAGGTAGACGGATGGATTGACATATAGGAGTACAATAATGCCACCAGCATCTACAAAAGGTGGGTAGGGAACTAGGGAAATGTCGCCAAGCCCAAAAAGGATCATGCTGGGTCCTGAGGTTTCTATGCTCTGTACTGTACCAGCGCGCCAGCAAGTACGTCTTGCAATGTTTAGGCTGGCGTTCTTATCTTCCAAGTACGACTGCTTAAACTAACACACCGACCTTATAGATTCAAAAATCCCGAAAATTTGTGCAAATAACCCACTCGATATGTAATTTGGATGGAATTGAACTTTTGTTACAAAGTTACTACTTATGTACTGCGTACTAGTACCGAGTCCCTCGTCCAAAAAGGGCAATTTCGGGTGTGCTCTAGGTCGAAACTTGAAAGGCACATGCTGAAGCAAACAGTAGCGGCACACGGCGCATCGAAGTAGCTCTTCGGTTGGCTTCGGAGACACGAGCATTGGGAGCCAAGACATCCTAACGTGTCTCACAACTGCATGAACGCAGGTGACACGGCACGCACGGCATGGTACATGGCCCACCCCACTGCACAGTGACACAACACAGCACTGTAGCCGCACAATAGATCCCACTCCACTGAACAGTGACACAACACAGGACTGTAGCCGCACAATAGATCCCACAGCAATAGCAGTTTACACACGTCGCCCCCAAAACCAAAGCCATGGATCACGAGTTCAGACACATGGTGACCAACTAGTTTTATGCAGAGTCTTCCGTATTGACTTTTGATTTTAACTTATAAATAATAACAATTATAGAGAGATACGTACGTTTTATTTTGATCGATATAAATAAAATTATTATAGTGTATACTATAATCGACTAGTAATGCTGTCTTAAAAAAACACTCCGTTTCAGAGGTAGATACCGTGGAAAAACTATTTACTTAACAAAAACAACTTTCACAAGCAAATATAAACAGTACCGTAATTTGGTTAGCGGCCAGTGCCTTATTGTGTTCACATCCCATGAGGGCTGAACTTGGAAGCCAACTGAGAACAGTCAAATTGACTAGCACAAAGTTCACTGATCTGGACCTTTGAATGGAACAACAGGTTCAAAGCGAAGAAAATTTTGGTCCCAAACATGCGATTGTTTTGTACCTTTGTGCCATTTTAGTCAAGTCTTACTGGAGCAAGCTACACGTAACTAACTAAAGGCAGTGTAGAAGACAAGCCCCAAGATGACTTCCAGCCAGAAAAGGAGGGCACTGTCTCTTTACTGAAAACAGAGACCACCTCCATTAGTCATTGCAAATTTGCATCTAGCCCAAATAAACAACAATGTTGTGTATCAAATATCAGAACTGGTATTATAGTTCAGAACTATGTAATCTACTGTCTCTACAAGTTTGACAAGCATTGGAACCAACCACTTATACCCCCAAGGTTGTTAGAGTGCAACAATAATGCATCTACGGTGATGTGCTTTCGCGCAGGGAAAACACAGTTTGCAAGAAGCCTTATTGTTACTTATGTACGGTGCTGGACTAAAAACTTGACCGATAAATATCCAGGGTATAAGCAGCAGCCAGTGGTGAACAAAAGGAGAATTTTTGGCATGGAAGGGAATATCCAAAATTAGTGGAACTAGATGTTATCAGCGATGGATGCCCAACCGATTCCAAATGTTGCTGGTGCTGCTGTTCCTTGGCTTGCCACTGGGTTGTATGTTTCGGTTCCCTTGCTTTGGTAGGTCTTGTGGATCCACCATCTGTATTGTTCGCTGCTTTTTCGCTGCATTTGTGTCGAATTGGAGTCATCATTCATCGCATCGCACACTCAAGAAATAGTGTTCTGATCAAAACACGCACTGGTAATTTTGTATCTAATGACAAATCAATTTAAACCTAGATGGTCATTCAGATTAACAGATTAGGATTTTACAACAGGAATTTAGAAAGCATTAGGGGGCTATCACTGTGAAATTTTCAGATGCTAACAAGAAGTAAAAAAACAGAAGACATACCATTATTGAATTCTTGGTAACCTTCTTGAAGCTTTCGCTTTGTAGCCTCGAGCTTTGCATGATCATGCTGACTTGATGGGAGCTATACCCAAAGTGAAATTTATTGTAACAATAGCATACACATCAAATAAGCACATAGCTGTTCAATACGATATGCTTACCTCATGCATAGTTGGTTTTGGTCTTCTTTGATCCACTGAGATATCTTGCTGCTCATTAGGCCTCATTTCGGAACATTTTGGCTCGAAATGCAACCTCTGAGGTCTCCCAGGACCAAATGCTGCACTTGATGGTTTTCCTTGTGCCCCCGCAATGGATTGTTGCCTCGTTTGCCCATCAGAAGGATCATGTGGTCGTGACTGCCTCACTGCAGACTGGTCAAGCCTCCAATTCTGTTCTGGATCATACCATTGGCCCATAGGAGGCTCCTTCTTGGCCAACTCTTGGTTTGCAGGATAACGTTGTACCGGTACGCCCTCCTTGGCATTGATTCTAATGTCTGCAGAAAAATTACAGGGCAGCAACTATGTTAATGCAATGCATAACCAAGAACAATTGCAGCATGGGATCGATGAAGTGCAATTACTCACTTCCATCATCATCCATTTCATCAAAGAACTTCGAAACCAAAGCAGGTTTCCGAGTGCATGCAAAGATGGAATGTTGTCAGATCATACGTAGAACCATGTGAAATTCCTACTATGCTAATGAAAGTGACAAACTGATGGTCTTTTCTTGAGGAAAATGCTTAAATGACCGGTACCCCCAGATAGCCGGATTGAAGTACACGGTGTGGCAAAAAGTGCAACCTCTCATCCATGGGAGGGGAAGGCAGCCCTTCTTCTTCCTTCTCCAAGCAAGAAGCGTCCATGGACTGTGGAGTATGATCTGTGAATTGTTTCAGCAAGATCATATCAGGGACCTCACCTACGATGAACATTAAATTTGAGCTCAAAAAAAGAACATTAAATTTGCATTCCTCACCTACAATGGCACCTCCATTGCTCACCCACTCATTAACTATAGCCTTCCAACCTCTTCCGTGGGCGTCAAGCATAACATCAAAGATGCCAATAGTAAAAAATTAGGGGAAATTACACAAGAGGAAACGATTGCCTAAAACGACTGGCAAGCAATACGAAGAAACCGACAGAATCGTGCTAGGAATAACACGAACTTACTCATGAGCGATCGGACGAATTGCCGAATCAGCTTCGAGCCGTGCTTCCGCAGCGGTTTGACGGCGGTGCCAATCTCAGTAACCTATTGACCAATTGACAGATATGAACAACGACTTAAATGGAAGTTCATCAAGCACGTGCAGCAGCAGTTTATCCCGGCTCACCCTAATGGTGTCCACCGTGAATTCCATCTGCTGCAGCCTCCGGAGCAGCTCGAGTAGCTCGGCCTCCGTCTGCAAGAGGAGAACGAACACAAACAAATGCAATCAGTAGTTCGTAATACCAACACCAAAGGGCAGACGCGGCGGCGTGGTGGAAGGACGGCGAGAACCTTTTCTTGGTTGTTGGAAAGGGCGGCCTTGACGCGAAAGGCCCCTGTGACGACGGGGTGGGCGGCGGCGGCGTCTGTGATGGCCTCGGCGCGGTCGGAGCTGCAGAGGCTGGGGACGCTGCCGGCGCCCTCGGGGAGGAGTTGCTGGTGCAGCTCCTCGTGCGTCAGCGGCGGCTGTGCGGCGGGCGCCGCCTCCGCGGCCTCGGCTGGCGGGAGGACGATGAGTGCGGTGTCGAGGCGCTCGGCGATGGCGTCGCGGCGCGCGCGGAGTTCGCCGGCGTGGTCGGCGGCGGCGACCCTGGTGGCGGCGTCGATGGCATCGAAGATGGTGGCTCGCGCGTCGCTGAAGAACCCCCGCCAGTAGTCCGGCGGCGGCGGCAGCGCCATACGAGCCCAAGATCGGCGACCACCGATCGGAGCAAATAAAGTCAAGTGATCTCCCTCCTTGCTTCCTTCAATTATTTCAACCAAGATTGGCTCCTTTTATCAACTGGTTGATTTCTCTCTAGACATTAATTTCTTGATCTTGCAGTTCCAATCCAATGGGGGGGGGGGGGGGGGGGGGGGGGAGTGCAAGAAATTACAGCAGTAAAGAAGAGTGAGCCGGAGAACAGCTTGCTTGGTTTCTTCTGTTTTCTTAGGCCGCACGATTCTTCTCGCTCCGCTCGCCGTCGGAGGGAGAGGACGATGGGCGTGAGTACGAGTAGGAATGGATGCCGCAATCCGATCCAATGCCTCTTCTGTTCGGGAATTTACTAGGCCTGGGATGATCGATTTTTGGGCGCGACTAAGCAAACTTGGGCCTAGAATGGCTGGCAGGCTAAGCTTGTTGGAATGGAGACGGCATGATTATTTCGAATTTTTTGTACGGATAACCCCTTTTTTATTCGAAAATACATAAATATACCCGCGAGAAAATTTTTTACAAAAATAGTCTCCAGTCGCCGCCCCATTGGGCGACTTCTGCCTTTCGCCCAACCGGGAAGCGACAAAATATCTGTCGCTCGGTGATTGAGCGACTGCAAGTAGTCGCTTTCCTGTTAAGCGACTTCATAGTATCGCCCAATGGATGGGCGACTTATAACGCAGTCGCCCAATGGATGGGCGACTTTAGTCAATCCCCGTGAATTTTTAGAGTTTTGTCAATTTTGTAGTTTTAAACTGGAAAAAATATGGTATAGTTGTAATAAAAGGTTATGTTTATTGTATGTTGTAGGTGCATTAAAAATTTTGAGAAATTTTTTTTAAGAACAATTGACTGTAGAACGTTTGATATATACATTGGTAAGTGATATTTTTATGTTACTAAAAATTAGTGTACGAAGAGTATGTTAATATTGTTAAATGACTTGCTATCTGAATCATTGAATGCGAACACACGAGATAATAACCTTATGTGAATAGAAATAAACTTCATAACATGACACGCACAATTTTATTACATGCATAACATATAGCATGATATGCGACTAACCCACCCAACTGCTCGTAACATTTTGTCTACTGGGTGTAGCGTGGTTGTTTCCCCTTTTTATCGCGCCTTGAAGATGGCTCCGCTGCATCCTTTTTCCTGTCATTCTTGGACTTGAGAGCTGCCTCCCGAGCTTCAAGCTCTTCCTCCTGACGCTTGATGGCTGCTTCACGCAGACTTAGCTGCTCCCGCCTCGTTTGCAGCTCATCCTCCTTGCCCTTCAGACGGATTTGGTCCACCCTCACGCGGCGCTCTTGCTCACGCCGCATCTGTCGTTCCACCTCGCGAACCTGAGTCATCTTGACAAAGTATTGTCCTTTGTTTTCCACCTCCACTGCCCGGTTCTGTGGCCATGCCGGCGGCACCCAATCCACCCATTCGATGAACCTGCAAGCCTATGTGTGGCGTGGTAGATGTCATGGATCAAGTTGAAAAACGATAACGAGAAACAAATGATTTAGTTGTTGTCGTTACCACGAAGTCGTCATCCAGGTCTGGACACTTGAAGAACCTACGGCCGTATTTGGCTCGTTGTACTCGATCCGTCCAGACTCCCAACATCGTCCTAAAGCCGCAATGGCACTTCGGGCGCTCATGCCATTCCGGCACTCCAAATGGGTCGGACCTCCAGGAAGACATTGTTGTGTAGTAGTATTGTGAAGGCTTGAGGAGGAGATGTGGTATGGAAGACATAGGAGGCCTTTATGTAGGCAGGTTATCTGGTGCAGTGGGCATAGTCCATGGAGAGGAGGTCGTACGAATCTTTTCGCTTTTTCAGGATTCCAGTGTAGCAATAAATGTCCCTATGTAGGCTTTTCAGAGCCTGTAGCCTGTATTTCTGAAACAACAAGCAAAGGTGACATGAAAACTCACTGGAAAGGATACATGCCTATGACGTGAACACTCACTGTAAAGGCTACAGCCTACGCCCCTATTTTGTTGGTTTCTGTAGCGATAGGCCTAGATTATCCTCAGGATTTCAGGGTAGCAATAAATGTCTCTATGAAGGCTTTTCAGATCGTAGCCTTTATGTAGGCAGTTTAGCTGGCATGTGTTGTAATCTGACTGAGCAAAGCTGCCCCGTTTTGTCATATCACTGCGTAAAGCTGGCATGTGTTGTCATCTCACCGAGTAAAGCTGAGCGCTTTTGTCATGTCTCTGGGCAAAGCAGCCATCTTTTGTCCCGCCATTCGATATAAATAGCACGGTTGAGATCCCATGAAGTTGTAGCCAGAAAACCCTGTAAATCGAACAAAGAAGTACCTTCTATTTCGTGGTGGAACATACCATGGCGGAAGATGAGGGGCCAGTCGGATATGGGTCACCGAAGGAAGACCTTCCATTGGAAAGGAGGGAGATATTCGGTCCACAGTACCGCTTGGTACCAAGCCGGCGTGCGCAACCAGCGTGGCCGAAATGCAGACACAATGAGTACGTGGTCGTGCAGGTCCTGGAAGGGCCGAACGATGGCGGGCGCCGTTTCTTCCGATGCCCACGCTCCGGGGTACAAATTACTAATAGTACATTTTTTTATTGCTTATGGACCCTCCATGTTTACTGTCCTTTTTCGCAGATGGCGAAATGCGACTTCTCCCGCTGGATCGACCCTCCTCATGAACGGTATATTGACCGTTATGTGGGTACTTTATGGGACCGAATAATGGACTTGGAGTACCGAATGGAGACTCTCAATGAGGAGAACAATGAGCTCCGCCAACAGATGCAATGCGAGAGGGGAAACGAGGAGGTCGTGAATATAGGAAGCTCTTATGATCCCACATGTTGCTGCGCGAACCCGAGCTGCATATGTGCATGCCACTACAACGACGGCCAGCCACGTCCGAGGCGGCCCCCTCAGCAATTCTCCATGTGGGTGCCACGAGGTTCGTTTACATGATCTCCAAGGCATACCTTGTGAGTAATAAGTGAACGAGATGTCCCAAATCCGGCTCTGTCACGGAGTATCACCTCGAAACGATGCTCCCTGTTGCCCATGACATGCACTATGTGCAATTGACCCTTCTGTGCCTTCGTCTCCATGTACGTGGTAATTTTTGACGAATACAGGACTCCGGGATTGGCCGCATGAAGTGCGGCACTCGCGTGCCTCTCCCTGAAGTAGCGGATTGTGCTGTGAAGAACACCTTCCACGATGGCGACAAGGGGCTGAGAACGGAGACCCCTGAGAACCCAATTGTACACCTCGGCAAGGTTACTTGTCATTATTCCATACCTTGCGCCATCCGTGTCGTGCAACAACGACCACTTCTCTAATGGTTCCCCCTCGATCCACTACGAGAAGCACTTGATGTTTCGCGCGCTCCTCCTTCTTGGACCACCTGGGTTAGACTCATCAATTGCTGCCAAGCATTGCGGTTGTGCCGCCCCAGGAATGACCGGCCCCTTGCTCCTCTCGTCGACGTTCTTCCTGGTGTGCTCATCCAACAACCCCCATAAAGCATCAAATTTTTTTTGCTGGTTCTGCCTAGCCAGCCTCTTGAATAGCTTCATCAAAGATTGTTTCGGGAATTGCTTGAAAAAGTTTGCCCCTAAGTGACGACTGCACCACCGGTTCCTCATGTCCGGCCAAGGAACGCTCTCCTCAGGGTCTTCTTGAAGTTTTCGTATCGCCTTTATAATCCCGGCGTGGCGATCATGGATTACGCACACACCAGGACGGCTGCCTACAACTCCAGCCTTCACATGTCTGAGAAACCACAGCCAGCTCTCATAATTCTTGCTCTCCACAAATGCAGTAGCCAGCGGCAATATTTGATTGTTACCGTCAACGCCTATGGCCGTCAGGAGCTGCCCTTTGTATTTGCCTGTCAAGAAGGTCCCATCTACAGAGATCACTGGCAGCATGTGCTTGAATGCTTCAATGCTAGCACCAAATGCAAACAATGCTCTCTGCAACACTGCAAATCCCGGTGGACTTCTGGACGGCTTCTCGTGCACGGCGATGTACGTGCCCGGATTCCTTTGTTGCAACACCTTAAGCATACGAGGAAGGTTGTCGTACGCCGCCTCGAAAGTGCCAAAACGTTTTTCCAACGCCTTTTGCTTGGCACGCCACGCCTTCGCGTAGCTAATCTTATACTTGAATTTATTCTCGATAGCTACCACAATATGCGTTGCCGCAATATCTCTCTTCTCCACTATCTCCCCATACATCAAATTGGCTATAAATCCGGACGTCAGGTTACGATGCCTCGCCAAGACAGTGTTCAGAATGCAGGAGTGCGGCTCCACCTTGGACACAATCCAGTGAGTGTCATACTTCGGTCTACGTGCGTGCACCCTCCAAGGACAACCAGCCAGCTCGCACTTCACAGTGTACTGCTCCTGGCTTGATTTGACGACGCGAAATGTCCGTTGCATTGAGAGGGCCCAAAGCTTGATGGCATCCTGCAGCGCTTCCTTGTCAGCAAACGTAGCATGCACCCGAACCTCTGTCTCATGATACTCCCATGGTGATTCATGCTCATCATGGGCGGAAACACCCTCCGCATTAAACCGGTTTCATTCCTGGGGGATAGGAACTTCTTCATCATCCGAGCTATCCTCCTCGTCGTCCTCTACAGCTTGCTCTTCATCACATGCCCTCTGGTCATCAGATTTCATCTGCTGCACGATATACTCATTATGCTCTCCTTCATCTGCTTGCCCAGTTCCGTCTCTATAGCTTGACAGCTGTAACTCTCCTCCATGTATCGCATCGGCTTGCCCAGTTCCCTCTCTATAGCTTGACGGCCGTAACTCTCCTCCATGTACCGCATTGCCTTCATCACGAGCAACTTCATCAGCTCCACCAACGTGCGGCTCGCCCGAGCTGCTAGCACCTCCCGAAGCATATGCGGACGCACGAGCTTGCGCAGCTGCTTGTAGTGAGCACGGTTGCACAAGCAGGACACACTCGTATCCACGGCGCCGGCACCCTTGCACAAATCCCTTCCACGAAGCTGAGCGCACCAATGTCTTCAACTCCCATCTGATGTCAGTGGGAGACCGGCTCCAAAGCCCTTGCACAACGACGCTGCACACCTCGGGGTCCAATGAAAAACTCTCGGTCAGCCAATGCTGCACATCTGTCATTCCAGCATTCTCGTCATCGGGAAGTACGAGAGTGACTTGCGGAAAATCGCTTAAATCCACACCATTCGGACCTTCACGAATCATTCCAGCACCATAATACACTCTCAATGTAGTACTGGCCATTAATGATGTAGACCTACATGTATGATTGAAATTTACGACATGTCAAATAACATCGTTCAACACTAAACTAAACTTTCCATACTAAAAAGGGTAGTCAAATTTCCATACTACAAAATGTATACTACATCTACAATTTTTACTAACACCAATATTTCATCTAAACAATAGTGTAAATACAACCTAATTAACAAAAATCCTGGATCCAAATCGATGGAATGGCTTGGACTCCTTCTTCCTCCCTCACCTCCTCCTTCAACCCTGTCCTCCTCTCCTTCTCTTCTCCCCTCTCCTCCTTTTCTTCCCCTCCTCCCTCTTTTCTCCCCTTCCTCTTCCTCCTCTCTTCTTCTCTCTGGCTCTCTGCGCAGAATGGGGAAATGAGGGAAAAGTGGTTGCTAGTGGGCGGCAGTCGGTGGAATAAGTGGACATCCACCCCTGTCGCCCTACCGTTGGGCGACTGCAATTTCAGTCGCTCAACCGTACAGCGACTGAAATTACAGTCGCTCAACTGTAGAGCGACTGTATAAGTCGCCGAACGGTTCACACATTTCCTAAATGTCGCTTCCCGGTTGGGCGAAAGGCAGAAGTCGCCCAATGGGGCGGCGACTGGAGACTATTTTTGTAAAAAATTTTCTCGCGGGTATATTTATGTATTTTTGAATAAAAAAGGGATTATCCGTACAAAAAATTCTGATTATTTCCATCCCGACACGGAGTCCCAAGCGTTCCACGTCTCAGCTCACGTGCGATCGTTTATCAGCGTAGCGTTTCCTTCCTTGGCGCATGTACGTACGAGCTCGTTGGGACACCCCCTTTTTGTGTAATTCTTACATTTCTGGGAATAGAATTTATTCTGGGCACAATTCAAATTTTGGCAAAGACAAAATTCAAAGTTTAAATTTAATTGCAAATCAAAACCCAATTCAAAATCACGTACAAGTTCACATTCGAAATTTAAAGTCCAAGTTCAAATCCAAAACGAAAAATAAAATTCAAACTCAAATTAAAATTAAAATGGAAATAAAAATAAGAAAATTGAGGGTAACGGTTTTTGGTCCCGCCCAATTTTCTTTCTCTTCCTCTCTCCCTTTCCCAGTCCACCGGTCTTTAGCCCGTGCCGGCCCGCTCCCCTCCTCCCTTTTCTTTCCTTCCCCTCTGGTCCAGCTCACCCCCGCCCTATCTCCCCCTCTCCTTCTCCGTGGCTTTATCTCTCGCCCCTCGCCAGCCAACCGTTGCAAATGCTTACCAGTCGTCGCCCGCCTTCACACACGCCCTGATCGCATCATTGCCGTCCTGTCATCACATGCTGCATTGATTTGCCTCGCGACACAACGCACCACACCGGCAAGGCTACCCGCTGTCGCATCACTTTGACTGTCGTGCCATGACCATGCCATGAGCGCATCTCCACCGCAGCCTCTGCCAGCCCCATCCCTCCGCCTCATCGCACGTGTCCCATCCCGTCGCACCCGTTGTACCCATGCCATAGTGACGTTGATCACCACTACTACTCCGCGTCATGCCCACATCCACACCTCCCTATCGACCGTCATGCCATGACTTGCACCCAAGCTCGCCGCTCGGCTATAAAAGCTTCCTCGAGCTTCCCCTTGCCTCCCTCTCCACTCTCTTTCGCTCAATCGAGATCTTACCTGCAGAAACTCGCCAACTCCGTCAACTCCTTCCCCTTTGGCAGAAATTGCCCCCTCCGCTGTCATCTCCCCTCTTGTGAGCCATCATGTGATTCCTTGCATTTGGAGCATCCCCTTACCTCCCTCTCACTTTGCCCTCACCCAATTTTGACAGTCGTCATCCCCAGCTCATCGTCACCGTTGGAGCCACCGCATAGACAGATTACCTCGGACCACCTCAACCCTTGTCGTCCTCATCGATGAGTCCTAGTAGCCTATAGATGTTCACTGTGCCTTGGTCTAGCTCACCATGCTGCCGGAGTCCCGATTGCTATTATAGCAGAGCTCCATCGCCACCGTGGTTCGCCATCGACCGCGCCGTCACCGCCCATAAGACCGTTGTGGTCCCAGCAACCTATTTTGGGGGTTGTTGGCGCTTGTCGTCGCTTGCCTCGTCGACGACAAGCACGACAACAACGCCTCCTCTGTCAGCATAGGAGGGGCACTATAGCTCGGTAGTTAATGGTGTTCACTAGTTTGAATTAATCAGTCACTAATATGTGGGGCAAGATCATTAGAAATCTAATTAAAGCTGGTTTAAAGCAATGAGTCATTGACATGCAGGCCCTTCATAGCACCCAGGTCTGCCTGTCAGTCACTCTTCACTTTTCTTTAAGGAAAATATTTCAAAAAGAAATTAAAAATTCTAATGGCCCCACTTGTTAGACACTATTTGATTTTCTTAAGAAAAATAATTTGAAAAC
This sequence comes from Dendrocalamus latiflorus, assembly GCA_017311315.1. Lineage (NCBI taxonomy): Eukaryota > Viridiplantae > Streptophyta > Magnoliopsida > Poales > Poaceae > Dendrocalamus > Dendrocalamus latiflorus. The sequence continues at coordinate 20,819,058 of CM029612.1, read as the reverse complement.
AAAATTAAAACCCAGTTGGCCCACCTGTCAGCCTCTGATGTATTTTTTAAATAGGAAAATAAATTAAAACCATGGGGCCTAGCTGTCAGTGAGACATAGTCTCTCTCTTTTTGTTTATTTTTAGGATTTTTCTGAAATTAAACTTGGAGAGCCCATTCTCACTCGTTTTAAATTCAAATAAAATAGAACTTACTTCTAAATTAATCTAAAATCAAGATATTTTTATTAGGGGTTAAATTATGAATTTTGGAGTTTATTTGAATTTTGTTAGCATATTTTATATTTATCCAATTTTTATCGTAATCACTCATTTAGACTATGAAGACTAGGAAGAGCTACCTATCTGGGGTGATCTGACCGTTGTGCAAATGAGATATGACCGTTGTGCAAAGGCAGTCTAACTGATCTGCAGATGCAGTCAGACCGGCTAGTTCTCATCAGGCAATTGGCCAGGGGCGGTCTGACTGGCATGGTTCAAGCGTTTAGATGACCCTTTGAATTTTTGGCTTTTGGATACCAAACACTTGTGTAGAAGTGTCTTGAGATGTCTTTGCATTATGTGTCATCTCAAATGGAGTTATGTACTAAAACTAGGTAGTGGAATACCAAATGTCCATATAGTGTATTTCTGGTGCTCTACCCTAGTGGTCTGATAAGTATGAGGCAAGCCATCTGACCAGTCGCCCAATAGCTGTCAGATTGACCATAACTATTCTTGGCTGAGGAAGGGTTTTGGAATTTATGGAAACTAGTCATGGGTTGAGTTTTGGGGTTCTAGGTCATTGCATTTATGTTGCCTGAAGCATGTTGGACTAACGTGGGTTAAGTTATAAAGAACTTATATCCAAAAATAGTTTCTTGGTCTTTGATGTGCAAGATGCTAGGAGGTAGCCATAGTTGACAATATGGACTAAGAATAGGCTTAGGGATGAGCAGAGGAACGGTCAAGAAAGCTGGGGTAGGATGGTTGGGCTTAAGTGAGGCACAAGAGAAGACAAGGGATGTTGAAGAGAAGATCCGAGCAACGGTTCATTGAATGGTGCAGTCATGCAAGTGAAGCATGGTTAGGGGAACTGGCATGAAGAGACTTGGCAATGCATAAGCCATTGGTAAACCTACAAGTTGCAAGCATGGGATTGCTTGAAAACGAGGAGATAACTATAGACTAGGCTCAAGAAAGATGTGAGGTCTATGGTCAAAGCGAGGGTGTTTTGGGGGAAGCCAAAATACCAAAAACGACGAAGAGACTAAAATCGTGGGGCTTGAAGTGTATTGGGAGAGTGGTTTAGGTCAAGGAGGCACTAAGAAGGCCAAGTGGATGGAAGTTTGCTCCTTAGTGGTTTGGGCTTATGTGTTTTAAAAAGCGTGCATAAGTTATATGTGTACAAAACCCGATGTGTATGGGGTTAACTGGTTTTCTTAGTTATGCTAATAGATAGTATTTATTAAGCTTAGATATGAGCTGGTTACTCTATCTATATGAGTAGAAGAGGTTGGTGGCTAGGACAATAAGGCAAAGGAGAAAGCAACCACTCATTCTAGGGTTTGAGAGACATGCTTCCTTGGAGGGGAGCCTTGTGGGATGCGTGCTCTTGGGAGAGCCTTATCCTCTATGGTGGAGTAGCTATAAATTAAATATCTATGAGTTACAATATATCAATCTTGTTTATCTTACATGGTGTGTTCTTGATCTTGTTGATTTTGCACTTTGTTTTGGTTGATGTCTTTGCCCCCTCTCTTGCCTCTTGGTTTTGCCGTGTTTCAAGGATATGTAAGTGATGGAGATACCTCATGAGGATCATATCCCATCCATCTAGAGATCAGCTATAACAAAATCGTGAGAGGTTGCCTGGTTTGATTCGATTTGGAGCTCTTCTAGTGAAATCGTGTTCATAAGGTTTTGATCATGAATCTTTAGATGCTCTTGCTTACTATGATATGTGGGAATATATCTAGAGCTATCTTAGCCATATCAAACCCATGAGTAAGTCATACCTCAAGTTGTTGAGTTTTGTCCAGTTTTGATGCAACCTTACTTGTATTAAGAAAATATTAAAACTTTGATCAAGATCTATGCGATCATTAGATGGATTAGGTTTCTGAGATCCTTGGCAAGTTGTGTACAAAGTCTTAGGTCATTTGGACTTGTATTTTGAGGATTATGCCATTTTGGATTTTCGCTTGGGCTGATTTCTAGGCCTGGATCAAGGGTGCAGTTAGACTGCCCCACGCTAGCGGTCATATTGGTGGTCTGTCAGATGGGTTTTACCAGGCGGTCAAACCACCAGCACTAGGCCGATCCAATCGCTCTCTCCATAGCAATATGACTAGTCTTGAGGGGTTGAACTCCGTCTTGCTTCTACGCTTTGGTGAGTTCTTTGTTGGTGGGCTAATCTGACCTTTCTAGTTTTCAGTAGCCAGTGGAGCAAATGTTTTGAAATACCATATGAGGAGGTTAAATTTGAAGACATCATTCACCCATCTGATTGCCAGATCAAGTTCTATGCATATATACCTTGCAGGGCTATATGGTTAATCCTTCCTTTCTTGGCCATGCGTGCTCTAACCTTAGCTATAATGTCAACATCCTTATGGGTGAGTGGCTGCATGATTGAATCCACTATGAAAAGACAAAAAGAAAAACAAAATTTAGGTACCGCTCATTTGGGCTGAAAAAAGTGGTTTATGGCTGAAATTTTCAGCCCCTCTTCCCTTTTTCTTTGTATCAACTAAAACTTTGGATTGTCTTCAATTAGATGGGGGAATCTAATTGACTGAAATTACATTGTAACTGATGGTCGCTTATTTGGTATAATTAAATTAAAAAATTAAAAATAGAAAAAATATGTTAGCCTATTACAGACAACACATATGAATATAGGAAAAAAGAACCGGCAAAAAAGCTAAAAAAATCCAAAAAACTAGAAAAAAAAGAAAGTTAGGAATACTAAAAAAAGTAAACCAGAAATTGAAACTGAAATGAGCGATGCCTTAATCAATCACCAATTTGTACAAAGTAACTTAACTAATTGCTGCTTGGGTTCAGGAATTAGGGCATGCATGCATAATTGTGCCTTTCTTCTGAAGATACCATCCGCACTTGCACCACACCAGCAATGATGTTCGGCCGCCGGCCTGTTTCAACTCAGAGGACGCCTTTACGTTAAGCCTATATCCTACAGCGAGCTAACCACCGTTGAATCTTTGTCGTCCTAGCTTTAGCGAGCCTGTTAGTTGGGGTTGGACAGGTAAACCTCCTCCTTTTCTTTTGCTCAGAAAATCCGGATCGGACTACGTTTTTTTCCTCTCTAGAATACGGAGGCAGGCGCGCGAGCCTTTTGGCAACCAATGAGTACCGAGCTTCACAAAATCTTCTGCGAATGAACCACTCGACAAAAGTACAACTGGGATGTGATCGACTCAACACCATCATCATACCGTATGTCCTCGATTAGTATGGGTCGGTTAGATCTTGATTAGTATGGATCGATGAGATGATAACACGATCGACTTAATGAGAGACCCCGACAGAGAGCACGATGGAATTCATACGAGTGTCTGCACGCAGCGGCAGGGCGAGCAACTAACCATCCATATCCCCGATCGACAGCGACGCGGCTTCAATACACGGCCTTGGCTGAGTTTTTTTTTTATTTTCAATTAGGGGCGGAGCTAGACCTCGGGCCGCCGAGGCAATGGTCCGAAGTCCAGCTAAAAAAATCCTTACTAATTATTATAGTATCAACAGTGAAAGTCTTAATATCTTTCTTTTTGATGGGCTTTCCAATGGGGTGGGTCTGAGGCTAGGCCTCGGGCTGGTTCCGCCCCTGATTCAGTCAATTTATGTTTATACAATAACTAACTTTTAAACGATACATTTTTTTCAAAGCAAGATCAATAAAAAGATTATAGTAAAATGTACTGAGTTCAATTGTATCAACTAAAATCACATATAATTATTTTTCTATACATACTACCTCTTAGAAATAAATAAAATTTAAATATTTAAACTATAAACCATCAAATTAAAAGAATACCTCTGTATTATCAGGGTGGTGACCCACTGGACGCATGCTCGGGGGGCGCTGATGGAATAAGAGAATCGTACGGGGGTGTATGAGCAAAATCCCCAACGGCTCGTAACGGGCTGACGCATCACGCCCGTCCGCGGCGGCCCTCGCGCCACCGGCGGAGCCATCCGGCGCGTCCGATCGAGGTGGCGCTCGCGGAGCGGGTCTCCGTCCGTCCGATCGCGATCCGGCGGCTGTCATCGTCCGAGGCCGAGGGGGACCGGCTGCTCCGGGATTTGCGGCACCGGCTGCAGCTGTCTGGATCCCACTCCCGCTTTGCTCGCTCGTCGAATCCCAAGCCAGGATCTTCTGCGGAGATGGTAGGGTAGTCCACCGGTCCCGTCGCGACGTGATGTGATGTGAGTAGTAGGCACACTCTGCTCGCAGAATGAAACGCCGCAGCGGATGCGAGAACTTACAGTAATTGGTCTGACCCTTTCTTTTACAAAGGGGAGTGAACCTTCGCGTCCCAGCGGGTCTTACCCAACAAGAAATAACCGTATTTTGCCCAAAAAAAAGAAAATCAATATTTATGATAGTTAATCATGGTTTTAACTCATGGTTACTTCCCTGATTCTGTACCTATTTGAATGATAGAAATCTAGTATTACTTATCTAGTGACATGTATAAAGAAAACATGGCTTTACAGACAATTCAAATATGGCCCCTTGATATTTTATATAACTAGCAGATTTACCCGTGTGATTGCGCGACTAAATAGTACAATAAAGTTGCCTTTGCTATATAACTCTACTGACTATAATTAAAATATAATTGTATTTGCTATACAACTCTAATATATATATATATATATATTAATCTGTATTTTTATAATCTTACCCTACTAAAATAAGTGGTAAAGATGCTTCACTTTTTTCTTGATTAATGCAAGAATTTCTAAGAATTTCTCTTTTTATGATTATTGTGGGATTTTCTCGCCCTCAAAATAAGAAAGGTGTCTTGAATCTCACGAGTTGTTTTATTTAAATAGATGGTATAGCAAGCCATCAATAACCAGGTTTCGTAAAATCCCATTTATAATCTGATGCCATCAAAATAAGTGGTGAATATGCTTCTCTTTTTTCTTGATCAATGTGAGAATTTCTAAAATTTTATTTTTAAAATTATTGTGAGATCTTCTTGATCTCAAAACAAATGAGGTGTCTTAAAATATCACCAGTTGTTTTATTTATATAGATGGTATAACATGCCATCAATAATCAGGTTTCCTAAAATCCCATTTACATATGTGCAGGGTTGCTAGTTTGTTCCAGCCACATGAAACTGTTAGTTAATCCTATAGAACTTTGTTAAAAAATTAGTTAATAAGCATTACATGCCTCTTTTTAGAAAATACATTGTCTTTGTGTAGCACTACTGCATTTTTAAGGATTACATTTTATCATTTTATCATATAGCGTTATAGATGTATACTATGAAACACATTTTCCTCCATGTCGTATGAAGATAAACCGTTGTATTTCGAATTTATGTAGAAGCTGTAACAAAATATGTAAAAAATGTTAACACCAGTATGTACGTCGAGATTTATTATCTTTATGAAAAGGAAAACCACCCATAAAAGTGAGAACATAGTGTTTTTTTTAATTTCAATGGCCCTGCCTTGTCAACTAGGAAACAGCAAAGAAGATGCACGTCGTGTGGCCCTAGCGAAAAAAGATGCCATTCAAAGCTGCCACCCGCTCTATCAGGCACTAGCTGAAGCCCATAGAAGAGAGAAGAGAGAGAGAGCACGGAGCAAACTCCGCGCAGGAATCTTCCTTCCCTCAACGCAAACCTGTCGTAAGATCCCCAAATTTCCAGAAAATTACTCGCCAGATCAGTCCCATTGCGGCGCGAATCGGTGATTCTGCCGCCGGTTCGCACCAGCCTGCAGAGATCCGAGGCCGCTCCGCGTGGAGGAGGTCTCGAATCCAAGCCTCGGCCGAGACGCGCGCATTGTGGGGTTAGTTCTTGGCATCCATTTTTATTCCCCCGGGGATTTTTATCTTCTCTTTTGTTGAATTTGCCGTTGTTCTTGAGGCACCGCCTGCTCGGGTAGCGGAAAGTTTGGACCGTTTTCGCTTAGCTCGTGGGTAAAATAAATTTCTTCTCTTCTTGTGTTTTTCCAAGCGTATTATGTAGACGATTTAGCTAGGTGCTGTTCAATCATTTCTTGGTTTCGTGTTTCGGTGGGAGAAGATTGAACTTCGTGCTCACATTTGCATGGAGCAGTTGGGTGGTTAGTAGTACTAGAACTCGGAAAATAAAATGGGATTCCGTGTGGAGTACAAATTAATGGGGGTAATACAGCTGTAGTTCAATTGTTTATCTCTTGATGAGGCCGCGTAGAGCTTGCGATGCTTGCATTGGGGGAACAGTAGGAGTAAGTTCAACTCCACAATTTTTTTTAGTTTTGTTTGGTCTAAGATATGTCTTGTCTTTCGGTCGAAGTTAGTATAATCCTACATACTGCGTTGTTTTTTAAGTAATTTTTTCTGGCTTCATTTCGGTAATTAACAGAGTTATTTTTTAAAAAAAAATTCCAAGTGGATTCCTAGTGTAGGAAATAGTATAAATTGAGGAACTAACAGAACTATGAAGTTTTTACTTGTTATGCACTCGTGCTATATTGTAATGTAGTTCTACTTGTTCCAAGACATATATCTTTAGAACCGAAGTTGCCACAGTATATGGTTCACTCTAGAGTTTTACTCTTTATCTACCCAGGTAATCGCAAAGTTTGTTCTTGAGTATTTTGTTCCAAGACATATATCTTTAGAACCGAAGTTGCCACAGTATATGGTTCACTCTAGAGTTTTACTCTTTATCTACCCAGGTAATCGCAAAGTTTGTTCTTGAGTATTTTGTTTGAGGTGGTAGTAGAAATGTGTAGCTTAGCTTTGCCATTTTGGTTGTTTTACTTGCCCCGTGAGAAAATTCTTATCTTGAGGGTCAATTAAGCAGAATTAGATGCTTACTGCTTCTTTGAGTCACCTCTGTAACTCTCCATTTGGCTAACCAATAATGGTGGACCACTCCAACTGTAAAGCGGAAATGCTTTTCCTTATTCACTGATAAAGTTGCATTCTTGGCGTCCTCTAACTGTCCTTTTTGTGGAATTCAAGAAAGTGATGTGAAAAGTTGTTGGTTCCACTTTGATCTTAATTTCATTCCTAGTGCAAATTTGCTGTGTGGGGGTTCTGATTTGTCGACAATATGAGAGGTTGATGAATTGATGGTACATTATTTTGCCAACCACCTGCAATCATTTGTGCTCCAAAAATTTGCTGGTGTGTAATTAATCAACCTTTTGTATTCTTTATGTGGGTCTTGTCTTTTTGCCATTTTTCTTTCCTGTGTTCTGGTGCCTATTGTTTATGAAAAGATGTTTGGACATTTCTATTTTTTTCTCAAGAGATTTTGTCCCATTTGTTTTCTTGGTTGTTTCTCAATTCAAAGATAAGATCATGTGATGTTTATCATTTGCTTCACGTAAGCTGTCAGTGATGTTTATCATTTGCTTCACGTAAGCTGTAGGTCCTAAAAACAATTAGGTCATATTTTGTTTCTCATCCAGCCTGTTTCCACCTTCACATTCTTGGATTCCATTTTGCAAATTTCCCTGTGCTGTCACTCGACCTTTGCTTTTGGCTTGTTTTGGAGAAGGAAGAAATCGTCAAATGTCAATCAGTTATGCACATGACATATTTAATGCAAGTAAATGTTGTAAATTGTGCAATAATAATGCCTTTTCTTTTGTGAAGCTAGTATTTCAGGATACTTGTATTTTATAGATGACCTGGGCAGCAACTCTTGATTATGGGGGCAAGACGCAGAGTGAGGCCCTACGGCCAGGGCCATTGCGTCCAGCAAACATCATCAGAAGTAAATTTCCTACCTACAAGAATGGTTCAAACGGTATAGTGATCAAGCTGGCTGATGGCCCAGAAATGCCACCTCTCAAGGAGATTGTCGCCAAGGAGACTGGAGATCTGCTTGATCGTCGTCAGCGTCTCTCAGTCCGTGAACTTGCAATGAAGTTTGAGAAGGGTCTCAACACTGCCACTTTGCTGTCTAAAGAGGTTCATACCTTTACATTTTAGTGCATTATTGCCTATCTGCCAATCATTTTAATTAATCATGTTGCAGAGTGCCTTTGTTACATCTACGATTATATTATATGCTGCTTACAGTGTGTTGGCTTATACACTCCATGATGAATTTAGTTTATCAGTAACTGTAAGCATGACTAAAAATAGAACTTTTTATGTTTTATTTGACTTGCTCAAACTCTCAGGTTAAATGGAGACAAGTGGCTTTGTTGGAGCGAGATATCCTTCTGAAGAATCTAAAGAGTGTACTGGAGTCACTTAGAGGTCGGGTGACAGGCAAAACTAAGGATGAAATTGAGGAGTCTATTTCTATGGTTGGTTTCTTCATATCCTAGACTTAAGGCATTTTTCATTTAGGTTTATCTTTTGTCTTGACATGTATTTATTTCCAATAGCATATGTTTATAAAATATTATACTCCGCAGTCCGCACAGTCTAATTTAATTCTTCAAGTCATTGTAATTCTCTTATATTGTTGAGAAACTTCCAGCTACCTGCCAAGGTAGCACTCCTTTCTAGGGTTGGCATTTGATTATAGTAATACTATTTTGTAGGTGGAAATTCTTGCAGTTCAGCTCTCCAAAAGAGAGGCTGAGTTGCTTCAGCAAAAAGTGGAGGTCACAAAATTAGCAACATCATTAAAGCTGGTATATGTCAATTTGTTTGTTCGCAGTGCCAACTTGCATGCTTATTTGCTTTCTTAATTTGCAGTTATGGTACTAGAGAAAAAAAATCTAGCTCACCGTGACATGTCTGCAAGGGATGCAGCTTAATGGTTAATTCACGAAGTCCTCAGGAAAATAAGTCATCGCTAGGAATTAATATAGTTCCCTAATTTTAGAGGTGTATACAAAACACATAAGGATTGCATATTCATTTGAGGAATATGTCCGTTGATCATAAAAAATTAGGGCATTCAGTGCTAACCAAAGATATTATTTTAGTTGGGAAGAACATATGCCTACCTTACTACATTAGAGTAAGGTTAGCTTTTTCTTACAATTGAATGTGTGTGAAAGCATGTGTTGAGGGGACTTGATTATTGTAGAGAAAGAAACTATGCACCACAGCACCAGTTTGCACCATTGTGGCTGGTGGTGATTTCCCTCAGAATTTTGAACCTTGTAATTCCAGCCCTTTGTCCATGGTGGCTTGTGTAATGAATATGTATGAAGATTTTGACTTGATTTTCCAAATAGGCCTCAGACAAAAGCATGCAGTTGCTCATGTGAGTATAGTGCATGAATTATCTCAAGCAGGGTTTGAATTTTCTTGAGTCATTTTTTAACATCAGCATTTGACATTTGTAAAAAAGCATATCCATGCTTCTCCGTTTTGAACTGTCCTCAACACATCTGGCACATTGTCATTTGTTTACACGTTTGAGGGTTTGCTCTTTTTCATCTTGCTCATAGGCTTCTGAAGATGCCAAGAGAATTGTTGAAGAAGAAAGAGCTAATGCTCACACAGAGATAGAAGGTGCTAGGTCTGCTGTGCAAAGAGTACAACAAGCACTTCAGGAGCATGAAACGATGTCCCAAAGAACTGGGAAGCAAGTACATAGATATTATTTAAAATATTTTCACCTTCATTAGTTCATTACATATCAATTACTACAAGCTAGTGCATGTGCTTAATTTGCTGCTTCCAGTTTCCTGCATTGAAGTTTACTTTAATATTTCTTTTACTTGTTCCTGTTCTTCTTTATATTTCTACCAAGCAATTATTCCTAGTTGAACTGATTTATCTACATAAATTGCTTTGGTCAATTTTGAGGACCTGCTCATTTCTCTATACGCATACATACATTGTTATAAAATTTGAAGTACATGCAAGTTACTCTGCGCACACCAGTGCAGTTTGGGATAACCAATACTCTCCAGCATTGTACCCTTAGTACATTGCATTTTGGTTGTTGTTCCTGTTCTTATTTATCTTAGTTAGCTTTCTATCCATTTAGCACAATACTCAATCTCTAGTCCCCTGCTATTCTTTGCAACTTCCAGCAGCATATACTCTTTCATATACGTCCAGAGGTTCAGAGACTGACATCATTTCTAACTTACAAAACCATTCTTTTACTTTGTTTTTCAAAAAATCAATGTGTATGTGACATCTATTTGCTGTTTGGAAGGATATGGAGGAACTTAAGAAAGAAGTTAGAGAGGCCCGGAGAATCAAAATGCTGCATTACCCTAGCAAGGTAGAATTGATTTTAGTTATTGCACAGCTCGGTACATTAACTGGAGTGTGTCAACTCTATTTACACGTTTAGTACTTCTCCAGGCAATGGATGTGGAAAATGAAATCCAAATTTTACGTAAGACGTTCGCTGAAAAGTCCACAGATTGTGTTAATCTTTTGAAAGAGGTATGTGTTACCAGTGCCAGCTTTTGTACTTATTTCGCATGGCTATTTTCAAGATATCTTCATATTCAAAGCTGAAACCATATAACGTTTTGTCATGTGTAGTCAGTAGTGTAATGAAAATTAATGAGTATAAAAGCATGGATGTGTTAGGCACCATTGGATTCAGAAGCATGTGATTATTTGTATGATTATTGAAATGCTATGAACATAATAAGCAAGTAAACAGAATGCTGACTTGGAAAATAAAAGAAAAAAAATCTTATTAGGCAGTCACTGTTTTCTTTCCCTTCAAAAACTTTGCTATGGTCGACTAATGTTGAATATGATGCATATAGATTATTTGCGATATTTGGTGAAACAGTTATGGTGCTACTTGGATCAGTAAAAAAAAGGAACTATGTGTGCCTAAACAGTGGCCTGGGGATCAAACTGTTTCTGCTGTTATTTATATGTGGCCATCAATCTCAAGCTCTTTTATTTCAACATCTGAAATACTTCCAATGGGTAGAGATTTTTTGTAGAGTACAATAGAAAACATGGAGATATATCAATGATTTCTAAGTTTGTTTTTTACCAGTTGGAACTGCACAAAAGACTAAAGGGAAATGATATTCCTGTCTTCGATTTGGAGGGTCTCCAATGCTTAGGTTCAATATTACGCATAGTTGCTTTGGGTGGTACTCCCATGGATTTCTCGAATATTTCAATCCAGTGGTTCCGGATACACCCAAAAGGAAGCAACAAAGAGATCATTTCAGGTGGAATCATGCTCCCCCCCCCCCTCCTCCCTCTCTCACACACACAAGAAAAAAGGCTGCACTCTTGTTGCAAGGCCTAAAAGCATCTCTCTCATTCAAATTCATGTTATTATTCTCTTAAACAGAGTTGTGCAACAAATTAGAAAACTGTTAGTACATGTTTTTCCTTTTAGTGCCAATAAGCTATGGCAAAGGCCTAAGGGCAAGCATTGCCTGGCAAACTATAATCGTCAATTTTTGGTCTTTGTCTTGTGCTTATAATATATGTCAATCATTTTAATCTTCAACTCAAATTCAGACCCGTGGTGCTTCTGAAATTTGTTGTTATGGAACTTCTGTAGGTGCCACGAGACCAGTATATGCTCCAGAGCCACATGATGTTGGACGGTATGTGCAAGCTGAAATCAATTTTGGTGGTGAAATTGCAATAGCAAAGACAGCTGGTCTAGTAGACCCCGGTTTGTTTGACTGAACACATCTGTTGGGCAAAATTATCTGCATCTCTTTTTTATTGCGTGACTAACATGAGTTCTTAGCAGAGGCTGGATTGGTGGATTACGTAGAGACACTGGTAAAGAAACCTGAAACCGAGTTCAATGTATGATTATACCATCCTTTGCCTCTTTCTGTTATCTCTTTTGCACAATATATGCAATACAGGGGTTGCAATTTGCAGAAGTCTTTCTAGCGTTTTACTTTTACCAAATAAGTAGTCTGTATTGGCATGAGCATGACCAATATATCAGTTCAAATCTTTCTGGTCCATGTATGCATGAATCGACATGTCATCTGCTGTGCTTAGTTTGAAATGAGATTGATGATCACCTAGCCATATCTCAAATCATCACCAAGGCACAATGCTTAGTTTAACATTACCAGCATCAAGTGATCATCTTCAGTTATCTTTTCTTAAGTTCCCAATGTCTCGTGTCTCATGGCAGGTCATTGTGCTTCAGCTTAATGGAATTGATCAGCCGAAAGAGTCTGTTCATGTTCTCAATGTTGGGAGATTGCGGATGAGACTTTCTAAAGGAAAGACAGTGGTTGCCAAGGAATTCTATTCATCGTCAATGCAGGTAGGGTACAGCTACGTCATATCTTCTATTTCATGGTTAGACAAGACCTGCAAATAGATTATAATATTCCTTATCGAAGCAGCTGTTCTGACATCAATATAACATGCTCGCTTTCAAGATTTGCAACAAGGTTCTGTAATGTTATTGTTACTAGTAGTTCACCTGGCATATGCATATAACATTGGTTCGTGTTTACTTCTATTGTCCGATGATCATCTGTTGGTATTGCCGCCCTTGTTCAGCACTGCTAACGGCCAAGCTGAGATCTAGGCTGCGTGATAGTAAACATCCTAACATTCTCGTGTGTACCAGCTAATACCTGCCTCTTACAGCCTTACTGTTCCTTTTCAGTTATGTGGTGTTAGAGGTGGTGGTGAAGCAGCCTCACAGGCGATGTTTTGGCAGCCCAGAAGTGACCTCAGCTTAGTTCTGGCCTTCGAAACATCTAGGGAACGGAACACGGCGATCATGCTTGCACGGCGATTCGCCATAGATTGCAATGTACGTGCCTCCTCTGGAAAGTAGTTACCCACCACTATGCCATGCTCTGAGTCTGATGCCACAATTACATGTTTTCATTCTTCCTCCTGGTCTCTTGCAGATCATCCTTGCTGGGCCAGGCGACAAAACTCCTTGGTGAAGAAAGACGGCACCGGTGCCAAGACGTTGTACATTTGCGTGCACAGTGTGTTTGCGTCAGTCTCCGTTCTTTAGTTTGGGTTCTGTTACTTGTGGTAGCTCTGAAAGGCGACGCCGTGGGCATCATTTTAGCCGCCTCCGTGTGCCGTCTTTCTTCCTCACCATGCTGTTGTTCTTCACGAGCGTTGTGATGTGTTGCTAGGGTTTTTTTTTCTGTTTGCCACACACGACGACAGTAAGCTAAGTTTGATGCGCTGCGTGTCTAATTGTGCTAACTTTTTTCAGTCTTGAGTTTGCGAAGATTGAATGGTGACCATCCGGGACTCCCAAGTATGGCCGGTTTATGCCCGAAATGCCCCCTTTCGCTTGCTAATTTACCTTGGGAGTGTATGTGCTATCGCTTATCAAATATGCTCTAAACATCTGATCTTGAGATAACTCAAAAACAAAATGGGAAAAAACGTTAAGCCATTCGGTTAGCTGGAGCCGTCCTTGGTTCTGTTTTGGTCTGGTAAACGAGATCCAAAAGACCAAAACCCTAGTGGTCACTATGCGAATATGGATTCGAGATTCATGCATCAACGAGTTAATCGAAAGGTTATGCTGTTACGCCTGAAAAGGATACTTTCAACTAGCTAAACCCTCTTTAACTCTGTTATTTGATTATTGGTATTCTGGCATCAATCGAACCCATCATTTGTAACGAAATGTTACGATGAATAAAGGGTGTCAAATTCTCTCAAGAATAGGAAATTCTCTCAAGAAAATTATGTATCCAAAGAAAGAAATAATAAAGGATGAGCCAGTGGCCTGGTGGTAGTAGGAGCGAAAATGTTTATTCCCACCCACCTAACCTCGCTCGTTTCGGCTTCGGCTTTTAGCTTCTAGCTTATTTTTCACTATTAATAAATTTCGTCTTTTTCTAAACTTTTGGTATTTTTTGAGCTTTTTTGTCAGTTCTTTTTTTCTGTATTCGTTTGCGTTATCTGTGATGAACTAGCATATTTTTTCTATTTTTTAATTATTTTAAATTTAATTACGCCAAATAAGCCACATTCAGCTACAGTAAAATTTCAACCGCTACAGTGTAATTTCAGTCATAATCCACAGTTTTTCAGCCCAATCGAGCGGACCTTAATCCATAGGATCTGTGTAGCGTATCTTTTATATATATATATATATATATATGCATGCGAGTTTAGCGGTGAAGCGCTTGCCTGCGCTTCATGAGGTCCTATAGTTTCTACAAAATTTCTAGCATGTTTGCAGAGGACGTATAAATACGTGAGTGGGATGTATTCCTGTTTGCCCTCTTTACAAAGAAAGATAGGAAGCAAGGACAAAGTGCGTACGAAAAGCCAACAAGGGCCGTTCCATCTCACACACCCAACGGGACTTTTCTGGGTGGAAATTTAAGCCAACAGTGTGAATTGACAGCATGATATTTACCGCATAGGAAGCTAGTGCACGTGCAGGCGAGGGAGCCCACCGCTTCATGTCGCATATCCAGGCAAGCCGGGGCGGGGCCAGGGGACGGATGACCGGACTGACCGAAGCCAAGCCGAGTCGCCTGACCGAGCTAAGCATTAGCTAGAAGTTCAGTAGAACCATCCATGCTCGGGGATCGAGTCAAGAAACCAACCGGTTGTCCCGTTCCAGCATCGCAAGGTTCACCCGCAGCATGCGGTTCACGGATAAATGGATGGATCTGCGCGCGTCGTCTTGCTCCAAATTTGTCTCCTCCCAGCTCGGTCACACGCATCTTTCGCGCCCGAAACGCTACCGAAATACGAACGCAACTGTGCCGTCGTCGCGCTGTTGCCGACATCTACGTAGCTAGCCAGAGCAGAACGGCATCTGCATTCTACCCGGTGGAGCAGCACCGCTGATGCCGACGTCGTCTACGGCGGTGGCGCGGCTGCGACCTGCAAGTTCCAAGATGCCCCCGGCCTGGGGGTCAAGCGGAGTTTGGCCGGCCGAATTGACCCACTCCGGAAGGAGAGACAAGAATTAAGCGAGCAAAACTCACCGCACGTTTATGCAAAGATGGATGAAGTTTCTTCACAGGTTCTCGATGAAAGTTCAGATTGACTTTCGGCGCTTTTTCCCCTAGCTTTTTTTAAGTTTTTTTTTGTATTTTCCCCCCTTATTCCTTTATATTATTTCTGATAATGTAACCTTTTTTATTTTTAAAATTTAATTATGTTGAAAAGCTATCTGTAGGTACAATGAAAAAGTCACTACAATATAAAATAAATCAAAAGCTCAACCTTAAAAGCCCAAATGAGTGGTGCCTATCGTGTGCCACTAATCGATCGACAGAGATGACAGTCTTAATCCAGTTATGGAGAAAGTTATAGGTGAAGATGTAGGACCGGTATAACAACAGAGATGCAAATGGTGCTTTCAGTTTTGCTTTAAGTATTCACGATCCTTCACTCCGATAGCTACAAAGTTATGAAGATTAAGATAAAAACATAACACAAAAGCCACCAGAACAAGAACACAAAGCAGCCCAAAACAATCGGTGAGCAATAATTTTAGTTCGTTGCCAACATTCTGACCTTTTTTCGTTTGAAGAAATATTGCATCAAAACTGGTCAAAAACCAAAAATGGTAAATATGATTTTCTCGTGGTGAATGAGGCAAAATGGCTCTAAATATATTCCTATATGTCATAGCAAACTAGATCACCTAAAGAATCAAGGCTAAAATAACTGGATCAAGAAATTACTCGGAGATGCTAAATCAAGCAAAAACTGACCAACTTCAAAACTTGCAAAATTTGATGTCTTAATGGATGGGGGATTGATTTCAATGAATTATCTCTATCACTTACACATCATTAACACAGAGCAAGATTAAGAAGGGAAGAGAAGATGTCAAAACCAACAAGATCAAGAGTAAATCAACCAAAACAAGGAAGATTCATGAGAGATGAACAAATTTGATATATTGCTACTTGAGAATGAAAGTTTTACGGCTCCACCTGAAGGACAAGAGAACACACCATAGCACTCACACTTCTCAAACCCAAACCGTAGAGTATTTGGCTTCAAAGAGTAAAGCTAAGATGATTGGATGGTTAACTTACAAGTTTTCATCCCAACCTATTAAATAGATAAGTTAACCAGCCCCATCTAACCCTAATGGATATTATCCACTTAGCACAAATAGAGGTAACCCGTTAACCCACACAACATGAGTTTTATTCACACACTACACTTATGCATACTTTTTAAAGTACATAAATCCAAATCCGCTAAAGCTTTTGACCCAACTTAATGTTATCGGTTTCTTCTTGACCTAAACTGCTTTCTCAAGGCCGTGGTTTCCATTCAAGATAGTTTTAGGTATTTTGGTCAACTTATTAAAATACCCTTTTTTGACTCGGTCCCCATCTTCTGTTGCAAGCAATTGTTATACTTGCCATGTATAGATGCACCACTAGCTTGCCACATGTTAACAAGTCTCTCCTCATTCCAGTTTCATTAGGGCATACCTCACTTGGACCGACCAAGCCACATGGTGCAACCCGTCGCTCGAAATTCCCTTCAACATTCTTCGCCTTCATTGTGTTATGCTTGAGCTCATCCATCTCACCCACTACCCTTAATCGTTCTGGGCCTCGACTACTCCATGAGCGTAAACCCGATCCTCATCATTGATCACGGTTGACTCCAAGCAACCCTACCCTTCAAAGACCAAGAAAGCGTTTCCGGGTACATGTTCTTTATAGCTTGACCATGTTAGCTATAACGTGCACATTCAACACAAACACACTGACCTAGACAAACCAAATTATTCTATGACTCAAATTCTTAAAAACCACAATTCAGTCAAAATAAAAATGCTTCTACTAGTTAGACCATCAGGACTGTAACAAAGCTGAAAGCTAATTTTTTTTTGCAAAATTCAAATCCTAAAACTTTCAATATGACAATGGTTCATTACAACAAAAACTTAGATCTTCTCACATAGTTCTTCAATTTTCTCTTGATGAACTCATAGGTAATTTCTCAAAAATATAAATAGGAGGTGGTTTTAGAATTAAAGAGAGAATTTTGCAAACAAAAGCGTAAAATGGTCATGCAAGTATTGCAAATGTTGAAAATGACCATATTAACCAAAAATAGGGTGAAGTTACTGAAAATGATAAGTTTCCCACAAAAAACTTCTAATCCACCAAATAAATTAGGAAATCTCTCTATGGATCCATATGAAAGAACAATTATTCTATTGACATTGGTCATGGTGAGAAGAGATTAAAAGATCAAGAGAATCACGGTAAACCATTAAACCTCCAACTTTGCAAGATTTCATACAAAAACACCAAAAATTCTAATTCATGCTGTAGATATGCATTTTTACCAATCTGTCTCCTACTTTAACAATAGATTTATCAAGACACATGAAAGAAAATAGAACATGAATGAAATGAAGTGGCTGCATTTCATTCAATTTTAGCTTAAGGAGCTATGCAAATTATCCATAGTGATTCTACAAGTATTACATCAAGCCATATTACGTGAATAAGTTATCTAAATCATGGCAAACTATATATATATATATATATATATATATATATATATATATATATATATATATATATATATATATATATATATATATATATATATATATATCAAAACTAAAGCCAAATAATCAATAATCTATAATTAAATAGATTTTTAGCTTGTCAAGTTGCTTAAGATCATAGTTTAGCCAAAGGTACAAAAAAATGAGCTAAGCCATGTCAATCAAGTATCAAACCAAGTAGCTACAATTGAGTCTATTTAGAGTGCTACAAGTTCAATGTTGAATAATTTTATTCAAGCACTTGGAATTAAGCATAATTAGCATATTTAGCACTTATTGAAATTCATTTTTGGTTTATCTTAACAAATATAGTCCTGTACTAAGAGTCATCCACAACTACTTCCTAAGCTTCAACCATTTTTTATATTTTTGCTTTCTTAGCCATGTGTTAGATCTCAATCTCACTATGACAATCCCAACCAAGAGTCTTAAGAGAGTGGTCTAGATTATCCAAAACTCCACTAAATTCATGTCTACTGCAATAATAAACTGTCTCATTAGAAAGAATTGCTGAGATTAGTTTTTTTTGCATAAAAAGGATCATTTTTCACTTTTGATTTTTAGTTCAAGAACAATTAGCTACTCTTTATTCCGTAAGCTATACTGGACCCAAGCTGCAAAAGCCTAGAAGAAGTAAACTCATACTTCAATAAAGAAATAGTATAGCTTGATCTAAAGCTCAATTTAGATTCAAAACTCAACTTAGCCTATTTGACATGGCATGAATCATAAGAAAATTACTAGAGCAAAACTAGTCATGAGATCCAACAAGACATGATTAAATTCAAGTTTCTCACATTTAATAAAGCTAGCATGGTAAGAGCTAAGTTACATATAGAAAGACATGATAAATCTAGCAAACTAGCATAAGATATGACAAGATATAAAGTAAGATACCATGTCATATAAAGGTAATAGTCAAAGTTCTATATAGTTATATTATAATACAAGTTGCTGAAATTAAATATGCAATATATTACAATGGATGGAAAAGAGTCAAAATCCTCCTTAAAATAGGCCAAAAGGACAAATAACTCCCAATCCCCCGCAAAGAAGCAAAACGAGAAGAATCAAGAGGCTTAGTTAAAATATCTGTAACCTACCGCTCTAACTCTATGAAGTGAAACATAACATTATCCTTGTCTACATGGTATATAAGAAAATGGTATCTAATATCGATGTGCTTTATCCTAGAGTGTTGCACTAGGTTTTTGGCAATATTTATGACACTAGTGTTCTCACAAAAGGGAGGAACACTATCTAAAATCAACCCATAGTCCTGCAGAATAAATAAGATCGAATGAACCTGAGAGCAATTGCTAGCAATACCTACATACTCTGCCTCAGTAATGGATTGTTTAATAGAGGACTACTTCCTAGATGACCAAGAGATAAGAGATGTGCCTAAGAAGTGACAGGTGCCAAAAGTACTCTTCCTATCTATTCTACACCCTATATAATCAGCATCTGAAAAACACGAAGAGAGTGTAGAATCAAAAGAATAATAGAGTCCAAGTCCAAAGTATCTGAAAATCTAGACACTAGAGTATGAGAGGAACCACTGATTATAATATCATCTGCATAGACCTGAACAAGTAAGAAGTCACTGGCATGTCTAAGAGTGAATAAGGTATTATCTACCATTCCTATTTAAAGTCATTTTTAAGCAGAAAACTCTTAAGCTTATCATACCAAACTCTAAGGGCTTGTTTTAATATATACAAGACTTTGGAGAGCTTACATACATGGTTTGGAAACTTGGGATTTTCCAAACCAAGAGGCTGCTTGATATAGATCTCTTCTTCTATGAAGCCATTTAAAAAATTACTCTTGACATCTATTTGAAAAATCTTAAATCTTTTAGATGCCATGAATACTAGCAATATGTGAATGACATATAATCTAGCTACAGGTGCAAAGGTCTCTACAAAGTCTAACCCCTCTACTTGAGAAAAACCTTGAGTTACAAGTGTAATCTTATTGCAAACTACCGATCCATCCTCTCTTAACTTACTTTTGGAAACCTATTTTGTTCTCATTACATTATGATCGGGAGGATGCTCAACTAAGCTCTAGACTTGGTTTTTTTAAAAGTTTTCAAGCTCTTCATACATGGCATTGATCCAAGAGAAATAAGATAAAACATGGGTGACATTTTGGGGTTCAAAAGATGCAACAAAAGTTGAATATGTATAAGAATCTAGAGAGATAAATCTGGAGCGGTAACTCACTCATAGAGATCCCCAATCATCTACTCCTGAGGGTGTCATCGCTGAATATGAAGAGAAGGTCTTGATGCAGACATGACCTCTACCTCATGGGCTATGGAGGTAGGAGCGGAGCCAGTCAAAATGCCGGTGAAGGTGAGAAGAGACTACTCTGCTGAAGCTGGAGTAGTAGAAGCATGCTCTCCAACTAACTCAGGAGTGACTAGAGGAGAGATTGGGTCCTCATTCTCTAGGTCAGGATCGTTGTCGATGAATATGCTCTATTGATCACCGTGTACCTATGTACCTGTACTATTGAGTCTAGTACCAGGACTAGCTTCATCAAAAGTAACTTCATAAGTCTTAATAATTTTGTTAGTATCCAAATTAAATACATGAAAGCCACGAGAATGAATAGAATATCTAAAGAAAATAACATCATAATATCTATATTCAAATTTATACAAGTTGCCATATATAAGAATCAAATACTTACAACCAAATATCTTGAAATGAGAGACACTCGGCTTATGACCAAATCTAAACTCAAAAAAAATATTGCATATGGACGATCTCAAGAAAATCCTATTGGACACATAGCAAGCAATAGAAATCACCTTAGCCTAAAACCTCCTCGGGGTGCTATGCTCATCTAGGATAGTCCTAGCCATATTTACAAGGGTTCTATTATTTATCTCTACAACCCTATTATGCTAGGGGAATCTAGGTGAGGAGAATTGATGCTCTCCTAATGGATCTCAAGCTCCTGGGAAGTCAACTGCTAGTCTAAGGGCCAACTCTCTAAAGCAGCCAAAGGCCTCATCCTTAGAAACCAGAAAATGCACCCAAGCGTGCCTAGAGAAGTCATCTATAATGACAAGCACATATCATTTCTCTCTTGTAGACTAAACTCTAGAAGGGCTAACTGTGTCTAAGTACAAGAGCTGTGTAGGACCATTAGTTATCACTAAGGTAAGAGAAGGATGAGAAGCAAAAACCATCTTACCATGTTTACAGGGTATGCACACTAGATATATAGAACTCTTAAGCCTAGGCAATCCTTTAATAAGGTTCTTGCTACATATTCTAGTCAAGTAATCAAAGTCTATATGTCCAAGCCTACGATGCTACAAAACCAAGTCATGAGAGTCAGAAGCCACTAGATAGCTAGGGCTAGAGATAAAAGAGATCCTCCCAAATCCAAATATTCGAAAGATATACTCACCCGAGGAGTCTAGTACTCTACACTCTCTACTTTTGAATCTCACTTTTAGACCCTTACCAAGAAGCTAAGAAATAGATAGCAGATTATACCTCAGCTTATTTACCAAAGCAATACCCTTGAGCATGAAATTGTTGTTAACGCACAATGTGCCTTTTGTTGTTATGGTACCGATGGAAGCATTTACAAGTGTGATCAACTTGTTACTAGATGCATGAGTAGAATCTCCAGCCATATGTCGAGAACACCCAAAGTCAACAAACCACACGTCCTCTTTCCTCAATCATCGGACCTATAGGGCATAAGCAGCAAACATCTGTGCCTCGGTACTAGGGTTAGTGATAAAAGGCTTGAGAATCTAATACTGAGCCACATGATGTTTAGAAATAAAATTGTTAGCAAGATATCATGAGAATGCACATGAGAACCACCTATAACTCTTTGAATCAGCCTACCAAAAGACTGGTACACCCTTGTCTAGACACTACCCATGGTCTACCCTCATAATATTCTAACCCAAAGCACTGCCTAGAATCATCAAAGGAGTCAAAGAAGTTATCTACAAATCTAGGCCTATATCTAGAAGGAAACATAGGCTTTCTGACTCTAGAGACACTCACAGGTGAAGGAGCTTCTCTAATAGACCATCAAGCATGTATCCTCTATTTTCTCTCAACCTTGACTCTACGGAAGCAGAACTCAACTATGTGGCCATCCTTGTAGAAGGTGCAATGGTATTGGACCGTTTGAGGGGTCAAACATACTGAAGTAGAGGCACCTGACTTGCTAGAAGGGGTTTTGGCAAAACCTGATGGCCTAAAGATAGTTTTGAATGACTCAAGGGGTTTTACATGAAACTTGCAACTATCAACAACTCTTACAATCTTAGATGGGTGCTTCTTGGAATACTCTATGGAATTAAATCATATGCATCTTTTCTTCATATTCATCTTAGATTAGTCAAGGATCATGTTGAGGTTTTCTTCTTAGAAGAAAATCTCTTAAGGGTATTTTTGAGGTAGTCATTGTCTTAGGTTAGGTTCTCATATGTGGCACATTCATTTGTTTTGGTTGCCCTATCATATCTCTCTTTATGGACAGCTACTTCTAGTTTCAATACCTCAAAAGACATATGAGGTATTTCTAACCCTAGCCAACTGCTCTTTCTATTTGATTCTAAAAACCTCATGCTTCTCATCTAAATCAGTCCTAATTTCAGGACAAAATGCACAAGAGATAGAATCAATAACTTTCTTAGATATAATCGTTGACATGTATTTTTCAATTTTATATTTCTCTTCAAGTGTCTTGTTAAGAGCATTAATCTCAATTGTGAGTCTAAGACAATTTTCGCAATATTCAGTCCTAGAATGAAGAAATATCTCAACCATTTCTTCATTTTAATTTTATTATCCTCACAATGAGAGCAAGTATGATTAGGATTAAATTTTAGCAATTCTCTAGTAGCATTATCCAATTTTAATTCAAGCAAAGTACAATTTGAATATGGTGAAGGAATATAATATTAAGGAATCATATCTAAGGCGATAGCATTTAAGTAATCGTGATCGTTACTAGACTTGAGGGAATATAGTTCATCTAGAGCATCTTTAAGTTGACTAGCAACAGAAGAATAAGCAATTTTCAGATTATCCAATTGATCATGCGAGCAAGAGCAAGATTCGCAGTAATCATCAGGATTCATGGATTTGAGCCTAACTCCTAGGTTCAAATTGTCGATCATAATATCCTGGTTCTCGATCATTTTAGCTTATTTCTTCAGTTTTTGTTCAGTAGTGATAAGATCACGTTTTATCTTTTTGGAAGAGGGGCATACCTCGTCGGGATTACTATAGGGCTCATCGGAGGAGGGGTCAATGTTGGTACTGCTCTTAGCCATGAAGCATGCCAATAAAGTCCCGCATCTTCTTCTTGCCATGGGAGTCATCCTTGTCGTCCTTTGTTGTTAAGTCCACACCACTCGTATCGAAATTCTCAAGAACAGCAAGGAACTGGATGGCGAACTTGCGATAGTTGGGCTTCTTGAACTTCACATCAGGAGCTTGAGGATGGCTTCAGAAGATCTTCTCCTCCTTGCCATTTAGCTTGGAGAACTTGGTCCGAATGTGGTTTGGCTCACCACACTCAAAAAAAGTGGTAGGGCCACCCCTTCTTTTATTCCTCACTTTGTTGTATGCTCTCATGAATTTTGTGGATAGAAAGGCTAAATCATCCTTAAGAAGCTTCTCTAGCTGCTCATCGCTCAAAGAGTGCAAGACGGACAATGAAAATCTAGAAGAACCAAAATACAAGGAACTTGAATGAAGAGCTACTATGAGAAGGGTCAATCATAGGAGCCATCGACTCTATCTTGAGGAGACGTGATATGAAATCAATCTTATGTGTCTTTAACCTCGAATAGATCTTATCCATGGTAAGCTCACTCATGGCAGTGTTTTTATTGATGGAAGTGATCTTTATTCTCCAAACCTTCACATCAAGTGCACCGAACATCTGGCGTCCATTATCAGAATTAGAAAAGGTCAGACCAACAACACGAAGATCATGAAGAATCTTGTTGAAGTTTCTCCACAACCGATCCAAAGATTCACCAGACTTTTACATGATCTTTGAGTATTCTTTCTTCAATTGGTTCTGTCCCATTTTCTTGATTGCAGTATAGTCCTCATGATAGTTAGAGAGGATCTTTCAAATCTCATGAGCAGACCTCAAGTGGGCAACATGCTCAAACTTAGATCGACTAAGTGCTTAAATCAAAAAATTACGAGCATTGCTATTTGTCTCTACATCCAGTATAACCTGTTTATTGCTAGCACCACATAAAGATTCTTGACCTTAATCCAAATTGTATGCCCTTAAGCCTCGATGTAGGATTGCATGCGAACTTTCCAATAAGAGAAATTAACTCTATCAAAAAAGGGAGATTTGGTTGAATACTTGTCTAATACTATGGCTCATAAGACCAGTTAAGATAAGATTTATGAAAAAAAAACTAATCGGGATCCCATACCACTTGTATGATCTTTATGGCAATAGAGGGGTTGAATAATGCCTTCAATTTTACCCCAAGTATTCACTGATCCTTCACTTCGATAGATACAGAGCTATAAAGATTAGCATGGAAAGCCAACACAAAAGCCCCCAAAACAAGAATCCAAACCAGGTCAAAACGTAAAATTGAATTAACTCTGAAACCAAATCTTCAAATCACCTAAAATTTGGTAGCACCTTCTCTAGGATGTCAGGAACATATTTTAATCAACAATCAAGAAAATTATTGCTAAAATTCTGATCTTTTTTTATTTGGAGGAAGGCTGTAGTAAAACTGATCAAAAAACCAAAAACAGTGAATGACTTGCTCATAGGTGAATGATGATCAAGATAGTTCTAGATGTATTCTCATATATCACAGCAAGCTAAACCACCCAAAGAATCAAAGCAAAAACAACTGGATGAAGAAATCACTTGGAGAGACCAAATCAAGCAAAACGGGGTCAATTTCAAGAATTTGCAAAATCTAATGTTTAGATGGATGGGGATTTATCTTCACAAGTCATCTCTACTACTTACATGTTCTTGACGCATAGCAAGATTAAGAAGGGAGGAGAAGAGATCAAAACCAAGAAGATCAAAAGTAAATCAACCAAAACAAAGAAGATCCAAGAGATTAGCAAAGTTGATACATTGCTACTTGAGAATAAAATTTTACAGTTACTCTACCTAAAAGACAAGAGAGCACACCATATCATTCACACTTCTCAAACTCTAACCCTAGAACACTTGGATTCAAAGAGGCTTGGATGGTTGAATGTTTAACTTACAAGTCTCTATCTCAACCCGTTAAATAGACAAGTCAACCAGCCCTATTTAACCCTAATAGATACTATCTACTTAGCACAAATAGAGAAAACCTGTTAACCCCACACAACACAAGTTTTACTCATACACTACACTTATGCTATGCTTGAGCTCAGCAATTTCACCCAGTATCCTTGTCGTTGAACTCCAAGCGGCCCTACACATCAAAAGACCAAGAAACCATTTCAGACACAAGTTTTTTATAACTTGATCTACGTTAGCTATAACGTGTATCATGCAATATATATGCACTAACTAGGTCAAATCAAATCATCTCATGGCTCAAATTTTCAAAAACCACAATTCAACCGAAATGAATCTGCTGGTTAGACCGTTAGGCCTATAGCACAGCTGAAAACTGTTATTTTACAAAATTCAAATTTCAAAATCTCAAATATGACAATAGTTCATCATAGCAAAAACTTGTACTTTCTCACGTGGTCTTTCGGAAGAAGATTAGTACACGAGTGATTGAGGTTGAAGAAGCGGGACGTACTGATCGATCCGTGTGAAATGAGGAATCGTCGTGTACTTGCGAGGGCACCTTCGCGATTGCTACTGGAATGTCTGATAGCTCTGATGCGATTGCTTACAAGCGAAAGGCGCAACCAAACAAATGGTGTTTCGTTTGTTCTTGGGGCCCTTTGAACTAGTGCTAGTCTACGCAAGAGTCCTTGCACTGATCTTTTCCCCCTTCCTGTGTCTGTGACAAGCAATCGCAAAACGAAATTCCGTCGCAATCGCAAAGCACAAGTCCTAAAAATGCTATGAGAAGCAAAACGAAGTTTCATCGCAATCGCAAAACGATCACTTCACGATGCGCCAAATGCGCAAGCAATCGATCGGTCGTACAGTTCATGATGATACATGTATGCAATGCATGATCTGCATATGCTTCGCTTCATGGCACCTAAACTGAACTAAATATATAATACATATGGATATGATTAAGCTCGATGATCACCACGTAAATTGATCTTACTATATACATACACAAGCGCACATACAGTACGCACTCGACGTGGCAGGCGTGCGTGTCCAATTGATCAATCAAGCCAGCTTCGCGGACGCGCTCCTCCGCCGTGGGGCGGCGCCGGCGCCCTTGACCTCGGCGCGGATCTTGGCGGAGATGGCGTTCCTCCCGGCCACGGGAGCGGTCGGCCAGAGCCCGACGCTGACGGCCATGTCCTTGAGCCCCTGCAGCCGCTCGAGAGCCTCGACGGCGGCGGCCATGCGCGGCCTGTCCCACGGCTGCGCGCTCGTGCACTGCGCCGCGAGGTGCGCCACCGCGCGGGCGCCCTTGACGGAGTAGTGGCCCGCGAGCCTGGGGTCCATGATGCAGCGCAGTCGGCGGCTGCTGCCGAGGTAGGGCCGGGTCCAGTCGACGAGCTTGACCTGCTGCTCGGCTTGTGCGCTCTTGCTGCGGACATGCTCCAAGGCGCGGCGCCCCGTGAGGAGCTCGAGCAGCACGACGCCGTAGCTGTATACGTCGCTCTTCATGGTGAGGTGGCCAGTCATGACGTACTCCGGCGCCGCGTAGCCGTGGGTGCCCATCACGCGGGTGGTCACGTGAGTGTCCTCACCCTCCGGACCCATCTTCGCCAGCCCGAAGTCCGAGAGCTTCGCCGTAAACTCCTGATCAAGTGTTCATGTGTCATGACGGCACTGATCGACCATCCGATTCAATCGATCTTGCTGCAAAAATGTTGACTTGTACATACCGAGTCGAGGAGGATGTTGGAGGCCTTGAAGTCGCGGTAGATGACGGGCTTGTTGGCGCCATGGAGGAAAGCAAGCCCCTTGGCGGCGCCGATGGCGACCTTCAGCCTCGTGCCCCACGGCAGCGTCGCCGATATCCCTGCGTACGCTCGTGCAGATTGATTGATCAATTCAGAATTCAGATGTACATGTGACATGCCTATGATGCGCCGCGCGGCATGGGAATCAATGACTACGTACTCTTGAAGAGGTGGTTCTCGAGGCTGCCGCGCGTCATGAACTCGTAGACGAGGAGGCGCTCCTCGTCCTCGTAGCAGTAGCCGAGGAGCTTCACCAGGTGATGGTGCCGGAACTGCCCAAGGAAGATCACCTCGGCCTGCACATGGAACATCCCGTTGAGTACTACTACTAGTAGTAGGAGCAAGCAAGAATCAATTGATTCTGTTTGTATGTACGTACCAGCCACTCCCTGTGGCCCTGGAGGCCGGCGATGTCGAGCTGCTTGACGGCGACGGGCTGGGGCTCGAGCCCGGGCCGCATGCCGGCGTCGACGAAGCCCTTGTGCACGGTCCCGAACCCGCCCTCCCCGAGCAGGTAGCTGATGGAGAAGTCGTGCGTGACGGCGCGCAGCTCGCTGAGGCTGAAGGCGTGCAGCTGCAGCGGCCCCACGCCCATCTCCCCGGCCTCCGCCGCCGCTTCCTCGTCCCCGTCCTTCCCGTCCGTCGTCGTCGCCGGGCTGTTGGTCGTGGATGAGAGGCGCCGGAAGGAGGCCAGCCGGCGCGAGAACTCGGACTGCGTGGGGCGGCAGCGCGCGAGCCCCGAGTCGGCGCCGACCGCCACCACGGCGTCCTCGGCCGCGCAGCACTTGGTCGCCGACCCCAGCACCGGTCTCCACTGCCTCGGCATCGTCGCCGTCGAAAGAACCCAAGAATCAACCAAGGATCGCGGACGATTGCCACTGACCACTAGCTGAAGCTAGCTTTGCCCGTGGGAAGGAATGAGCTGAGGTGGAAATGGAGTAGATCGAGTGGGTGGTGTTATGCCTGGAAGGCGTGGGGTGATATAGGAATGGCGCGGGGGAAGGGAAGGGGGCGCGCGCGAAAAGGGAAGGCGAGGTCAACCGTTCCAACACACACGACCCAACTGCCCCGAACCACTCCCTCCATCCAGGCATATATGCTGTGTGCGCGCTTACGGCCACCTCCCGGGGACCTGGACGGCTGCCTTGGCTCGGCGCAGCGAGTGTTCTTGGCGCAACGCAGCCAGGCTCAGTTCAAATCTTAGTCTAGGCTAAGGCTCAATTCAAATCTTAGTCTAGGCTAACTGATTTTAGACTGATATGGATTTTCATTTCCAACTTTTCACATCTAAGTTATTATTCTCTTATGAGTTTTGATTTTTAGATCTCAAGCTATAACCTATTTAGTCAGTGGCCTGGTTTCTCCTGGTGATTGTGTTCGTCTCATCGACAACCAACGCAGTAGACGTGTCTGCACTCTGCACTCCACTCCGCCACTGCCTAGCTCTCGACTACCACATGCATGGCACCAAGTCTAGAACATAGGAGGCATCCGACTGGAGTCAGAGGCATGTACACGCGTTCGATCGTGATGTGGCAATCGCCTAAGTGTTTTGTTTGTTGTTCTGTGTATGCTGCAGAAAGCATATGCTAGTACGAAAGTTGCATACCGTACAGTAGCGCATGCATGCATGATGGATGGACGAATGTCTGTTGCATATCGCAAATTCTGATCGTCGCCATCATGCTTGGCTGGCTGGTCATCCCAACCATTAGAGCATGTGTAATAATATAGATAATAATAGTCTATACTCTGTAATACACATCTATATCATCTATAGATAGAGTTAAAGATAGCATATATAATATGTTGTCTATATAGTTGTTTGTAATAGCCTCATGCAATTAATGTGTTGTCTACATAATAATATAAACAGTAAAAATCCGTCTATAAGACAGTCTGTTAAATAGTAGACATCATTTTTCTATCTCCTCTCTCCTCCACATCACATAAAATTCTATGTAGCATACGTTTACAAACAGCTAATATGTATCATCATACATGCCCTTAGTGCTCCACGTACATCATATGCTTGTGCCAACAACTGCACAATGTGTATCTAGGCATTTTTTTTGTCCCACGTACGTATGCCACTGTAGGTAGGCCAAGCAGCATCTTCCATTCGTCGACGCAATATACAGAAACTATATGTGGTTTGCACAATGGCACAGACAGAACTAGATGGGGGACTTGGACCGTCTCGTGTTGAGGCTCGACGTGCTTCAACCGGGACATGCCGTGCTGGCTCGGCCTGACCATCCTGCTGTGCCATGTCATGCCGGCCCGCCTCGTCTCCGGTCAAGTTTAGGCACAACCCGAAGTCTGACAGGCCGGTGTCAGATTCGGACCCTAGCCGTATGCTTAGGTCCAACCAGATTTACTCCCCGGCCATAGGTCCAAATGGGCTAACCACCTAAGCCCACAGGTTGCCGTATGTAAGCCCTAAAGTAATAACCTTATAAGTCGTATTGGGTCTTCTCCCCAAAAGACTAGTCCTATGGGTGAGGTCTCCCTCTCACTTATGAGTTGTGCTTCTTCCTTTCCTGCAACCAGTGTGAGACTATTTTCAACAATCTCCCCCTCACACATTGGTTGCGCACTCCTGCAACTAGGCAGATGTTAGGTGCCTGAGCTCTGATAACACTTGTCAGATTTGGACCTTAGCCGTATGCTTAGGTCTAACTGGGTTTATTTCCTGTCGGGACCCCGGATTTCCGAACCCGGACCCTCTGTGTGTTACTGCACTAGTCCCAGATCAAAGCTAGTGCACACAGTTAAACAGAAATGAATACATCACCAGCATCGTGTTATTACAATAATTGCGAGTACTGACCGAAAGGTCTCATTATTACAACTGAGGTTTCGAGACCTCGCACACATGAAAATAAAGCGGAAGCAAAAGATAAACTCGAAGACGACCCATCAATACGCCACAGGTAATTGACTGGGGAAGCGCGACCTAGAACTCCTGGAACCCTTCGTCGAATCCACCCGCGAAGTAGTTGTAGTCTCCTTCTTGAGCTTCGTATTCCTCTGATTATTATTTTTGAGTGTAGCATGTGAGTACATAAAGTACTCCGCAAGTCTTGGGGAAAATGCAATAGATGCAAGGCTTGACCAAGGAAGGCTATATGGCTCTTTTGCACAAAGCAATATTTTAATTTCAATTACTACTAATTATTTTCGAAGGCATCAATTTAATAAAGTAAATGTTTAACAGAACTATCATTACTTCTATAGTGAAGGTTCCATCTACCAACACTAGAGTACAACGATCAGTTTAAAGCTGCGGGTTACATCCACCCTCTCTGGCTCCAACTGCCAGGATACCCTTCCGAGAGTTCCCTCCACTCTCGGAATACAAAATTTTAATTTTTAAAACCAAAACCAAAAATCTACCATGTGAATGCATTCCTTGCCCGCCCTTGACCGTAGGCACGGCTATTCGAATAGAGTTACACTCTGCAGATGTTGTACAACTTTACCCACAAGAGATATATTATCCTAAAAGTCAACACGCTTCCTTTGGTATTAGACCCAGATAAAATATCACAAAGCCTTTACCTTACTCTAATCTAGCTAGATACCACCCGCTGAGGTTTCACCGCAGGTAGGCTAACTGCCCGAACCGAAGCCCCCTCTTGCGCCATATGAGTACAGTAAATCCATGTCCCTCACTGTGAATAACCAGTCCATCCCTGGGACCCACTTTGCACTGGTGGCACCTAAACTAGACTATCATAAGTTAGTCAGCTAGGTCGTACCCATATAGACTTGTGGTTCTACGGTTAATGCTCAGTCTGGACAAACACAAGCGTCAGTCCTTAATTGACTAGGGTGGAACATACACTTTTCAAGATCTCGTGCTAACTGCACCAACCCAAACCAACCATCCACCCTAATCTAAACCAACTTTCACATTTCATTTTATTTTAACAGAACAGTGGTAACTCCAATTACCACTAAATTTATAAAAACAAGGGTGTTACCATAAATCATAATTTCCCATTTGCAAGATTTATGAGGTATTCAATAGCATGGCTAAGCATTGTACTACCATTCTAATACCAACAATTAAATACATTACTCTCATTAATGAGTCAAAGGAATTTCTAAGGTTACAAAGGTACATGGCAATCAACTTCAAGTGAGGGCATAACAAGGTTGGATATAACTAATGCCTTAAGATTTGAATTATCATTTTATGTAAATAGCAATGCACCTAATTTAAAATAATTAAAACATTTCAAAATCATAGGTTCAAGATGATCAAAGGAGACTTGCCTTCTTGCACGCTCTCGGAGTCTTCCTGCTGGGGAGTGGAGAGGTCTTAAACAACGTTGGATTCTACGCGAGAAAAGACAGAGCAACAAAACAAATAAATACAAACAAAATTCAAATAAACTCAAAAATTCAAATAGAGGCCATAGTTGGATAGATCATGATTTTAGATGAATTTAGAAATTTGAATGGCTGAATTTGGAGTTAAAATGAGAAAGTTATGCTCATTTGAAAATCTCAGTTTGATTAAATCCAGAAATTAGGAAATTTCTGACAGGTGGGGCCCACTGGAATTATTAAATTTAATCTTTTATTTTTTTTATCCTGAGATTATGACAGGTGGGACCCACTGGTCAATGAGCCCATGGGATCAGCCTCTGACATGTGGGACCCACTGGACAGTGAGCCCACCGGCTTAGCCTCTGACATGTGGGACCCACTGGACTTCGGGTCCACATGTCAGTGACCAGCACAGAGGGGTGGGGCCCAGGCGATAGTGGCCCGCACAGACCGGCGGCCGCTGACGGGTGGGACCCACTTGTCAGCGCGGAAAAATGCAAGAAAGGCTCAACCTCAGCGTGCGGAGCCGGGGGCTCGAACGCGCGCCGAGGGAGCCAGGGGGGAAAGAGTAGCGCGGTTAACCAGTCGGGCGGGGAGGCTTTGCCTACCCAATAAGGGTAGGTAATCCCTTTGAGGGTTACCTGCTGGAGGGGTCCGGCAGCAGTGGACGGAGGCAGGGTCGTCGGCGGTGAGGGGAGGCCGGAGGGGTTCGGGTGAGGTCCAAAACGCGGTCCTGGAGCGGAGGCGAGTCCAACGGAGGGGTCGGCGAGGCTCGGGGACGAGCGGAGGTGGCCGACGGCGAGGAAGGGGCGGAGCTGCCTCGGGTGCTCCGGTGCGACGGGGCTCCGGCGGCGGGGAGGGACGGCCGAGGTACCGGGGAGGTTCGCACGGACGGGAGGAAGCTCGGGGTGGCGGCGGCGGGCTCCGGGGACGACCGAGGCGGCGGCGATGGCTCACCGGAGTTCTTACCGTGTGCGCGCGGGGAGCTCTTGGTGCGACGGCGCTCGGGGCTCAGGGAGAGAGGTGGAGGGCGCTGGGAGATGGTGCGGGAAGAGGCGAAGGCCGAGGGGCTATTTATAGGGACGGAGGAGGGGACACGGGCGCGCAATTGCTCGCCGGTGTGTCGGCCGGAAAAAGGAAGGGGGCGGGGGAGAAAAGGAATCGGGGCCGTAGAAGGAAGGGGAGCACGAGAGATCGGGGATTCGGTCGCGGCGGCGTCCGGGGTTTCCAAAACCAGGGAGAGCCAGGGAAGGCAAGGCCGGATCCGGCTCGGAGTGGTCGCCGGCGTAAGAAAGGAAAGAGGGGGAAGAAAAGGAAAGAGGCGGCTCCGCGGGGACGAAGGATCCGACAAGCGGGGCCGGGTGTCAGCGGGAAGAGGAGAGCGGGCGACTAACTGGCGGGGTCCGCGAGTCAGAGAGGAAAGGGGAAGGGGTGCGGATCGCGGCCACGCGGTCCTGGAGGTGGATCTGGCGGCTGGCGCCGTTTAAGTGGAAGGGGGCGGTTGGATTGGGGCCGGGCGCGGGGACGCGGCTCATCCAGGTCGTCCACGCGTCGGGCGAGGGGAAGAGGAAGGCGGGGCTGGCTGGGCCGGGCCCGCTAGACAGCGAGGGAGAGGGGTAGTGCGGCCTGGATCAGGCCGAGCGGCGACATGGGCGGATCTGGGCCGTCCACGTGTCGGCCGGAGGGAAGGGGAGGGATTTTTATTTTAGAATTTGATTTTTAATTTCAGAAAAGGTTAGGAAATTATTTAGGCCTCAGAAAAAAATATAAAAATACCTCCAAAAATTCCAGAAAAATTCACAGAAGCTCCTGGAGATATTTTGGACTTAATAAAATTATTTCCAGCTAATGTTGGTATTTAATTTTCATATTTTAAAATACTTTTAAATTCTAAAAATAGGTTTTAAACTCCAGAAAATCCAGAAAATCAAATAAAAGCCAAGTAAAATCCAATTACTTTAAAATAATTAATTTGAATTTAAATTTTTCCAGAAAGCCAAATTTGGGATGTTACATTTCCTGGGCCATAGGTCCAATGGGCTGACCAACTAAGCCTATGGGCTGCCGTATGCAAGCCCTAAAGCAATAATTTTATAAGTGGTATTAAGCCTTCTCTCCTCAAAAAACTAGTCCTATGGGTGAGGTCTCCCATACACTTATAAGTTGTGCTTCTTCCTTTCCTACAACCAATGTGGGGCTATTCACAATAGCCGGTGCCATGCCATATCGGCCCTAGCCCAGTCTTAAGTAACTATAGACAATGGAGGCGGCTGCGATGATGGTGATGGAGGCCGCCATCCTCATTCCTCTTCAATTTATGACCGCGCTTGAATGTTTGCAAAAGAAACAATTGATTGGAGTGTATATATGGTTGCCTTTTGGGACTCTTTTTCTAAATTCTCTTATGGAATTATTCGAATTCTTCGGACTCTTAGTGCGCACCGACTAAGAATTATTATAACATGTGTTGCATAAAGTGGGAGCATCGATAGTTTAATGTTTGTGTAGATCCAATGAACATGTAGGACTAAAATAACATTTGATATATATAACACTAGGCATAGAGTAAATTCAGTATATAGCTTTGAGGAACAAAAAAAACAAGCAAAAATCAAAACACAACGATGAATCCGTGCATCAAACTATCAAAGCACATGCATGATTACTGCTAGACATATAAGATCACCATATTGAAATAAGCACTGTTTTAGCGTGGATTGTCTAAGAGAAATAGTATAATATGGTATTTCTCACAAGAGAGTAACTAGTGAACGGTATATCGTTGGGAGCACTTTCAATGGTATAGAATGGTACCTCGTCGCCGTCCGTCGTCGCTGTGCCACCCTAGGCAGATCTGTGTGCCTCTCCGCCCCCCGCCGCCCCCTCCACCACCACCAGCGATCAGCGGCATCGTCGCCGCCTTGCCGCGCAGCCCTTGACTCCTCCCCGTCGTGTTGCCCACCAAACCTAACTGCCACAACCGTTACTATAACCGTCCTCCTACTCCGCCCATTGCCCCCGCCGCCACCTACCGCCGGATCGTCGCCTCCACCCTGACCTCCTTCTATACCCAGAGGAAGGGTGAACCCATAGCCGAGGAGGCAGATTCCCTCCTCTGATGCCAGATATGATGATGGCGCTCCTCCAGGCCATCAGATCTAGCGCGCAGGGGGCCAATGGTGGAGGAGAGTTGAGGGGATGGCGGCAGCGGCGAGGGAGAGAGAATGAGAGGGAGTATGGAGAAAGGAGAGGGAGCGGGAGAGAAAGGAGTCAGGTCGGTTGTAGGAGTGAAGGAGCGGAAGTAATATATATGTTTTGAGATTTATATGGCTTTGGATCCAACAGCGGTTGCCTTTCCTGTCGGAACTGTATAGTGTTAGTATTTCTCTTCTCACAATAATACTGTTAGGAAACCTGGGCCTGGGCCAGCAGCCCTAGCCCATGGTGGACACCTCACCAGAGACTATAAATAGAGAGCCGTACCGGCATATTTTGTACACATGCAATCAGAAATTAATAAAGAAAGACCAGGAGTTCTCTCTACCTCTTTGTGTGTTTTCAATCTATTATTCTGTCTTCTGTGATTGATTCGTTTCGTTCTAAGCAGAGGAATTGATAGGACTGGTCGCCAGTGACGGTTCCTCAACACGTTATCAGCATGACTTTGCTCCGGTGAATCGAAGGTAATCATCGCAGCTCTAATAGATTGAATTATCTAGATCATTGTAAATTCACAGTTTTTGTGTTCTAGATTGATTTTCTACGGTGCAAATCCGCCCTAATCTACCGCGAGTAGACCTGAAGTCGTCGGCACAATGTTGATCGATAGATTGCATCACGGGGTAGATGTTGATTGCACTGTAGATTAGGAAAAAATGAAAAATTTTGCACATATCGGCTCTGCACAGCCACTGCGCGTAAAATGGCCGCCGGTTGGTTGCCGCCTCTCGCAAGAGGTGCCGCCACCGCTGTCGGTGCTCGCCTCGGACAGCGCGCCCCCACATGGGCTGCCGCCTCCTGCATGAGGCGCCGCCGCCGTTGTCGGTGCTCGCCTCGGCACCGCGCCCCGCACGACCGCCAGCTCGAAGACCACGCCCGGCCGCCGCTCGGGATCTGCGCCCGCACGCGCCGCCCCAAACGGCACTTCGGCTTCTCCATGGGCACGCCCGAAGCGTGCTGCCCAAAGGCGTCGATCCCACTCGCCACTGCGCCCAAAGCGCACCGCCCAAGACTATTCGGCTTTCACGCCGCACGTATGAGCCGCCTCGGCCACTGGCCAGCCGTCGTGCAGCCTTGTCTCCCGTACGTGCGTGCCGCCCGAGCTGGTGCCGGCGCCGCCATTCGTGCACACCCTCAGCCGTGTGCCGCACTCGACCGCCGCCCACAGCCGCGCGCCGCCCTCGACCACCGCCCGTAGCCGCGCGCCGCCCTCGGTCGCCACCCGCAGCCGTGTGCCGCACGGTCCCGCCGCTCGCCGCATGGCCACGCCCGACTGGTGCCCGTGCCGCACCTACGCCCACTCGACCGCCGCTGAACCGGCCTTGGCCACCGCCGCTGCACCAGCCTTAGGTACACATGTAGATGACTGGCATCTTGAACCAGGAGTTCGAGGAGATGGCCCAGCATGGCCAAAACTATCTGACGTGGGCATCCGATGTCGAGATAGTGCTTGGAGATAAGAAGCTCCGCGCGGCTATTGGGATTGGCGGACCGCATGACGCCCAACCCACACCTGGGGAAAATAATTAAGCACTTCATTTTCTCAGGCATCACCTCTGCCTCACTCTCAAGAATGAGTACATGGCAGAGAAGAGCGTGCAGCACTCTCGACCGCACTCAAGAAGCGGTTTGAGAGGCTAAAGTACACAATTCTTCCTCAAGCAGAGCAAGAGTGGATCAGACTGAGGTTTGCCGACTTTAAGACGGTCGGGGAGTACAATTTTGCCATGCACAGGATTGTAAGATCGAGGAGGCCGACTAGAGGGGGTGAATAGGCGGTTTAAAATTTTTCTTCTAATTTAGGCTAACAATTACAATTTAACAAATTGTCTAAAGCAAGTTAGCAAGGCAACAACTAATCAAGATGATATGGCTCAAGTGATCATTAGCACAAAGAGAATTATCCTAAGAGCAAATATACTTCTAGTTAGAACAAGGTATGCTACTCTAATTACACAAGCAATCAAATGATTCTATTGAAGTAAATTGCTTGGAAGAGAATAATGCACAAGAGCGCAAACCACAATGAACACGATTACTTTTTACCGTGGTGATCGGAGACTTGCCGGTCTCCCCTAGTCCACGTTGAGGTAAGCCCGAACGAATCGGACCGACTCCACGAATTGAGCCTAAGCACCGCGATCACTATCGGTAGCCCTTTCCCACTCCGGGTAGGCGAGCTCCAAGACTTCACAACCGTCTCGGGTCTTCTCACAATCTTCTTGAGAAGATCACCGAATTTCCCGCCAAGCCGTCTAGGAGTCAGCAAACTCCAAGAGAATGGATCGTCGCAGGGCTTGATCACGCTCAAGTGCCAAATGGATCAATCTACGTATGTAATGCACTTGAATTCACTCAACTACCTCAATTGAATGCAAATATGTGAAAGTAAGGTGTGAGAGGTTGCTCTATGCTCACGAATGATCAATGAGGGTTCAACAACATGTCCTTGTGCTGGTGGGGTCGAATTTATATCCCCACCAACCTCAATTAGCCGTTGCAATAAACAATCCTAAAAAATCAGGGAAATCAGAACTACCGCAATGCAATGTGCGGTGCTTCTGGATTTCTACAGGTGGGTCAGAACGGCTATGTCAGTGGATCAGAAGTATCCGTTGGACATTAAATGCGGTACTTCTGGATTCCCGGAAGTTCCGACTTGTCCCCGGTACTTCCGATCTCAAAGAGGCGAAGTGTGAATCGAGGTTGCTCTCTGGAAATAAAGTTTCGCTCGGTAAACCGGAACTTCCGCCCATGCGGTAGTTCCGCAGTTCAACCCGTGGTACTTCCGATTTTCTAGCGGCTAAGTCGAGTTCCTTGCGCTCTCTGGAAAAAAGGTTCCGCACGGGGCCCGGAACTTCCGACCTTGCGGTAGTTCCGCGGTGTACACGCCGGTACTACCGAGATTTCTGGGAATGCACAAATTTTAATTCAATTTTAATTCAAAGTCCATGCATGATCCTAAATTGATCCATGGGGCATATTTGCATATGATCAAGCACTTAGCTATGATCCCTCTTAATAGTACAGCATCTACCCATTAATCCGGTCTTCCGCCTTTCTCCTAAGACCGGTAAAAATAAAAAGCCCTAAACTATTTACCTTGCCGTCTTGGATCTCTTTGAATCATGTGAATTCTTTTTATGTGCCTCTTCTCTCTGTCTTTGAGACTAATCTTTTCAAACACTCAACACACATATTAGTCCCATAATCAAATAACGTCATTAATTACCAAAACAAATAATTTTAGGGGCCTAGATGCTTTCAAGGATTTGTACCAATCTTCAACTCTGTGGCAAGCAGATCATAGACGAGCAGAAGATTGAGAAGTCCCTATCCACCTTTCACCCCCATTGTAGTACAATCCGCTCGCAACTATCGTCAAGACGGCTACAAGGAGTACATCGAATTGATTGATATAATGCAGGTTGCGGATGCTCATGACGAACTTCTCCGCAAGAACTACGTCACTCAGCCACCGGGGAGCTCCGCTGGCCACGAGGCCAACGTTGGGAGCTACAAGGTGCGAAAGTCCTTGATGAAAAGAAGGGGGAAGAAGGGCAAGGCTGTTGCCCAGAAAGGCAAGTCAGATGCTTCGAGTGACAAAAAGGCAAAAAAGAGTGGCAAGACCTATGTCCAGCAGAACCAAGGTTGCTATAAGTGTGGTAAGTGGGGGCATTGCTCGCGAATCTGTAAGGAGCCGCAGCATGTCATTGATGCCCACCAAGCCTAGAAGAAGAAGGATGGTGAAGGGTAGCCTGAAGCCCACTTTGCATCGGTTGAGGAGGAGCATCCTGAGCAGCTGCCTGAAATAATGGAGGTTGAGACCATCCCGGCAGCAGCACCCCCATACGACCTAGAGGCAGCCACCGCCATGATTTCTCTCGAAGAGAAGATCACTCCCGAGAAGATAGCCGAAGAAGTGTCTGATTTTCTAGTAGATTCAGTCTGATGCACGGAATGCATGAGACTTTAATTGTCATTTATTTTGTGTTAAAAGGACGAGTTAGAACTTGCATGGATGGTATTTTAGCATTTGTTTTCTCGTGATGGTTGGATGATTTTGAATAATTCATTCATTTATTCAGTTTATGATGGCATGATATGTTCTGATATTGGAGTATTTTATTTATGTGTTGAATGTCTTCTAATACATATTAATAAAATACCTTATATTAGAACGTGTGTGGCGCCCTATGGAGGAAGTGTGCTTAGCCGACAGCAGCACAACAAATACCATCTTAAGAGAGACTAAGTATTTTCAGTCGTTTCGTAAGAATGTTAGCAGCCTTACGACAATCGTCGGAAGCGATGTTGTATAATTGGTTCAGGAAGAGCCACAATTATACTCCCAATGGGCACAATTTTGATCATTGAAGAAGCCTTATTGTACCTAGAATCGACTACAACTCTCCTAAGTTTTAAGGATATTCGCGCCAATGGGTTCCACGTTGAGACTGAAGAAGAGTACGGTTAGGAATAACTGCTCATTACGAAGCGCGAAGAGAATGGAAAAAAGGGTATTAGAAAAAACTTCCTTCACTAGAAACTGGGCTATATTACACCAACATCAACGCACCTGCAGCCTACACTGTCCTGAAGACAGTATTTAGAAGCTCTGAACTCTTCTGTCTCTGGCATGACAGATTAGGCCACCTGGGTCTTAGGATGATGAGAAATATAATCAACAATTCCCAAGGGCATAATATTAATATGAAGAATTCCCTGAATCACGAAGATTTTGTATGCCCTACATGTGCCACTGGGAAATTAATTACTAGACCTTCCACTCTGAAAGTGAAGGATGAAGTCCCTGCATTCCTGGAACGCATCCAGAGAGACATTTGCAGTCCCATTCAGCCTATCTCAGGGCCATTTAAATATTTCATGGTGCTAATTGATGCTTCATCGAAATGGTCAACGTGGGTTTATTGTATCAACCCCTTGATGAAAAATATCGGGAAATTACGTGGGAAGCCACGGGAATTCATGCACATGACCCGCGCACTAGTGAAACAAAGAAAGAGGTCCAGAAGATCATTGACTTGCAAGCATTAGCAAACCAGCTGCTTGATCACATTAGTGATTTGAAGAGCGTGACTAAGTCGCATGTGCCTGCACGCAATGCACCGGAGAGAGTTGAAATACCAAAGAAAGCAGAAGGTATCCCTAATCCCGTCCAGAGGCCTCAGAATAAAAGGACGAGAACTCGGACTCCTCAAATCCCAAGTAACCGGGGACGCCCGACGAAGAAAGATAAGGACTTATCACAGCCGATCACTGAAGTCCTCCAGGATGAGAAGGGGAGCCAGTTGAGACCTGGCACAAGTATGACACCTTTAGAAAAGAGCATACCGGGTCTGAATATCCCCATGGAAGAAGAAGTCGGCATGGATATGTGCACACACATCGGAGCTGAAAAAGTAAAGGGACTTGCCACCGCAATTGGAAGAAGCGATGTGCAAGGAGAAGCTCCAGAAGAAGCAATCGCTCTAGAAGAAGCAACTCATGAAGAAATAGCTATAAATTATGTGCACACGAGAGAGTCCATGAATAGGACAACAGCCAATATCGATATCTACTTCGCAAAGAAAATTGCCACAATCATCGATCTTGATCCCGAGCCTGTATCGCTCGTTTAATGTAAGAAAAGATCGGATTGGGAAGAAGGCAATAGAAACTAAATTGTTATCTCTGAACAAAAGAGAGGTGTTTGGGCCCGTATACCGTACACCTCCCCATGTGCACCCTGTAGGGCATAAGTGGGTATTTGTTCGAAAGAGAAATGAAAGAAACGAAGTAGTGAGATACAAAGCAAGGCTGGTAGCACAAACTTTCACTCAACGTCCAGGAGTTGATTATGAAGAAACCTACTCCACAGTCATGAGTGGAATTACCTTTAGATACTTGATCTCAATGGCAGTGAACTTGAATTTAGAAATGAAATTGATGGATGTGGTAACTACATACCTTTATGGGAACTTGAATTCGGAGATTTATATGAAAGTCTCTGAAGGAATCCCCCTCCCGAACCGAGACAGAGCAAATAGAAATTTGTACAGTGTGAAGCTCAGAAAGTCATTGTATGGACTGAAACAATCTGGAAGAATGTGGTATAATCGCTTAAGCGGCTTTCTCTGCAAGAAAAGCTATACGAACAATGAAGACTGTCCTTGTGTATTTATACGGCGATCCTAGAATGGATTATGTATCATCTCAATATATGTAGATGATCTGAACATCATCGGGACAGTGGAAGATATAAAAGAAGCAAGCTCCTACTTGGAGTCATAATTTGAAATGAAAGATTTGGGTAAGACCAAATTCTGCTTAAGCCTGCAGCTTGAGCATGTCCCATAAGGTGTTATAAAGGTTTGGCTTTGAGAAGGCATACTCATCGAAAGTACCGATGATCGGGAGATCTTTACAGCAAGAAAAAGATCCTTTCCGACCTAGAGAAGAGGGGGAGGAAGGCCTGGGACCAGAATTCCCATATTTGAGTGCAGTGGGAGCACTCATGTATTTAGCAAACTGCACTAGACCAGACATTGCATTTGCCGTGGACCTATTAGCAAGGTACAGTGCAGAACCTACCAAAAAGCATTAGCAGGGTATAAAGGACATCTTCCGATACCTCCAAAGAAGCAAGGACCTTGGATTGTTCTACAGAAAGAATCAAGATCTAAACTTGATTGGCTATGGAGATGTCGGGTGCTTGTTAGACCCGCATACCGCAAGGTCACAAACAGGCTATGTATTCCTGTGTGGTGGAACTGCAATTTCCTGAAAATCGTCCAAGCAAAGTCTCGTAACGGCTTCGATGAACCACTCAGAAATTATAGCGCTGTATGAAGCCGCACGAGAGTGCGCTTGGCTCCGCTAAATGGTTCACCACATCCAGCAATCATGTAGAATGAACATTGTGCAAACCCCCACAATTATCAATAAAGATAATGCAGCTTGCGTTGCACAGGTGTAAACGGGCTATATGAAGAGTTATCTCACAAAGCATATCAACCGGAAGTTCTTCTATGCTCACGAATTACAGAAGATGGACGAGATTAAAGTACTGCATACTAAGTTATGTAAAAATCTGGCAGATTTGTTCACTAAGTCACTCTCTACATCTAGCTTTGAAA